>JANZLC010000005.1:29022962-29036419 GCA_026413385.1 Erythroxylum gracilipes
AGAGAAGAGCTTCCCTTTGAGCTAAGGATCCCTTCATTTGGTGAAGAATGAAGGTAAGATCATTTTGAAACTTTTGAGTTTTTGAAAGGATTTTAGTTCATGGAGTTTAGAAAATGTTTGGGTTTAAGAATTTTGAAACCAATTTTAGTGATTGTTCTTTGAGGGATTTTCAATTGAAAACCCTATTAAGTGGGATTTTTTTATTGTATAAAGGGATCAAGAGAGACAAGAGGAACAAGAGAAGAAGCATTTTAAGCAAGTCTTTAAGCAAGGAAATCAAGGTGGGTACATATTTATAATAAAGTAAATAAGCTACTACTGTTTTCTTTAAATCAAAGAAGTTTTCTGATTTCAAGTGCATCATAAGTGTTGCATCTACTGTTATGAATGATTGTGAAATTTGCTATATGTTTGCTGTATGATCTGAGTGATGATTTTTACAAAAAGAAAAGACCATGAAAGCTGATATCTTTGAAAATATGCATGTTTATAAAATCATGTTTTCAAGAATGGTTTTCAAGATATACGTCAAGTATATGAAAAAGCAAGTGTACAAGAAGTGCCATTTTAGGCAACAAGTCTACAAGATTTTGAAATATATGTTATGTGGGTTTGTGGTGGTCCCCTAAGTTAAGTCACGTGCACGTTGACTCAAGTTATAGGCTTCTTCCGCCTACCCGCTGGTGGCATAGAGCTCCTTCATGGGCTCCCATAAGTTCACGGCTACACAGGACCATTGAGTGGAAATGTGTAGTACGTTCCATTTTTGGATCCACCTGAATTATTTCTGATGTGCTTATGTGCTTATGATATGCGTGAACAAGTGTGATGCATTCATGTTTTGTAAGTTGTAAATTTTGACTATACGACAAGACTTTTGAGGGATAAGTATTTTACGATTCAATAAGATATTTTCTATGACAAGTAAAAGGGTTTCAAAGGTTTTGCTTATCTCTTTTTATTATTATAAACTGTTACTCACAAGCTTTCAAGCTCACCCCCTCTCTGTCCCATCCTTAGGTTATAGCTAGAAGATCAAGTGATCAAGAGCCATAAAGGAATTGTTTCTTTTGCTATTTTGTAGTTCTTGTAACTTTTGTAATTTGAGATTTCGGACTATATTGTATTGTGGCGTAAGAGGCCATTATAGCTTTGTAAAACTCTTGTTTGAGGGTATGGAAAAAGGGAATGATGAAATCAGTTGTAAGTATTGTATTAAAGTGTGATGGAGGAAAAACATTTGAGTCTTATGATTTTCCGCAAGAAGATGAATCGATGATTTTTGGGAAAATCCCCTAAGATTAAGCTCACGTTCTTGATCCGAAGTTGGGTTTCAGAAACGGGACCAAACATTGAGTGGTATCAAAGCAAGAAAAGGTATGATTCGTTTCTGAAGAGTTGGGTTTCGAAAATGGGACCCAAGATTTGTGGTATTAGAGCAAGAAGATAAGTCGAAGATGGTCAAAGAGATTACAAGGAACCACGCTCAAGTATGATGGTGTTTTGTTAAGAGTTGGGTTTCGGAAACATGACCCAACATAATGTCTTGGTGTACTTGGGATACTAACAGGGGAGATTTCATTTGGAAGGACTTCATTTTCTGTCAAGATTTGTGACTTCTCATTGCTATCTTCCCATTTCCAACTTGATTTTTCATCAAAGATCACATCTTTACTAATAATAATTTTGCCATTTGTTGGATTATACAAACGGTAAGCTTTGGATTGAGAACAATAGCCAATAAAGACACATTTTTCTGATTTTACATAATTTTATGTCGATATTGAGAATTTTCCAAAGCATAAGTAGTACAACCAAACATTCTTAGATGACTAACTGAAGGCTTTCTACTTTTCCAAGCTTCAAATGGTGTCTGACATATGACAACTCTTATAGGAGAAATATCCAGTAAGTATACTGCAGTGTTAACTGTTTCTGCCCAAAACTGATTTAGAAGATTCCTGTTTTGTAACTTGCTTCTAGCCATCTCCACCATAGTACGATTCTTTCGCTTAGCTATGCCATTTAGCTCTAGAGTATAAGGTCCTATCAATTCCCTGTGAATTCCATGTTCTTCACAGAAAAGATTAAATTATTGAGACACAAATTCTCCACCTCTATCTGATAGAAGAACTTTCAATTTGTTACTATTATGCTTTTCAACCAAAGCCTTAAATTTCTTAAAGCTTTCAAAAGTTTCAGATTTAAGTTTCAAAAAATATACCCAACTCATACGACTATAGTCATCAATAAACAACAAAAAATATCGAGCCCCATAAATTGAATTTGTATTCATAGGACCATATAAATCTGCATGCACTATTTCAAGACAACTAGAGGCTCTCCATGACTTTCCTACAAGAAAAGATCTTCTATATTGCTTGTCATAAATGCAACCTTCACATCCATTGTCAATCAGTTCTAAGTTTGGTAAGCCCACGACCATCTCGTTTTGACCCAACAACCTCAATCCATTCATATTTAAGTGACTATAACATAAATTCCATAACTTAGATTCAACATCATTCTTTTGACTAGTAATCAAAGCATATTGTGTTTTAGAAACTTCAAGAGGAAACATCTTGTTTTTTGTCATACGAACATTTTCCATGACACTACCTATTTTTTTAATTCTTAATAACACATGTTTCATCATCAAATAGTACTGAAAATCCACTCTTCAATAGTTTCCCAACACTTAATAAATTATGTGCCAGATTAAGAGCAAACAAACCATCCTGAATAAGTTTTACTTTACCATCATAAATAGAAATAGCCACTGTACCTTAACCTTTAACTTGTATTTGCTTATTATCTCCTAGCCAAATTTGCTTCTTCTTTGATTCATCTAGCTCCTTAAATGATGACTTCACTCTAGACATACGATGCAAACAGCTGCTATCAATAAACCAAACACTATTTTCACAATTAGCTGCTACATAATGAGCCATAAAAAGCATGTTTTCTTCTTCTTCTTCTTCTTCTTCTTCTTCTTCTTCTTCTTCTTCTTCTTCTTCTTCTTCTTCTTCTTCTTCTACCTTTTCCTTTGTATAGTTGGCTTGATTGCTTTTATCCCAACAATATGTTGCTATATGACCAAACTTGTGATAGTTATAAAATTGAGCATTTCTACGATTATTTGACCAAGTAGCTTGGCCCCTATTTCTGCCTCTACCATGGCCCCTACCTCGAAAGCCACTTCTTCCACCACGTCTGCCATGTTCTTGCTTTGATAAAGACTCCTCGTTCACTTGAAATGCTTGTTCTTCATTTTTCTCCACTGACCCGTTTATCCTTGCTTTATGGGCTTGCAAAGAACCCATTAGTTCATCAAATGAAAATTCAGCTAAGTTGTTAGATTCCTTAATTGTAGCAACAACATGGTCAAATTTGGGAGTCAAACTTCTCTAAGACTTTTGCAACCACAGTTTCATCATTTATCTCCTCACCATATGTCTTCATTTGACTAACAATTCCAATGACTCTAGACAAGAAATCTTGAATAGACTCATTGTTCTTCATAGATAATGTTTCAAAATCATGACGGAGAGATTGGAGTTTCACGTTCTTACGTTTGATGAACCTTGAAACTCTTTGTGTAATATCTTCCAAGCTTCTTTTGATGTATTTGTTGCTGCAATTCTTGAGAAAATGTTGTCATGAATTGCTTGTTGTATGAACACTAATGCTTTAGAATCCTTCTTGTTTTCTCTTAGATGATTGTTGTTTGCATCTTCATTATCAAACCCATTCTCCACCAGATCCCATAGATCTTGAGATTGAATAAGTTCTTCATTTTAACGCTCTAGTATTCAAAGTTTTCCCCTTTAAAAATAGGAATGAGAGGTTGCCCAAAGCTTGTTGAGTTTTCATTAGCTGCCATGATGAAGACCCACTGTTTCCTGGAGAAAAGAACCTAGCGCTTTGATACCACAATGCTGAATTTGAACTCAATAAATAAAGGTAATAGAGGTGATGAAATCAATTTAAAAGTGCATAAATTCTGTTCAACAGGGTGGCCATATATATAGGCTTACAAATTAACACGTCTCCTTTAATGCTTAAAAGTCTAAACCTACTAACAACTAATGGCTAAAAAATAGGAATCACTTTAATAGAAATAATAATTTAAAAATAAACAAAAGACTCGGTCATTTTTGAATCATTCTTCAACAGTTTCTATGTGAAGGTCGCAGGCACTTAGTGAATAGTGAAGAACTGTGTTACTCTTTTTGTTTCCTAAACATTACTTGCCAAAGAGAAACACACAGACATGCATTAGGTTTGCTTTCTTTTCTTGGAATTTAAAAAATTAATAAAAATAGTAAAAAATAAAGTTTAAGAAAATAAAGTAAGTAAATAAATAAATGAGAAAAAGATAAATATTTATTTTTTCTTTTTTAAATAAATAAATAAAATAAAAATATTAATTTATAAGAAAACTTTAGGGTTTCAATTTAGAACACTAAATCACATAAGACAAGATCTCGCCTTATAAGATTCAGTAATATGGAATTTCAGAACACTAAATTACATAAGGTGAGATCTCGTCTTATGAGATTTAGTATGAAATTTTAAGGTATTCACATCAGAGCACTAAATTAAGATTTAGTAATCTAGAATTTTAAAACCACTTTATCCTTTAAGCCAATAAATTTAAGCTTAAAAAACAAGCAAATGCAAACTATATATAAGTAAAACTAAATTAATAAAAACTATCAAATTCTAGGTTGCCTCCCAAAAAGTGTAAAATTTTAAAGTCTTTATGCTCGACATGGTTTTTTTCCTCTCCAACTTCTACGTAATTGCAGTTTTGTACTCCTTAAGTAATCTTACTAGCCCTTCCTCTTGCTCTTTAGTCAACCTATTTGAAATGATTGTAGGTAATGACTTTCCATCACCTAAATAGACATACTTTACGCTTTATTGTGAGTCATAGTAAGTTCATCATTCAAAGTTTCTAAATCTATTAGCATTGCTAACAATGGTTCTACAACTTCATAAGTTTCATAAACTTATTTGTTCACTTTCGATTTAGCTTTAAGTTCTAGCTCATCTGCATCACTTGCTTCCTTAAACATATCTTACACAAATGAATCCAAAATATCTAAATGATAGACGAACTGAAAATCATTCGGGTGCTTCATTGCTTCAAAAATATTGAAGTTCACTATTTATCCATCAAATTCAACAGAAAGAGTACCTTTATCCACATAGATTTTCGTCTTAGCCATCTTCATAAATGACCTACCCAACAAAATCGAAGCTGAATGTTCAACACAATCTCTATCCATTTCAAGATTTAAAAATCCACTAGAGATACCAAACCGTTAACTTAGACTAAAACATTTTCTATAACACCAATAGGACGCACATACAAACGATCAGCTAGTTGAATAATAACATTAGTTTCTTGTAAAGAATTAAGATCTAAAGTTCGATAAATTGAGTATGGCATGACATTAATAGATGCAGCTATGTCTAGCATAGCACGCTCAATATGGAAGTGTAAACATACTTGGATCTTTGCATTTTTCCAGTAATTTCCTATTTATCACAGTTGATACATTCTTACCTAAAATTATTCTCTCCTTGTCTTTCATCTTCCTTTTATTTATGCATAACTCCTTCAAGAATTTGGCATATTTCAGAACCTACTTGATAGCTTCTAGAAAGTATTGTATTTATTTCCACCTTTTTGGAAGTTTCTAAGATCTCTCTTTCATGCCCATTTTCTTTTGGTTTAGCTAACCTACTAAGAAAAGGAGGTACACATGCATTAATTGATATTGATGAAGGTAAAAAAAATTTAACCTCTCTTGCCTCTTGAGTTGGAAGTTCTTCTTTCTATTGTCCATCATCGTTCTTTTCTTCCTCCATTGGTAAAGAAGTTCCAGATTGAATTTCCTTACTACTTCTCAAAGTTATTGCACTCATATTCTCCTTAGGATTCACCACCGTTTGGGAAGGTAATTTTCCTGATGCTTTTGCTTCCAATTTACTTACCAAGGTGGCTAATTGAGTGATTTGATTTCTTAAGTTTTAAAGGCTTGCCCTTTTTTCCTGTTGAAATTTTTTAGTATTATTAGCAAATGCCTTAACAATTTCTTCTAAAGACATACCTGAATTTGAAGATTGACGTTGAGCATATCTAAGGACTTGAGGTTATTTAGAATTGTGAGGTTGATATCATTGTTGGCCTCCTTGATTTCCATAGCTCAAGTTTGGATGATCCCCTTATCCTAGATTGTAGTGATTAAAATATGAGTCATATTTGCATTGAGGCTAACCCAGAAAGCCCCCTATTGCGTTAGCTTCTTGAAGAGAGTCTTATTGCAGTGTAGGGAACATATCCATAGGATGTCTAGAGAATGAGCATATTACGCACACTCTTGCCAATTTTAATTGACCTACAACCAATTAAAGAACTAGAATAATTAAATCTGAAATTTTATCCTTAAGGTGTGTGTTACTTACCTCATTCACACACTTAACAACTCCATCCATCATTGTCCTAAATTGTTGACAATTTTTTGCCATAATTGATATCAATTGTCTGGCTGTCTTTATTTACCAAAGCTCCTCCATTAGCCACATCAACCATACATCGATCCATTGACAATAATCCTTCATAAAAGTATTGAATCAGAAGTTGATCGGGAATTTGGTGATGTGGGTAGCTGGCACATAACTCCTTAAACGTTTCCCAATATTTATATAATGTTTCTCCAGTAATCTGTCTTATCCCACATATCTCCTTTCTAATATTCGTTGTTCGTGACGCAGGAAAGAACTTCTATAGAAACATTCTTTTCATCTCATTCCATGTTGTCACTAAACCAGGGGGAAGATAATATAGCCAATCTTTTGCCTTATCTTTCAATGAGAGAAAGAAGGCCCAAAGATTAATTTATTCTTCTGGCACCCCTTGTGACTTCATTCCAGAGCAGACAACATAAAATTTTTCATAGAAAATGCATTAAGAATGATTTCATCATAGTTCAAATATATGTTGATAATATTATTTTTGGTGCAACGTCTAAAAAGCTATGTACTAGTTTTGAGAATTTGATGAAGAATGAATTTGAGATGAGCATGATGGGTGAATTAAAATTCTTTCTTGGGCTACAAGTTAAGCAAACTGAAGAAAAGATTTTTATTTATCAACAAAAATATATCAAAGAATTGTTAGTTAAGTATGGAATGGAAAAAGTAAAACCAATGTCAACTCCTATACACCCTTCAAACCTTTTATCTAAGGATGAAGCCAGTAAGAAGGTTGATCAAACCCTTTATAGAGGACTTATTGGTTCTTTACTTTACTTTACCTTACAGCAAGCAGACTTGATATTTTGTTTAGTGTTTGTTTATGTGCTAGATTTCAAGCAGATCCTAGAGAGTCTCATTATATTACTGTTAAAAGAATTTTGAGATATCTATTATGTTCTACTGATCTTCGATTAATGTATGAGAAAGGTAAAGATTTCAGGTTAATTGGCTATTGTGATGCTGATTACGCTGGAGACAGTATTGATAGAAAGAGTACGAGCGGAGGATTTCATTTTCTTAGCCACAACTTAGTTTCCTGGTTAAGTAAGAGGCAAAGCTCAATTGCTCTATCCACTACAGAAGCTGAATATATGTTAGCCGTAAGCTGTTGCTCATAGACGTTATGGATCAAGTACCAATTTTCTGTGACAACACAAGTGCTATCAACCTATCTAAGAATCCAATACGGCACTCGAGGGTAAAGCATATCGAAGTTAGACATCATTTCCTACGAGACTACATACAGAGGAAGATCGTAAGTCTACAGTTCATTGAGACAAATTATTAATGAATAGATATCTTCACTAAGCCATTGAGTGAAGAAAGATTTAAAGAAATCAAATGAAACCTGAATATAGTAATGTTGAGTGATCAATCGTCTGACACGTCATGACCCAGATGACCCTCTTAGTTAAAAAGATAAAAAGGAATAAGAATTCAAGGTAATAGCAGCAGTAAGTTATAGACGATAACTTCTCTCATGAGACAGTTTTGGAGGGAAATCTGCTCAAAACCTTGAGAATAACACCTACTCTAGAACACTCTTGAGATATCCTGAAATCGACTTTTGAAAGAACTCTCAACACAACGTTTCATTACTCTGTTTTTGATATCAAACTCTCTGTGCTCACACTCTCAACTTCATAAACTAACATCACCTCCTTGAGAAATACATTTGTGCATTTAGTTTTTTATTGACTACAGATACAAATGGAGCAATCAATGACTTGTGGAAGACACGTTGATTTCGATTCCTTGAAGAAGGACCAAATGGACATCGAACCAGAGATTGATGCAGTTGGATGGAGGAACTTCTTTCAGGTCCGTGAGACAATTTATCTGAATGAAGTATATGACTTCTAGAAGAATGCAAATGTAGTAAAAGATACGTTAGTATCAGTGGTGGATAGACTGTCGGTCATAATAACACTGGAGTCAATCGCAAAGGCTATTGAATGTCCATGTTTGGAGTAAAGGTCGCTCATAAAACAAGATGGATGACTCAAGTCAATGTAGAGAAGGCACAGATCAATTGACAACTCTATGGATGTAGTGACCCAAAGGAGAAGAAGGCTTTAACTCTTGTGCCCAAGGCTAGGGTTCTACATGCGCTACTCTTCCATTGTGTTCTACCAAGAACAGGATCGAAGAATTTGGTGACGACGATAGATGAGCAATGCCTGTTTCATCTACTCAACCACCATCCCATAGATCTTCCGCACCTAATCTTCAATTTCATGGTAAAGTCGACGAAAGACTCTAATTCCATACCGTATGGTATGCTACTGACAAGAATGTTCAGAGATTCTGGAATTTTTCTTGAAAGAGGAAACAAAATGAAGATGAATGTTAAAAGCGTCATTAACGCGACAACTATCAGTAAAATGGGCTTGAAGAATCAGGAAGAGGAGGATACAGATTCCATGGCGAAAGCAAGGATTGAGGGGGAGCATGTTGTCAAACATAGTCTAAGTAAAAAGGCAACTCCCACAAGGAAAACAAAATCTCAATCCACTGGAAGAATGTCTAGAGAAGAAAAGAAGAAACCATCAGTTGAATCAATGAAAGTTAGGACGATTTCTTATAAAGAAGAAAGCCAGGTGCAACAAGTTGAGAAACAAGTGTCTTTGAAGAGAAAGGGGGAAACACTTCATTCTGAAAAATCCAAACAACCAAGACTATTAACCCTGCGACAGCAAGAGTAGAAAAAAGGGAAAGGTCTGACTCATGGCGGAAATTTGGGAAAGAAAACACCATAGGCAACTAGATCATTAGTCTCAATTTTGCAGGAGGAGCCAATAAAATTGACTAAAGAAACAGAAAGTAAGAGGAAGTTGGAGTTTGAGAAGAAGAAATCTCAACCTCAACAAAAAAGCCCTCCTAGGCTGGTAGAAGAAAGTAAGAAGCAGAAAATCAGTCAGAAAAAGAGTACTCCAACTGATGTTCAACAAAAAAAAGGTCAATTGAACACAGTTCATCACAGGTTAATCCTTCTCAACCTATGAGAAAAGAGGATTTGAAACTAAAGATGATTGAAGAAGTTGAACCTGTTAGGAGTAGAAGCTCAATTATCATAAGAGAACCCTTGAAAAAGTTGGTCAAGGTACAATTCAAACCAATCTTGGTAAATAGTCGTTCAATACATCTGTTAAATCATGGACAGAAAAGGTTATATGGTGTTCTGAGAGATGAGAAGTCAGAGCCATATCTAACACAGATGACTAAGGAGAGATATACAATTCTCCCAATCACAAAAAGAACTGTGGTCAAGATTGTACCTGACATACAACGAAGACCTTTCATTATTCGCAATAAAGATAAGGGGAAGAAGAAAATGTATCCAGAAGAAATTACAGGTGATCTAACAGAAGATCGGATTGAAGTAGAAGTGAGGAACATAGATGAGACATGTTATGAAGCTCAACAGAAAGGAATCTATGTTTCACACCATATCTGAAAGGCATCAGGAAGTCAATGTGGTCGCTTCACCACTGATGAAACTTCTCAGGTAGTTGGCAGAATAACCGAAGGCCAGTATAGAACCATCAGAGTTGGAGGTATTAATTTTAACATAGAGACTCTTGTGCACCTAATCATACACCTTAGACCTTTGAGCTCTATATCTTCAATTGGAGATGTACTACACCTTCTTGGAAAACAAGTCCCAAAGCTACCTCAACCTGATGACCTTGATCTCCCTGTTGGAAAACTATCTTTCAAACTGCCTGCAATTACAATCATTCAACTAGATGTCTTAGCTTTAGAACCATTTGCTGCGACGAACTTCTTTCCACCAAGAATACCTCAACACGATCCTACTATTGGTTTGGAAGAAGTTAGTCACATACAGCAGAAGAGTTATGAAGCCTTAGTCGAGGAAATTGAAGAAATTCATGACAAGGTTGATGATCTGCGTGACTCAATGGGTGACTTACATAAGGAAGTAGCTCGTTTACGAGTTTCTATGGAAGAAGACCTCAAGTTACTCCGTACTAAAATGCAAC
This sequence comes from Erythroxylum gracilipes, assembly GCA_026413385.1. Classification (NCBI taxonomy): domain Eukaryota; kingdom Viridiplantae; phylum Streptophyta; class Magnoliopsida; order Malpighiales; family Erythroxylaceae; genus Erythroxylum; species Erythroxylum gracilipes. Next base: position 29,033,516 of record JANZLC010000005.1, read on the forward strand.
GAATGTTCTTTGAGGTTATGAAGCCTCTACGGTGAAAAATTTTAATTAATAACAAATAGGGGAGAAAATAAGAAGAGAAAGATAGGGGGAGAAGAGAAGGGAAGAAGAGAAGAGAAGAGAAGAAGAGAAGAGTAGAAAAAGAAGATAGTATAGCTTACAATTTTTTAATTGTATATCTTCTTATAAATAATACTAGATTATCTTTCTAAAATTATAATTATTTGTTATCATCAAAAAGGAGGAGATTGTTAAGTCAAAATGACTTCACGTCTAATAATTTTGGTGACAATCAAATAATAATAATATTAGAAATAATATGTGTGTTAAGTGTGAAGAAAACATAGAAGGAAGAAAAACTAAGAAGGAAGTGAAACACAGAAGGAAGAAAAACAAAAAAAGGAAGAAAACACAGAAGGAAGAAAAACTAAGAAGGAAGCACAATATAGAAGGAAGAAAACACAGAAGATACAAAACATAGACGATACGAAGATGAAGACACAATAGTACGTCAGACAGTTAGTCAGTTTGAGTAAGTTACAAAACTCATCTGAATAACGGTTTCTACAAGAAACAAGAAATAAGAAACAAGAAGCAGTTATCAAGAAGCAGTTAAAGACGAAGGCTATAAATACAAGTTAGAGTCAAAGACTAAAAAAGTTAGTGATTTTAGTTAGTAAACAAGTTTTTGAGATCTTAGTTTTTGAACTACTATATTCATTATGCAAAACACTATAGTTATTTTTACTGTAACAAAGCTCGCAACATCTTTCTAGTAAGACAGAGGAATAATTGAAAGCCTGAAGAGGCTAAGAGAGCGAAAATAATACTTGGTGTAAGAGACCTGAAGAGGATTTGTAGAGAAAGAATACTTGTACATTTCGAGAAGAATAGTGAAATCTCAGAAAGAATTCTGAGGACTGGACATAGCCCAAGGTTTGGGGTGAACTAGGATAAAATCGTCGTGTCCAACTTCTAAACTCTCTACTTTAATTTCTATTGTTTTTATACAAGTATATAGAAGTTAATTGCAATACATTGTGATATTCACTTAATAGTTTTGAATAAGTTAGTTTTTAAAAAGAAATATCAAAGGGGATTGTACTCACAAAAAAGAATACACAATTCAACCCCTCCTTCTTGTGCATTTTGTATATTATACATAAAGTCTATACTAACAAGTGATTTACTTCACTTCCATACTAAGAGCGGCAGCTCATTCACTGTTTCCTCTATAAGTATAGCTATAGCGAAAATGCTACTGCAAGAAGGTGTACAAAATCCTACACCTAGTGGAAGAAGTATCACTGTTTCCATTGGTGCGTTTGAACATGCCAGGACCCTTCTCGGGAATCCAGACATTGGGGACTCATTTACCTTTACCGACTCCCATGTCATATGGAATCAAACAAATTAATTAAATCATTGTGATTTATCGATGCAATACATTATTAGACTAAGCTTTCAAGTTGATTTATTGTTGTATCTGTAAGACTTAGTTAAACAATGCATAATTATATCATTGTTAAAGTTGATTTATTGTTGTTAAGAATTTGTTAACCTTCAGCTCCATTGCCTTATTTTCGTCTCCATATATTGTGTAAAATATTGAATTCAAATTATTATATTTGTAGAGAATTCGATAAACATTGAATTTCAGGTAAACATATGGAACCAAAGAGACAACATGAGGTTATGCGGCCGAGGTTTAGAGCTATGTTCTGAGCAACTTACTGTGAAGGTGGTTCGTCATAGTCTGCAGCTCGCACTGACTCACCTCCTTCATCTCCAGGGTCAACAGTTGCGGATGAGGCATCACCTACTGCACCTCATGCTACACCATCCCCTTTCCCAACTCATATATCATCCAAAACCTCTTTATTGAATGGAGGAGACATTCGCCAGCCTGGAGCTAAGGGACCTGATGGAAGAAAGTTTATAACAATTGTCAATCAATAGTAAGTGAAATCACATTACTCACTATTTGCTTTTTATTAAGTCTTAGGTTAATCAGTTTTTTCATAGTATAAGATAATTTCTTATATTAGGTTGGCTCCGTCTGGACCGAGTTTTAGAAATATGACTTCCACATTTAAGCAAAGGATTGATCCTAAGGGTTATGTGTGGAAGAATATATCTAAGACCACAAAGCAATTTTACTTTCAGGAGTTTGTGGTACAATAAATATTTATTTTCTTTTTATATTGATTTATATACACTAATTATATAAATATTATTACATTATATCTAATACTCTAATTTTTTTTCTTCTTATTTCAGAAAGAATTTTACTGGGATTCTTGTTTCGATACCAACATGTATAAAGTATGGCAGAAGCAAGCTCGTACACGTTATTGTGACATCATTGGTGTGATACATAAGGCTGGAGCACGACCGCGTTATATTTTGGAGGAAATTTGGAGTTGTTGGATCGAGTATTGGACATCACCTGCAGCAATGTCCATCTTAGAGCGTAACTCCATCAACAGACGTGGAGGCCAGGGGGGAGAGAGTCTTCTTGTACATACTAGAGGATCAATAACCCACCATGAGCATGCACATAGACTTGTAAGTATCTAAACTTGGCACTTATTTTATATATATTTTGCTTTGTTGTATTATAGATAATGATTATGGTATAAATGTATGGTGCCATATATGGATGTGTTGAGTTATTTTCTTTGTTCAACAGGGAGAAAATATCATAAAAATAGAGAAAACTCTGCCGAAATTTTTATAAATTGTAGTTCACATCTAATGATTTAGGTTATATATGTAGGAAAATTCGTTGGGCATCAAGCCTACACCTATTCATCTGTTTTTGCACACTCACACGAAGAAACATGACGGTGTGACATTCATCAACACCCGATGTAGAGAGCTGAATGTATGTGAAATTAATGCATT
>JANZLC010000005.1:29036519-29048676 GCA_026413385.1 Erythroxylum gracilipes
TTAGAAGAGAAGGGAACACCATGAACATTGGGTTTGACTTGCTTAAGTGAAGTATTTCCTAAATCAATCCACCGTTACAATTTTATTTTAATTTCCAATCCAATTGAAATCTTATACCTTAACCAATTTTTGTCATTTGATTAAATCTAGTTGGTTTAATTCATACCTTGGATTTTTCATATTTTCTTAATTTGTTTACTTTATTTTATTTTATTTTCACATCAATTAATTCTTGATCGTCTGAGTAGTTTTTCATCGTTTAATTTAATTGTCTTGCGTTTTGAAATTTTTTTCCCTTGGGTACGATATCCGGTTCTTACCGTTTTATATTACTTGTCGACGGGGTGCACTTGCCTCTAATTGGCCTAGATAGAATTTAATTTATATTGTTCTGTTTAGACCGCAACAATGACAAAGCAGAAGTACACTATCTACCCAATCACAAAGAGAACAGTGATCAAGATTGTACCTGACATTCAACTAAGACCTTACATTGTACGCAATGAAGATAAGGGGAAGAAGAAAATGTATCCTGAAGGGATTACAAGTGATCTGACAGGAGATCAGATTGAAGAAGAAGTGAGGAACATAGATGAGGCATGTTATGCAATTCAACCGAAAGGAATCTATGTTTCACACCATATCTCAAAGGCATCATGAAGTCATTGTGGTCGCTTCACCACTGATGAAACTTTTCAAGTAGTTAGCAAAATAACAAAAGGGCAGTACAGAACCATCAGAATTGGAGGTATTATCTTTAACATAGAGACTCTTGTGCACCGAATTATGCACCTTAGTCATTTGAGCTCTATATCTTCAATAGGAGATGTACTACACCTTTTTGAAAAACAAGTTCCAAAGCTAACTAGACCTGATGACCTTGATCTCCCTGAAAGAAACTTATCTTTCAAATCTCCTGCTATCATAATCATTGAACTAGATGTCTTACCTTCAGAACCATTTGTTGCTACTAGTGGTTTGGAAGAAGTTAGTTACATACAACAGAAGAGTTATGAATCCTTAGTCGAAGAAATTGAAGAAATTCATGACAAAGTGGATGATCTGCATGACTCAGTGGATGATTTACATGAGGAACTAGCTCGCTTACGAGTGTCTATAGAAAAGACCTAAAGTCACACCGCACTGAGATGCAACGAATGTTCTCTGAGATTATGAAGCATCTATGGTGAAATTTTTTTATTAATAACAAATAGGGGGAGAATATAAGAAGAGAAAGATAGGGGGAGAAGACAAGAAGAGAAAGATAGGGGGAGAAGAGAAAAGAAGAGAAGAAAAGAAGAAGAGAAGAAGAAGAGAAGAAAAAGAAGATAGTATAGCTTACAAATTTTTTTATTGTATATCTTCTTTTAAATAATACTCGATTATCTTTCTAAAATTATGATTGTTTGTTATTATCAAAAAGGTGGGAGATTATTAAGTCAAAATGACTTCATGTCTAACAATTTTGATGACATTCAAATAATAATAATATTAGAAATTATATGTGTGTTAAGTGTGAAGGAAAACTAAGAAGGAAGCGGAAACTAAGAAGGAAGCGGGGAAAACTAAGAAGGAAACGGAAACTAAGAAAGAAGCGGAAAACTAAGAAGGAAGTAGAAACTAAGAAGGAAGCGGAAAACTAAGAAAGAAGCGAAAAACTAAGAAGGAAGCGAAAAACTAAGAAGGAAGCGGAAACTAAGAAGGAAGCGAAAAACTAAGAAGGAAGCGGAAACTAAGAAGGAAGCGGAAAGTAAGAAGATACAAAGACAAACACTCGATAGTACGTCGGATGGTTAATCAGTTTGAGTTAGTTATAAAACTCAACTAAATAACAGTTTTCAAGAAGCAAGATGCAGTTGGAGACGAAGGCTATAAATACAAGTCGGAGTTGAAGACTGAAAAAGTTAGTGATTTGAGTTAGCGATTTTAAGCTTTTGAACTTTAGCAAAACACTGTATTTGTTGTGCGAAACACTAGAGCTATCATTACTGTAACAAAGCTCACAATATCTTTCTTATAAGAGAGAAGAAAAGCTGAGAGCCTGAAGAGGCTAAGTGAATGAAAATAATACTTGGTGTAAGAGACCTGAAGAGGCTCTGTAGAGAAAGAATACTTGTACAGTTTTAGAAGAATAGTGAAATCTCAGAAGGATTCTAAGGACTGGACGTAGCCCACGGTTTGGGGTGAACTAGGATAAAATCTCTGTGTCTACACTCTAACTCTTTACGTTTAATCTCTATTGTTCGTATACAAGTATATAGAAGTTAATTACGATTCAATCTTGAAGATATTCTCATATAACAGTTGTGATATTCACTTAGTAACTTTGAAACAGTTAGTTTTCAAAGAAATATCAAGGGGATTGTATTTATGGAAAAGAATACACAATTCAACCCCCCTTCTCGTGCATTTTGTATATTGTTCATAAAGACTATACTAATAAGTGATTTACTTCAGCGTAAGAAGAGAGAACCTCTTTCTATTGTGAGGAATGTCCTTTTTATAGGGTTTTCTGATCTAATCCTAATTGAATTCTAGCTTTCAAAGATGTCTATCTAAATTCAAATTCAAATTCCTCCATGATAAGGATTGAAGGAATTTTCCTAGTTAAACTTTAAATCTTCAAGTGATCAGCTTTATCCATCGCAGCAATCTCTTCTTTTCATCCAAAATTTGTGACTATCATCAGTAAAGTCCTAATTTGATGCAATCTCCACTTTTCATCTCCTAAAATAAAACAAACATTAATTTTAATATTTAAGCACCAAAATAAATTCAAAACAAAAGAGATAATATTAAATAATACATCAAAATAAGATCGTATCACTCCTTTGGGAAACTCATTCGTATGGACTCTTAAACTGCTTATATAGAGAGGATATGCTAAACTAAGATATGCATTGAGGTCAACAGATATGCTGAATTACCTGACAAACTCCCAATACCAAAACTAGATGAAGCAAGTGAGTTACAACCGATGGAAATTTCCTTATCTTATATATGGAAACCTTCTGTTACTGCCAAAAAATGGAGAGCTATGAGGAGGCTTTTCAAAACTGAATGTTCTGATGAACTACTTGAAGCAACCCCTTACTTAGGAATTGAACCAGACTGCCCCTCCTGCCCTTAGGGAAAATAGGGAAGGAGACCTCCCACTATAACGAGCTGAATAAAACCTACTTTAAAGCTTACAACATTACTGCTTTGTCTAAAAACTAACCAGAAGCTGTAGAAACCTGCATAGTGCAAACAAGGAACTACTCAGATAAGCTAGCAATCCTCGCTACTCTAATGGAGACCAATATTAAGCTGCCTCCTAGCATCTTTGTGGCTCACAACCCATTAAATATATTTGTATGTTTACAAGATACAATTATTGGCAGCAACATTAAGCATATCACCAATTTAAAAAAGTTAGACCATTTTACTAGCCATGATGAATAAGGAGAATCAATTGCCACTACACTGCAGTCTGATAGTGGCTCCAGAAGGAATTCTGCTAGGAGAAAGAATAAGAATAATCCCCAAGAGGAGTCCTTCCCCTGATGACACTTATATATAATATCCGAGGGTTTAATAACCCCCATAAACAAGCTATGGTTAAAGACCTCATTTTGCAGAAAAAAAATGCCTTCTAAACTAGGGCTACTAGAAACAAAAATTAGAACTTCACATATTTCTGAAGTCTCACAATTTTTGGGGAAGGATTGGCTTGTTTATACTAAATTATCTTCTCATTACAATGGTTGAATACTATGCTTTTACCACACTAGAAAAGTTTCAGTTCGGCTATAAGGAGAAAGTGACTAATTTTTGCATTTATCTTGCCAACTATACGGTTCCACTACTAGGTTTGCAGTCTCCCTCCTCTATGCTTCAAATTTTCAATTTCAAAAGGCCTTGCTATATAATTCTTTACAACAATTGGGGACTACTATCTCAGATCCTGGGTTAGTTATAGGAGACTTCAATTGTATTAATAACAACATAGAAACTAAAAGAGGTTGGGGCCCTTGCCAATCTTAAATAGGGAATTTGAAGCTTTTCTCTAAAATGTTCCTTTGACCGACCTTAGTTTCAGTGGCAGATTCCTCACGTGGACTAACAAATAGTAGGGTCCATATCTAGTTAGAAGGAAACTTGACAGAGCTATGGTCAATCCATCTTGGTTGTCTACCTTTCCTCACTCCTTTGCTCAATTTGATGATAACCTGTTATCTGATCATTCCTACATCTTGATCCATAGCTTGTCTACTTTAGTATTATGAGGAGCCCCTTTCAGGTTTTTCAATGGTCTCACCAAACAATTTGGATTTCTGGATCTTGTAAGAGACTACTAGCAACTCCATATCGAAGGGTATAAATCATATCAACTTATGTTAAAGCTAAGATGAGTTAAACTAGCTCTCAAATCCTTTTCTTCTCACTATTCTAGAATAGTTCAAGATTGCAAAGTTCTGTTGGAAATGGCTCAGGAAGACTGTACTAAAACCCACATAACTCCCAAATAAGGGATATTGAATTTCAAAGAATAAATGACTATCAGCAAGCTCTCTTAATGCATCAATCTGTCCTTCAATAGAAAGTTAGGACTGTATAGTTGAAGGAAGGAGATTAAAACACTTCATTTTTCTATGCTTGTTAGCAAGGCAAAAGAACAACTAAATTATACAACTACCTGATGACCAAGCAATATATCACTCAGACTAATTTGCACTTTTGGATATCACTAGAAATTTTTATGTTCAATTGATGGTTAGACCATATCAAACAAGCTAACCACTTGATATCAATAGATTTTTTAACAACCCTTTAAACCAAACCATCAAGGATCATCTAGCAACACCTTTTTTTTTACTGAAATCAAGGAGGTCCTTTTCTCTCTTAATCCCTCAAAGGCTCTAGGGCCTGATGGCTTCACTGCCCATTTCTTCCAACACACATAGAGCATTACGGGTGAACTCTTCACTCAAGCTACCCAAGAAACTTTTTCCTTTTGCAAAATGTTGAAGGAAATCAATCATACTTTAATTTGCCTTTTCCTTAAAAAACCAAACCCTTCCTCTTTAACTAATTGCAGAGCTATTTCATGTTGCAATACCATCTACAAAGTTATAGCTAAGATCCTGGCCAGTCGACTGAAAAAAGCCTTAATGGAGACAATCAATCCCATACAAAGAGCTTTCGTGGAGGGTAGAACCTTTGGGGATAATTTCTACTCATGCAAGAACTACTAAGAAACTATCAATTTGGTAATAACTTGAAAAGCTGCATATGGAAAATTGACTTTTATAAAGCCTTCGACATAGTCATTTAGGACTTCAATGACGCTTGTCTATATGCTATGGAGTTCCTTACTCAGTTCAGGAATTGGATCATACTATGCCTTCACACCTCATCAATAAGTATTCTTGTCACACCTCATCAATAAGTATTCTTATTAATGGTATCTCTACTAAACCATTGCAATGTGCTCGAGGGATTCACCAAGGGGATCCCCTCATATTCATCTTGGTCATGGAAGGGTTGTTAAGAATGCTTGACAAACTATTACTCCATAATGGTAGATTCTGTTACCATTACAAGTACATACCTCTACAACTCACATGTTTAATATTCACTGATGATTTATTACTTTGGTTTAGAGCTGATTAGTTCTCAATGAACATATTTAAACACATTTTGAATAGATTTTCCAACTAGTCAGGCTTGCAAGTAAACTTCCACAAAAGCAGTTTCTACTGCTCAGCTGATGTTAATAACCCGTCAAAGCTTACATTATCATTGGGTATAGAACTGCACATAACTTCTTTTAAGTACTTGGGAGTTCCTATATCTCATGCTAAGCTAATCTACTGAGACTATATCCCACTTCTTAAGAAATACAAATCCAAAATCCTAACTTGGAAAAACAAGTATCTCTCTATGGCTGCTCGACTTACTTTGATACAATTTGTTTTAAACAATCTGCATATTCATTGGATCAAACATTTGATACTGCCAAGAAGAGTGATCAAAGAGCTAGACTGTACCATAAAAACTTTTCTTTGGTTAGGTTTTATGGAAAATGCCAAAAAAGCTAAAGTGAAATGGGAAGAGGTAACACTTCCTAAAAAACAAAGAGGATTGGGATTAATCTCAACCAATCTTACGTAGAAAGTTCTGCTTTGCAAGAAAATATGGAGGCTATATAATGATAAAAATGCCATCTAGATAAAATGGATCCATTAAGCTTATTCACACTCCCACAGCTTCTGGCAACTTACATCTCTCACACACTGCTCCTGAGTTTTCAAATTCATGTTAAGCATTAAACCAATCATCTACCCTCTCATTTTTCACAAGGTGGGAAATGGCCACAATATATCCATATGGTTTGATAATTGGACTGAGTTTGGTCCATAAATACAGAGGACTGACTTATCCCATCTCAGCGGCCGCGTTCCCCTTCATGCTAATGTTTCATTACTTATTTCAGAAGGTCGATGGTTTGGTAACTACAGAGGATTCAACCTTTTAAGTCAATACTTTCCACATCACTAACAGTAGCAACAACAATAAGTTAGTATGGAAGCCTCATCCCAAAGGTCCTTTTACAAACAAATCATGCTATAGCAGTCTCCTTCCTGAACACTCAACAGTCCTTTGGTTCTAGCTGCTTTGGAAGAAAAGTCTCAGCCCAAAAGCCTTCATGATCACTTGGCTTATGATAAAAAATAGACTAAGCACTAAAGACAAACAGTATGGAAGTTATGATCCAATATGTAACGTATGCCAAATGATAGTTAACGATAGGAATCGCCTATTCTTCAACCTCTCATACTCCAAATTCGTATGGAGCCAATTGCCCACAAATTAGGAATTTTTTGCAATTCCTAAGACTAGCTTAATATGATACATCAGCTCATCCGAGTTTCAAAGCACCGAAAAGAGGATGGCATATTGATCAACACTGCTTTTACACTCTCAATCTACAATATCCGGAGAGAGAGGAATCAAAGGTTACACCAAAGACAACACACTTGTCAATACCACTAGAAGCGAACATCATCAATGAGGAGCACTTGTAATATCCAAGGATGCAACCCAAAACCTGACAACTAATATGAGATTGAGTTGGAACTTATAACCTACTAGTTTTGTCTTTCAAATTGTCATAACTTGTGCATATTGGCCTTTGTAATATATACTTTTGACTTCTCTAGTGGAGACCTCATTGTAATGTTGTATATAGTTTCACCATAGTCAATGAAAAATCTCTTTCAATTTTCACAAAAAGAAAAAGGGGGACAAGTTATTTGGAGAAGGTTTCTAAATGTGCAGTCCATGACCATGTGCTCCTTATGTAGGTAGGTATCAAAAGTGACTTACTGTTCAGCTTTGCCTTTCAATCTAACCTTCAACTTCTTGTTTATTTCTTTTTCTTGGTGAAACTTGAGGCTAGTTGTATTCAGAACGACTAATACATGTTTCCAGTAAAATATTTACACAGATGCGCTATTGTTTTTAAAATATTTCAATCTATATTATGTTTCGAATATGAATCAACTACTAATATACAAATTTCAGTTGAATGAATATTTTATATAACCAAATCTTCAATCTTATCCCTTGTCAGTCAAGTCCTCAATTTACTATAATTAATTAGTTTTCCCTGAAGAACCATGGAATCTAACCAAACACTTAAAAGATAGCCCGAGGCTTTTCAAAACAGATGAATAGGTCACCAGCCAAGTTGTACCTGTACTTGCTGATCTTTATTTGTTGGATTCATGAGCACTTAGTAGCCAAACAACACATCCTTGAGAACATTGAACCAAGAAGCTGAAGAAGGATTGCTCCTACATTCAGTCCTTCCTAGTGATCTCTAACATCTAAGCTGAACCACAAGTTTCCTTCTGCATTAAGAAGCGAAAACCTTATCCCAAGAAAATTAGAAGGCAAAGCTTCAACCAAAACAAGAAAGAAACTCTGAATTTTGTCTATTCATCATATTGTGAATATAGAAAAACCAAAAGCAACACTATACTCGGAATCTGCCTTATTCAAAGCATTTTATAAAGAATCGGAAGAATGGTCATACTGTTATACAATTATACAACCACAAACGAATGAGACTGATTCGGAACAAGTATTACAAAAAGCATAAACTGTAAAACCAGTTTGTATTCAGCAGCATAAGGGACAAATAATCAGACCATTCTCATTGCAACTTAGGCATTCACTCGACGACCAATCATCACTTCTGATCATATGACTGCCACTGCAATTGAAACAAATCACAAATCTAAAACCTGAACATGATTCACATAGGCCTACGGAATAATCAATTGGTATACCTTCAAATAGTGGCCTAAACTTCCCTTGTTCATGTAACAACAAAACTTCCTCAGCTCCACCTATGTACCTTCCCTTAATGAAAAGCTTAGGAGGCACTGCCTTGCCATCTAAAACTCTCCGTAACTCCTCCTTATACTCCATGTGCATTGAGACATCTCTCTCCATGAATACCACCCGAAAACTCTCCAAAAGAAACCGAATCCTGTTACAATCCTCCAACGTTTTTCGTATCGCTCCAAGTGTTGTTGTGTAGAAAATTACAGACTCATTACCTCCAGGAGGGCATCTCGCTTCCATGCTCAATAACGGATCACCATCCTCCATTCCAGGAGTTTTCAATGGATGTTCCTCCATGCAGTCTACAAAATTGTTTTCTTGTTCATTTATTGCTCGCCTCTTTTCAACAGTCTCTTGCTCAATTCTTGCTTGTCTCTCTGCTTCTTGTTTCATTCTTTCCAGATTCTGCCTCTCAACTCTTATTTGTCTCTCCTCTTCTCTCATCCTAAAATGCTCTTTTACAGCTTGTTCAAATGCAGCTAGTAAGTTGGGATCAAAAAGGCTACTGGAATTCAAATCAGGTCGCCGGAAAGACAAGATGTCAATCTCCGATAGGGGTGCTTGCTTAAAGGAGCTAGATTCCTTTGTCCTCGAATTCTCCAAACTTTCTTTCACCAGGGGTGGTGACACTTCAGCTTTCACAAAGTGCCCAATATTTTCTTTATTGTTATCAATTTCATTATCTGACTCCAAATCCTCTTCTTCAAAATCTCTGATGAGCTGTTTTACATCAATAGTATCACGAGTTTCTTCATCGTCAAAACAGCTTTTCTTGACGTTCTCATCAGCTCCTTTCCAATTCAATTTAGTGTCCTGAACTTTCAATCTTGTATTCATCGGAAAAGCCTCTTTGACAACCCCATCTGCAGCATTCAGATGAAAAACTCGATCTTGCTTCAAGTAATCTATGGGCTTCATGGACTTGATCTTCTTCAATAATTTTCCTTTCACTCCCTTCATTTTTCCACTTCCTGTGAAAATGGGTATCCAAGTTTTGTATACAGACAACGATCGATACCGATCTCAAAGGAGAATCTTCAAAGTGAGAGGACTTACAGCAGATATTTACACTAAAGATTGATCCTTTCTGATCTTCACTTTTCACAATAACAGATAAGAGAACAGAGGGAAATGATTCAACGGCTATAAAGCTGTTTCTTAATTTATAATTCAAACTATGTTTGTGTGGGGACCGGTTGGGAATCCTATGAAGCTGGTAGCAATGAAAATAGTATCGTCATCATGTAAGATAGGTGACGTCATCAAGTCAAGTGGATGATAGAAAACAGCGGGGAAGGTTCAACGGTGAGTGATTATCATGTGATGATTTCCAAGAGAATCTGCATAACGGTCATAATTTCACATAAGAGGCCTCGTTGCCTTACACTTTCACTAGGAGATTATAGTTATTGAAAGTAAGAAAAAGTTTGAAGTCAATTGGATTTAAAATCTTAAACTTTTTTATTTTGATTTTGTAATTATTTATTAGAATTATTAAAATTAATAATAAAATGATTGAATTTTGTAATTATTTATTAGAATAATAAAAGTAACTTATTGTAAAATTAATAGTGTTAACGTAATGCAATTTAACCTGTCGACATTTACGTAAAAAATTATATGTATGTTATTGTTTTAGAAAAAAAAATGATATGGGACTACGCCAAAAGGAAGGAAGAAGAGATCAACATTCTTCAATTTGTGTTCTGTCTCTTTTGTGGTGCTTTAGTTGCGTGAAAGTGCAGTGAAGATTTCTGATAACCAAACAAGAAATTGTATGTTATGTTATGCACAAACACTACAGAGACTCCATGTTTATACACGATTACTGCTTTTAGGGGTCAGGCAGAGAGGTAAAGAGACAATGTTTTGGCTCGTGATATGTTTCTCCTTTGGTGAAGCTTCATTGTGTTTTGTGGGCTTTACAATGACAATATCATGACCCTGATTCACATAGCCGAAAACAAAATGAAACAAAATGGCAAATGAAAGAAAAATCAATAGAGAATCGCTTGAAGGGGCTCGTAAATAAGGTGCAAGTCACCTTGTATTCACTGTTTACATTTTCCAATATTCCAACTTTAGTGGACTCCTTCAAGGCAGCAGTGGCTTTTCTTAAGGTTTGAGGAGTATTAACTCTAGTTGCTATTCTGTTGCGTGAAAATATGTTTCCTTCAAACACCAATGAACATGACACTGAATCAACCAGCTCTTCGACTCAAAAATTGTATACAGGAAGCCAGACCAATGTTGATAATGCAAGAATGTGAATAACGCATGAAGAATTCATTTGTTAACAAGATCATCGTATCATACCTTACATTAATCTTATCAACCAAAAAGAGACAAAGTTCACTTAGAACAAAACTTTATACATATAATATAAGACATGAAAAGAAACGATATACATCTCTATTTCGATAGAAAAAAAATTGTGGAATTTTAATTACATACCTCCTGCCACTGATGTTGAAATTCGAATGAATATGAGAGCTCTTCTAAGTTTTTAACAAATGCAATCAAATGGTGTGTGCAGAAAAAAGTGTCAAGCTTAGGAACCCAATACTGTTTACCACATATTTATACTCTCTGTTGTCTTCCATCAAAACAATAGAATACGATAATTTGTAGTGGACTAACATGAGGTTTCAAAAGGAAAGGCAACATATACAACCCATCACAAATGGTGAAACCGTTGGGTAACCAATAGACAACAGTCTCCCACTTGGGTCGTAGATGTAAGCTAAAAGTCATAAAACCTCTACTCAATGAAAGAAACCAAATGCACGAATCATGGTGATAAATCTTCTAAATGTGAGTATTATCTTCCATGTATCATAATGCATCATATTTCTTATTCCATTTTAACTGGATAAATAAACCTTTATGTTTATTCTAGGTCGAGAGTAGTTGTTATTCTCAAAATAAAAATGTGTTCACCAGAATGAGAAAACAACAAAATTAATAAAAGTTTTGTGAAAGTATATAAAATAAATCACATAATGGAACCGAGTCCCATTCTAGCAACATAATTCTTAAAACTCTTTGGTGGCATGCCTTTTGTTAAAGGATCATCAATCATTAATTCAGTACTAATGTGTTGAATGACTACTTTGTTCTCTTTGACACGTTCCCTAATAGCTAAATACTTTATGTCGAGGCGCTTACTTTGACTACCACTTTTATTGTTTCGACCGAGAAAACTACAGTTGAATTATCACAGTACATTCTCAATGGCTTAGAAATGGAATCCACAATTCTAAGTCCAGATATGAAACTCTTCAATCATACACCATGTGAGACAGCCTCAAAACAAGAAACGAACTCAACATCCATGGTAGAAGTAGCAATCAAAGTCTGCTTTGAACTCTTCCAGGATATTACTCCATTGGCAACCAAAAACACATATCCAGATGTTGACTTTCATGAATCAACACAACCAGCCAAGTCCAAATATGAGTAGTAGGGGTGAGCATTCGGGCTAATCGGGCCAAATTTTCACTGTTCAGGTAAAGCCCGAATTACCCAAAAAAATTTCTATCTTACCCGGCCCGAACCCAAAATTTCATTATCCGAACTTACCCGGCCCGATCGGGTAATTCAGGTAAATTGGGTAATTTTAGGTTACCCGAAATTTTGTTTGGTTCTCTTTCAAAAATTACATAAAATAACTAAATACTTGAAATTACATTCTCATATCTCATTTGAGAGACATAAAACAAAACAAATAGTTGAATTCACTAATAATATAACCAAATAT
>JANZLC010000005.1:29101421-29113440 GCA_026413385.1 Erythroxylum gracilipes
TTGAGCTTTGTTACAGACAATAGTAGCTCTCAATGTATAGCACAATGAATACAATGTTTCTAGCTTTAAAATTTCTAATGCTTTCAAAAATCACTAACTTCTGCAAGCTTCGGCTTTGATTCGTATTTATAGCCTTCGTCTTCAACCACTTCTTGATAACTGCTTCTTTCTTCTTGTTTCTTGATCTTTGAAGAAACAATTTTTCAGTTGAGTTCTGTAACAAACTCCAACTGATTAACCGTCCGACGCAATATCGGGTTTTTCGTCTAATGTTTTCTTCTTTCGTCTAATGTTTGCTTCCATATAATGTTTTCTTCCGTCTGACGTTTCTTCTGTCTAATGTTTTCTTCCGTCTGACGTTTCTTCCGTCTAATGTTTTCTTCCGTCTAGTGTTTGCTTCCGTCTAACATTTCTTCTGTTTAATGTTTTCTTCCGTCTGATGTTTTCTTCTGTCTAATGTTTTCTTCCGTCTAATGTTTACTTCTTTCTGATGTTTCTTCCGTCTAATGTTTGCTTCCGTTTGACATTTCTTCCATCTGACTAAAGTAGTTCAACAATTTCTATCATTATAATTATTTGATTTTCATCAAAATTATTATATGTAAAGTCATTTTGACTTAACAATCTCCCCCTTTTTGATTATAACAAATAATCATAATTTTAGAATGAAAAAATTGCAAATATATACTATCTTTTGTTCTATCTTCTTTCTTTTCTTCTTCTCCTATTTTATCTCTCTATCTTTCTTATCTATTCTACTTTCTCCCCCTATTTGTTATTAATCAAAAATCAAGACCGAAGATGCTTCATCGTTGCAGAGAACATTTGTTGCATCTCAGTGCGAAGTGACTTAATTCCTTCTTCCATAGACACTTGTAACCGAGCTACATCTTCTTGTACGTCACCCACTGAGTCATGTAAATCATCAATCTTTTCATGCAAGTCTGCAATTTCTTTAACTAAAGCATCATAACTCTTCGGTGATTCTGCTTCCAAACCAATAGTAGCATCAACTCGTTCTGAAGGTACTACTTATGGTTCAATGATTGTGTTTGTAGGAGGGTTGAAAGATAAATTCCTTTCCGGGATATCAAGATCATCAGGTTGAGGTAGCCTTGGCATTTGTCGTCTAAAAAAGCGTAGTACATCGCTAATTGAGGCTATAGAGCTCAAAGGTCGAAGGTGCATAATGTGGTGCACAAGAGTCTCTATATTGAAATTAATTCCCCCAATTCTAATAGATCTGTACGACCCTTTTGTTATCTTACCCACTACCTAAGAAGTTCCATTTGTGGTGGAGCGACCACAATGGCTTCCTGATGCCTTTGAAATATAGTGGGAAACATAGGTTCCTTTCAGTTGGGCTGAAAAACACGCCTCATCTATGTTTCTCACTTCTTCTACTATTTGCTCTTCTGTCATATCATCTATGATCCCTTCAGGATACATTTTTTTCTTCCCCTTGTCTTTATTGCAAACAATGTGAGGTCCTGGCTGTATGTCAGGCACAATCTTGATCACAGTTCTTTTTATGAGAGGTTGAATAGTGTACCTCTGCTTTGTCATCTGTGTTAGGTATGGTTGTAGTCTCTCATTGCACAGAACACCATACAACCATTTCTCTCCATCATTCAACAGATGTATAGAGCGACTATTCACTAAGATTGGTTCAAACTGTACTTTGACTGACCTTTTTGGGGTTTCTTTGATGATGATAGAGTTGCTACTTCGGACAGGCCCAACTTCTTCAATGGTCTTCATTTTCAGATCTTTCTTTCTCATAGGTTGAGAAGGATTAGCCTGTGCTGGACTGTGTTTAACTCTCTTTTTATTTTGCTAAACAACAGTTGGAGTGTTTTTTCCTTGACTGGTTTTCTCCTTTGTGCTTTCTTCAACCGGTCTTGGAGGAGTTTCTGTTGGACTTGTGATTTTCTCTTCGTCTCAAAATCCAACTTCCTGTTCCTCTCTGTCTCTATAGGTAATTTTGCAGGTTCCTCTTGCAAAATTGAAACATCGATTCTTGGAAGTTAGAATTATTAGATATGAAAGGTTGGAAGTTAAAAAGTTGGAAAATGTTACATTGAACATGCCTTGATGTTTTAGCCATAAATTTTTCTCTAGTTATCGAAATGAGACAATTTTTTATTTGAATTAAAATAGAGAAATAGGGCTACAAATTAGCTGATGAACTTAAGTTCTAATTTAGTCTTTAAGAGTTTCAATTTTTGGATGGAAATTGAGTACGAAATGTTGTTTCAATGTAAGGATAGTTTGGGCATGTTTGGGTCATAATTTTCAAATTTCTAAACCAAATTGAATGATTTTGGTGTCATTAGAAAATTAAGACAATTAGGAACATTTTTCTAGAAGGAAGTATTGGCAAATTCCTTCAATTATTCCATGATAATTAGTTAAGAAGTTAGAAGTATGAGATGAGAGGTTAAAAGATTAAAGGAGGGCAAAATGGGAAGGACAAGCTTAATGAGGGGTAATTTTGGAAGAATAGGTTAAAATGTGAGTTGAAAATAAATGAATTGGAGGGAAGGATTCAAAAATTGAAAATTGAATTGAGGTTAGGATTTAGTTAGAATTGAACTAAGTTAGCTTAAGTGGTGGTTGGAGCCATTAAAGACCAACCAAGGGTAGAATTGGAAAGGGCTTGTTAATGAGGGGTATAATGGGAAGAACAAGAGTAATAAGAGGGCAAAAATTAAAAGAAGAAGAAGAGTGGTCGTGAATGGCTAAAGGGAGAAGAGAAAAATCGTGAAAGAGAAGAGAAGAAGAGAAGAAGAGAAGAAAATCCAAGGAAAAGTGAGGAAATTTCGTGGAATAGGAGAAGAATCAAGGTTTCTAAGGTAAGTTCTACACCTTCTTCATGTTTTAGTTAAGAAATGAGTTGTTATGTTGTGTTGGAGAATTTTTAGAGAGAGAAATGAGTGTTGAGAATGCTAGAAGGAAGAAGAAGATGATGAGATCTATAGGATTTTTGGGGTTTAAAGCTAAGGGTAGAGTTTTCTAACCTATTGGAACCATGGGTAGGTTGGATTAAAGATTTATTAGGGTTTTATGATGATTATGGAAAATTGGGGATTTTCCAATTTAATTGAGAATTATGGAATTTTGTTTGTGTTTAAGAAATTAAGGATCTTTCCAAGGGTAAGAAGAAGGAAGCCATTGGTTTTGGAATTTTCAAGATATAAGGTGGGTAAATTATTTATGGTTGTTGTGCAATGAGTAAAATGCATTGTTTGTGTTATTGTGTGCTAACTGACTTGCTTCAAATGATGGTTTGTGGAAATTGCACTATGATATGTGTTATGGCATGTTATGCATTGAAATTATGTATGACATTTTGATATGATTGAGTTTGAGCATGATTGTTATGCCATTGATTTTGTTATGGCATTTTGTATAAAGAAAAGTATGAAATTATGAACAATTGAATTGAACATGGTGATGTTATGCCTTGTATGATGGCATTTCGATAAAAGTAGAAAGAATGATTGAATCGAACATAAGATGTGATTATGTGCTTTGTGTGGGCGAGAGAGGAACCGTTTCGTAGTCACGTGCACGTCGACGTAAAAGCCTTCTCCCGGCTGCCCGCTTGTGGCCAACAAGATCCGAAATGGACTCGTTTCGTTCACGGCGTAAACTTTGGTTTTATCGTTTTGTCTCACGGAACCCTCGAGCCAAGTATGTTTGCATTTGCATCTTAATGTGTCAAACTATGATGACATTTTTAAGTGATATGCTTGAATGATGATTTACATCAAATGTGTCATTTGTGATGATAGCATGAATTATGAAATGTGAATCGTATTGTGAAGGTTGAATTGTCATTGCGATGAATATGCTTATGAATGTTTATGAATATGCTTGACTGTGTGGCTCAACGCCGATGGCTATAAATAGTTTAGCCACTGAGCTGTGAAGCTCAACCCATTTTTCCCACTCCTCAGGTGCAGATCGAGAAGAAGTAGCGATCCTTGCAAGACAATTGGACAACTTCGAGATAGATAGCTCTTGTATTAAGCTAGTTGAACCTTTGTATAGATTGTTAAGATGAAGAACATAGAGCATTCACTTGTATTGGTTTTAAGCATTTTGATGTGTACTTCGATTTGTAATGAAAGTTGTTCGAATGTTGCATTGCTTAGTTATGAGGTTACAAAATTTAGGAATTTCCTTTTGTATATGAATATATCTTTTAAATGTTGAAACTTATGATTTGGGAATGAATTGAGAACTTGAAAAATTCCCTTTTGTAAATTGTGTGATTTTCAAAGTTTGAATTGATAGATATGTATAATCTAAGTTTTTGTTTTTTCCAATTGTTGTATGTGAATAGATAGCTTGTTGAATGGAGAGGTTGTATGTGTAACTTGGATAATGAAGTTGTGAGTTTGAGTATTTCAAGTAGTGATGTTGATGGGAGATATGAACTTGATGGTGATGGCTATGTTGAATGATTGGATTGTGTGATGAATATGAGTCGATTGAGTTGAGATTGGGAGTTTGATGTATTTGAATTTAGTATTTAAATGATTATGAAGTTGTTTTACACTTGAAGGGTTGAATTTGGGGTGATTATGAAGGTATATGAAGTTAGGATGGAAGATGGAAGCTTTGGAGAGGCTTTGGAATGAGTTTTGGAGTGTTTGCCTAGTGTATGTCCGTTAAACGGACATGGATGTCAGATGTCCGTTTAACGGACCTTCTCGGATGAAAATGGGCAGTTTGGCCAGTCCATGTCCGTTTAACGGACATGCTCGGGCCAAACATCCGTAATTCGCAAGTTTGACTAGTTTAGAGGCCGAATCTCGCTTTGGAGTATCTAATATGAGTTGTAAATATCAATGTCTGCTTTCCAATGGTTCAATAACAAAAGCAATTGGACATCTGTAGAAAACGTTATGGCATTCGCGCCAAGATAGGTTCAAATCGATTTAGGGTTTAAACATGGGTGATTCTTTTGGGCATATCTCACTCACTAGACCTCCAATTGAGGTGATTCTTAGACCAATAGATTCCTAAGATATGTATTTTTCTATACATAGTAAGTTTATACCACTTGGAGTTGATTCAAGAGAGTTGGCATTAGAACAAGTGAAGGTTTAGATTGAAGAGCATAGTTGGAGTATGTGCACACTTAGGCTTTTTAAGTATATCTTGAGTTATAGAGCTCCAATTGAAGAAATTCTTGCTTCAGAACAAACTAGAGACGTAGAATTATGGTTTCTTTGAAGAAGTCAAATTGAAATTTGAATTTGAAGGTTTCCAAATTTTGTTCGCGAATAGAAGAAATGAGTTCGAGTATAGTAATTAATTGGTATGGGCACACCAATGAGCATATTTTGACCAAATTTTTGGGATGTTATAAGATCAGGAATAAAGATGAACCAATGATAGTTAGAAGGACTCTTTGGAGATAGCCCTATAGGGTGATGTGTGCAAGTCTCTTTGTATAGTATTCGGAGCGATTGTTGGGCTTCGGAAACGGGGCCCAACAAAAATCTTAAAGTTACCCAAAACATAAGAGGATATTTAAATAACAAAAAAAGAGGTAAAAAGAGAGCTTTACATTTAGCCACTCTTGGAAACCCGAAAGAGGGAGAAAAAGAAGAGAGTGAGAAGAAGAAGAGGAAGAAGAAGTGGATCCTGATACCGCTGCTCCCCGAATTAGGTGGTATCCTGATGCTGCTTCCTTCTCGATTTGTCTAACCTAAGTTCCATTTTCTCTTCAATTCCTTTTTCATTTAAATGTATAAAGTTGAGATGTATTGAATGGAAATCGATTTCGGGTTGTTAATAATGTTCTAAACTCTCCTTCAGGATTTTACTTTGAGTTGATGTTGATTTAGTTATTTTTGTGTTTATTGGTTTGGGTGTTGTGATTGAATAATGTATTTGTATGTTTCGGTAACAAACTGAAAGGGTGACTGGATAAAAATGATTGGATCGGATTAGTGAGAGTTAGGCGATCTAATTGACCACTTAATCAATCTAGTCAGTAATTTCATAGAAAGAGATCCCGTGCGAGACCCGATTGTTTATTAGAGAGCTTTAGAACTAATTAAAATTGTGGGTAATTTTTGAATTGAGAGATTGCAAGTTCCATAATTTGATTAGGGTTTACAATTTAAAGTTTAATGGTTATAACTCGAGAGAGAGTAATCAATCCTACGACCGTCTAGAACCAATACCTTGTAAACACATAAGTGACTAGGTTAGTATTAATGATAGGTAAAATCTCCTCTTTCATAACTTGATTAACTCTCTTAATAGATTTCCATTGTGACCTATGTGACTTCTCAGTTTAATTTTGTTTTGTTAAAATTTCCGTTTTATGATTCTTTAATCAAATTCTCGTATTTACTTTCTATGTTCACTTATGCAGTTATTATTTTTTTTATTCTTTTCTTTGAGCCTTAGATGATTTAGGATTAAGCTAGTATCCTCCTCGTGGGATCGACACCTCTTATACTACATGCACTTGCAGTATTTGAGGGTTTGTAAATTTTAAAGCTTAAACAACACGATCACCTCACAACCCTCATAGTGTTTAACTCACACTCTAGTAAGAATACTATGAAAGTATTAAATAATCATAAATAATATTAAACACATAAGAGCTATGGTAAAAATCAACCTTTATTATTTCCCCAAAAGTATACAAAGGAATGTTCTCTCTCAATATGTTCTCTTCCTATCTATCTCTCTTTTCTTCTAGAGTAAGACTCAAATAAGCTATTTATAGGCACTTTTAACTTTACAATTCAGAATCCTAATTAAACCAAACTGACTAGATCATTGCTACCCTTATCAGATTATATCACAGTAACTAATTAAATGATATCCCTAGACAAATAGGACTCTGTCTAATAGGATTTATCTACATCACAACTAACAAGATAAGAGATTAAATTTAATTAGGAAAAATAAATTCATATCTATAAAAAACACTACTATCTTTAGATGACCCCCTCACAAAGTCTTTATCTTTTAGAGCTGATGTATATCTGCTATGATTTTATATGCCACATCATCCAAAATCTTTCCTTAATCTCTATCCATTTAGGTCTAAAGCCTTCTATAGCACACTAGTTAAATCCAAAGCTTACCTATGTTAAATCCATTAGTCATGGTCTATCTATTTGAGAACACATTAAGTCTTTAGAGCTCTCCCATGTCTCCGTCATGTATGTGGTCTAACTAACTTTCAACCCAAGGTCCATCTCAAGCTATCTTTTGGTTTCACATCTGAATCTTGCATCTTGTCGAAGTTTTTTGTCAATGTGCACCAATTCATGCCAACTCATTAATGATGATAGTTTTCCTTGCCTATTCATAAGTATTTACCTAGTTTCGTCACCCTGAGTATCAAACATTGGTCATAGCTCCCTAATGCTTGCACGATTCTACAATATTTTTATATTTAAGGGTCTAATAATAGCTTACCAGATACTTGTTTTTATATTTTTATAAGTTTTTCATCCTTTCCTCATAATCTCTAAATGCTTGCATATGAATATGCTGCAATGGAATCTCAACTCAAACAACATGCTCCTCCTTGAAACAATGTCAAGATTGTTGATTTAAACCTGAGATCAAGTTTTAAACACGATTAATCGCTTTTATCCTACTCAAGTCTTGGGATTTCAATTGCCATACCTCATAATGTGGGAAGGATTGGATGTTGATCAAGATGCATTAAGGATTAATAAGTCTCATCTTATGGTTGTTACTTTTTTTTTTTTACAAAGGAAGCTTAAAACCCGAAAAAACTATCTAACTCAGAGCTTTGTGGTACACTGGTCCTTGCGTGTCTCGGTGAATGATTTCCAAGATTATTATAGGAGGCTCCTGAAAGATATACATACCTGGTCTGGCTAGGACTGCCAAGGCAGCCAGGTAATCTGTGCACTTTTCCCTTCCCTATGATTGTTACTTTTATATCATATCCATCAGCTGCCTTTAATGCTCTTTATAGGCCTTGATAGGACAACCATTATAGTTAAATATTTAATTACTCATAACAAATAGTCGTTGGTTCCATGTAAAAACATGGAATGATAAATATAAATCCACTTTCTCTTTAGTTATTTTTATATTGTATTGTTAATTTTTGTTATTATCTTTCTTTAATATTTTTATTTTTTCTTATTTTAAAGAATTAATGAAAGCAAATAAAGTAGATTTTGAAAATTTAGAATAATGGCATTTAAATATCACCGAAGTTAATAAAAAAAATTAGTGGAAAGCAGTTGTTAGAATTTAGGTCTTATTATTAATTTTCTTATACCTTTATGATAAGACTTTTTTTTGTCTCTTATAAATTGTATGTTTTATTTTTATTACTTTAAATCATATTCTTTTAAATGCATGCATAAATTAAAACTTATTTGGATTTCAATTTGAATAAGTTCAAATCCAATAGAAAAATTTTAATTAAATATGAACTTTATATTGCATATGAATACATCCAATACAAAACTTTAAATTAAAATATATATATATATTTTTCCCTTTTCTTCTTTTTATTTAGGTGTTTAATTAGATATATATGATTACAGGATCATCGTCCATTAAAAGAATGAACAGAAAGAAAGAGGAATCATTTTTTTAATAAATAGACTGCTAAAATAAAAAACAAGTTTTAGCTTTTATTTTTGACTTCTCTTAAAGCTCAAGCTCAAATTTTACAAAAAGTATTATCTTTTATTTATACAGTTCAAACACAAACTTCACAGAAGTTATCCTTTTCACTTTAAGACCATTTTAAGTTCAGAATCAAACAAAAAACCCACATAAGCTTAGAGACCCCTTTTCAATTCAGGTTTATTTCTAATTTCTTAACTCATTTAATTTATTTTCATGGTCTTTTTTAAAATCAATAGATTTACCAATTACATTTATTTATTTTAAAATTAATTTCATTTTACATAGAGCCATTATTTCTTCTAAAATTATTATCTTTTCTTTTAATCAATAAATTTTCTATTTTTACAGTTAAATCCAATTAAACTCTTACTTCATTTAATTTTGAAATCTTTTTAACATTTGTTATAAAAAAATAATTTAAAATATTTTTTTAAAACTCTAAGAATTTTTTGAAGTCAACCATACTAAATATTTTCGTTATTTTTTTTTAAACTCTAAATAAATTTAAGAGTTCTATGACACAGTACTAGGTATTTCCTTATTGCATTTTATGTTCTTAATAAAGTCACAATTTCCTATTTAACTATATGTTTTACTTTACTTTTAATTCTTTAACATATTTTTAAATTCACACTTAAATTTATTTTTTCAAAATTTTAAAAAAATTTAAACCTAAATTGTTTAAGTTGATAAAATATGGCTCCTAACTCCTTCCTTCTATTATAATCAGAAGGCTTTTGAATTCATTCTCTAATTTAATATCTTTTACTTTTTTAGGCTGTCTCTATCTTCTTTTAAATTAAATATTTAATAATTCTATTAAATTAAATTAATTTTTGGTCAATATTTTTATTGAAGGTACGCATGTGTCAACGGCATATATACCAATCAAGTAGGTACCAAAGGGATGGAGACAATTACTATTTGCTTAGAGATTAATTGTTTTATATTTATTACGTAAAGACAGCACTCGAGTTAATTTTATCTAGTAGTAAAAGGTTTTTCATAAGCAAACAAAAGGACGACATTTTTGGTCCATCCGATGCTCTGGTTCTAGTTCCATACTCATAGTTTACATACCCTAACTTGAGCTCCAGAAGGACGAGATTTTATCGACACATACCCAACATTGATAGAATTTTATCATAATTTTGTGGATAAGCATAATAAACGTAACTTTGTACAAATCCCGATTAATTTGATGCCAATGATACTTTTCTCATACGTGTCATTGGGCCTGTATTTATGGGCTTGCTATGATGGGTACGCTTGGCCCATACTTTGCAGTGCACAGGAGGCCTTATTGCTAGCCGATCTTAAATATAGTCGCCCCATTGAGAATTGTACGAGTTTTCTAATCAGGGTTTAGAATAGCAATAGTCAATTCTCCGCATCTCTGTCACTCTATTTCACAGAAAATAATAATGGACTCAATTTTTTCCTTAATTTCCAGGTATTTGTTCATCCAATTCTTGAATCCAGTATGTTGCAATTATAGGGTTAATTAATTGTGTTGATTAATTATGAAATTAATCTGTAATTTCGTGTTAATTTTTTCTTCAATTGGTATCAGAGCCAATTAACCCTAACTGTGAATGCTAATTTAGGTAATTTTCGAGATATTAATTTTATGGAATTTAGGATTTTTTGGTTTTTTGTCAACTGTTTTAGTGAAATCAGTTTTGTTGTTGTTGATTTGTTTTGATTTGGTGCCAAAGCGTGTGATAAGTTTGTTAAATTTGTTGTTGTCTTTTGAAAACTCAAGAACTCAAAAAAACGCAAACCATAACCGTTCCTCTTCGATTTTTTCGAACCTTTTTTAGTAGCCTTTTTTGTGAAATTGATTGAGGGCTTTAATATATCGTTAAATTCTGAATCTAATGACACCAATTTCGTTGAGCGACCCGGATCTAGGGATTCGGGTGAGGAAGATGACACCTGACCCGTCTGGCCTTCCTCACGAGCAGTGGTGGCGCGTATAGGCGCGTGCCATCTGTTACGTTGGCCATTTTTCCCCAAATTTTGTGTGTTTGATCTATTTGCCCAGTTTTAATTTATGGTAGTTTTTTTGGAAATTTTTTGAAAACTAGAAATATTTATTGTTATTTTTTCCCGAATTTAAAATTTAATAAAAATATAATGTACTCTCCAAATTTTTCCTTGAAATTTTTTGTACTTGTTTCTGGTATTATTTGGGCTTGTGGGGTCTTATGTACTCTTAGTGTTATGTAGTTATGCACCAAAATTAATTTTGAATGTAGTTTATGCATAATGTTATATTATATGATTAATATGGTTAATTTTGTAATTGTGGTGCTAACTGGAACCTATAGGGACAATCTTGGGGAATGTTATTGGACTATTGTCATTCACTTTGTGTAATTGTGAGCTCGCCTATCATGAGACCAAATATTACAAAATGCTATTGTGATATTGTTATTGGGCATACATTAGATACTATGTTAATGATGCAATTACCCTATCGGTTTGTCTTTATCAATGTGGTTTCTAATGCTTTGTTTAATTCATTGAATTATGTCTTTAAGTTTTTAGTATTCTATCGATATTAGCTTTAGGGCATAATTTAATGTTCTGGGTGATCTGTGTTGTAATTCGGGGCCCTTAGGCAGGATTGCAATTGCATGAAAATCCATCTATATTGTTTGCCCAATTTTGCTAGTTGTTGATACATTTGCTAAATCTCCCTCCTTTGTATCAATTTCCAGCTTTGAATTCTTTGATTAAGCTGAATGGGACCAATTATAAGGAATGACTTGAATCCTTGAATCTTTTTTTGGCGGTTTCTAATGTTGATGATGCTCTCTTTGAGGATGAGCCTGCACAACCCACTACTGAGACTTCTGCTGCAGAGAGAGCTAAATATGATAAGTGGGTTCGTGCTAACAATGTCTGTTTGATGACCATTAAGTACACAATAGAGAAGACTATTAAAGAGAGCATCACTAAAACAAATAATGCCAAAAATTATTTCAAGACTGTTGGTGAAAAATTCCAGAAGTTTGATAAGACTGAAAAGTCTAATTGTTGGATCCTGTTTCCAGAATCCAACTCTTAACAACTTAACTATCATCGCTTCATAATTTCCTATCATTCTTTTTCCATAACACATCTCACTTGTAAAATCACAACAATTTGCATTCAAAATAATTATATCAAATCGATAATTGCCTCAAGTACACCGAATTTCAACTCAACCTTATCCATACATAAACTCATATTTCCACTTAACATCATCCGTGCATAATTCATAATTTTTTAACATCAAAAGAATAGAATTTTACAAGCTCTAATGGCATTCTAAGCCACAATACAACAATAATCCAAAATCTCAAAA
>JANZLC010000005.1:29146760-29158714 GCA_026413385.1 Erythroxylum gracilipes
TAGAAGTGCTTTGATTATGGATGAATTGATGGTTATGATTTGTATTTGAGAAATTAAATGGATTGAGGAATTGGAATTGATGAATTTCAAATGGGAAATCGGTTTTGGTTTTGAATAAAGATGAATAAGAATATATAAAAAAAATTAAAGCGACGTTAGTTAGTTATGGTTTTCTGTTAAGAGGTTGGATTCCGGAAACGGGTCCCAACAGGCTTACTTCCACCCTTTTTGTTCAACATTAGTTTTGTAGCCTATAAGTAAGCAACAAATTGCCAAATAATCAGAAGGACAACATTGATAAAATTATGGAAACCAATTAAGCTCAATAATGTCCTTTTTTGAGTGAATTGTCAATAAAACAGGGAATAACAAACTTCCTCAATCTTCCATGGAATCCAGCAGTTTGCTTGATAAGAGGGTTAGTTGTTCTCTTCTTGGGTCATCCCCATTTGCCCTCATCTTCTCTTCTTCTTTAGCTTCTTGAATAGAGACTTCCATATCTTCTTCAAACTTGGTGTCCATTGTCATATGTTCTTCGTCCTCTCATTCCTTCAAAGATTCGAGCACATCAAATTTTCTGAATGAGTCACCCTCCTCTTGATTCTTTAATACATCATTCATGTTGAATGTCACTTGGTCATCACTAATCCAAATGATAAGGTTCTCTTTATAGACATCTACTCCAGTTGTTTTGATGTTTAAGCATACTATACCAAGATCTAGGGAATAATAGGGAGAGTTGTCATTCTTTTCTTCATCCTCTTTCCTCGTCTCTTAGCCTTTTACAAGATAGGGTTTAGTATGGTCTTCCACTAGTTCTTCTTGTTCTTCCTCATTTCAAAGTGTGATAGCCTCATATTGTTCTCGTTGATATAATTCCATATTGCTTAAAGCGTCTTTCACACTTCTCTTACAAAATTCACGAGAAAGCTATCTTACTTGAATCTCCAGGTTATGAATAGAAGTGGCATGATTTTTCGTTACTTGATCAAATTGCTCTTCCAATCTCTTTTGGTTCTCTTCCATGTCTATTATCTTATCCATGATTTTGTCCAATTTGGAATCCCATGAACTAGACTCATCTTGCTGAAATTCAAATAGGTCTTGATGTCCTATGTGAGTACTTGCATTATTGGACTAATAGAAATTTGGGTAGTTTTGCCACCCCGAAGTGTATGGGTTCATATAAGGATGATGATTTCCCCAACTAAATTGAGGCTCATTAAAATCCGCAAAAGTCTTTTACTCCCTATAATATACATCCTCTATGATTGTTCTTTTTATCTCTTCCTAGCATTCAACTATTGAGATTCCCCATTGTTGTCCGGTGATATCCAAGTTAACATGTCATCTACTTTGTGCCCAATTTTTTTTAAAGAAGGTGAAAAAATCTTAGACTACAAGAATTAAACTAATCTACGCCTCCCTAGCAACGACACCATAAACTTGATCGTGTGGTTCGAGCTTTAAAATTTATAAGCCCTCAAATACTGCAAGTGTATAAGTCGCAACTATAGTATAAGAGGTGTCAATCCCACGAGTAGAGTACTAGCCTAATCCTAAGTCATCTAAAGCTCAAAGAAAAGAATAAAAAGAAATAAAAATTGTACAAGTGAAAATTTGATTTAAGAATCGTAAAGAAAAATTTTCAACAAAATATAATTAACTGAGCAGTCACACAGGCAATAATGAAAATCTGTCAAGAGAGTTAATCAAGTTATAAGAGAGGAGATTTTACCTATCATTAATGATAATCTAGTCATTTATGTGTTTATGGGGTGTCAGTTCTAAATGGTCGTAGGGTTGATTACTTTCTCTCGAGTTATAACCATTAAACCCAAATTGTAAATCCTAATTGAATTATGGAACTTGAAATCTCTTAATTCACAAATTACCTATAATTCTAATTATTCTAAAGCTTTTTAATAAACAATCGGGTCTCGCAGGAGATCTCTCTCCATGATATTACTGACTGGATTGACTAAGTGGTCAATTAGATCGCCTAACTCTCATTAATCTGATCTAATCATTTTTATCCGGCTCACCCTCTTAGTTTGTTACCAAAACATACAAATACAATAATCAATCACAACACCCAAACCAATAAACACAAAAATAACTAAATCAGCATTAACTCAAAGTAAAATCCCGAAGGAGAGTTTAGAACATTATCAATAACCTGAAATTCATTTGCATACGATCCATCTCAGCTTTATACATTTAAATGAAAAAGGAATTGAAGAGAAAATAGAACTTAGGCTGGAAAAATCAGGAAAGCAGCAGCGTCGGGATACCACCTGACTCGGGGAGCAATGGCGTCGAGATCCACTTCTTCTTCCTCCTTCTTCCTCTTCTTCCTCTCTCTCTCTCTCTCTCTCTCTTTTCCCCCTCTTTAGGGTTTCCAAGAGTGGTTGAATGTAAAGCTCTCTTTCTGCCTCTTTTCTTGTTCTTTAAATATCCTCTTGTGTATTAGGTAACCCTAGGATTTTTCTGGGGTCCAAAAGGTCCAAAAAATCCCTCGAAACTTGATGTTCCTGAGTGTCTACGTGTTTGCCCGATGCAGGCCAAGAACATGGCCTACGCCTTCTGTCACGATAGGCCACGATCGTGGGATGTTATTTCAACCTAAATGTCTTTTGAAATTCCTTCGTTCTTTGATATTGGCCTTGAAACATTAGCAAACACATCAAGGTACCTTAAAAACATAATATTTATGCTCAAAAGCTTGTACTAACTCATAAAACACTTAACACAAATAATTAACA
Source organism: Erythroxylum gracilipes (assembly GCA_026413385.1). NCBI lineage: Eukaryota > Viridiplantae > Streptophyta > Magnoliopsida > Malpighiales > Erythroxylaceae > Erythroxylum > Erythroxylum gracilipes. The sequence continues at coordinate 29,149,526 of JANZLC010000005.1, forward strand.
TAACTAACACAATTCTAACCTAAACACATACTAAATGATTAGATTAATGGATAAACACATATCAGACTATGCCCTAAAACACGATACAATTTGCATTTATCATGAGGCATTCAAGAACAAGTTAGTTGGTCGAAGATCACATGGGAAAACTGCGTCTTGGTTAAATAGGCCTAAGTGAGATTATCGTATAAAGGAGTAGGCACAACTTGTGCTATAAGTTTGATATCTAGGAAACCTTTGTAACAACTGGTTTCAGAACAACATTTTCATATGGCAGGAGGTAGTAATCTAATGGAACGTGTCAATAGAGTGGAGGCACTCATGCGGCCAATTCTCAAAGGAAAGAAGAGTTCACTTTCTGCTCATCTCAATTTTATGCTATGTTCAGCATAATAAGCCTTGTAAAGGAGTGTTTGAAAAAAAGTAAGGATAAACTCGATGGAGAGGGACTATGGTACATTGGAGTTGTGTCAATGACTAAGAAGTCTTTGAAGGAACCATATTCAAAGGAGTGTCCACGAAATATTTGAATGAGGGAATAAAATTCTTTTGGTGGGGATGGTTTATTAGACTTTTAAGTTCTAATTATGGAATTGTGTGAGCATTAGGGAGTATTGACCAATGTTTAACATTCGGGGTAATGGAAATAAGCAAATATTTATGAGTAGATAAGGAAAATTAGTATTGTCGATGAGTTGGCATGCATTGGTGAACCTTGATAGATATCTTTGACGAGATGTAAGATTTAGATATAAGACCAAAAGATAGCTTAAAATGGACCTTTAGTTGAAAGTTAGTTGGATCACATGCATAACGGGGATGTGTGAGAGCTCTAAAAACTTAACGTGTACTTAAATAGATGGACCATGACTAAAGGACTTGACATAGGTAAGCATTGGACCAGACTAGTCTGCTATAAAAGGCTTTAGGCTTGGATGACTCATCATCAAAAGATAGAGACCAAGGGAAGATCTTAGATAATGTGGTAGATAATATTATAGTAGATATATATTATCTCTAAAGATAAAGACCTTATGAGAGGATCATTTGAAGATAGTAGAGTTCTTTATGGATATGGATGTATCTTTCCTAATTAAATGTAATCTTTTATCTTGTTAGTTATGATATCAGATAGAGTCCTATTTGGATAAGGATGTCATTTAATTGGTCAGTGTGATGTAATCTAATAAGGATAGCGATGATCTAGTTATTTTAGTTAAATTAGGATTCTAAATTATAAAGCCAAATGTGCCTATAAATAGCTTATTTGAGCCTTGATCTAAAAGAGAATAGAGATAGGTGGTAAAGGAACACATTGAGAGAGCATTCATTGGTATACATTTTGGGAATCAATAAATGTTGGTTTTTACCATAGCTCTTTTGTGTTTATTATTGTCCATACTTATTTAATTCTTTTTTAGTATTCTTACTCGAGTGTGAGTTAAATACTACGAGGGTCATGAGGCAATTGAAAATAAGTTAGTTGGTTCATAATCATATGGGAAGGCAAAGTCTTGTTTAAATAAACCTAAGTGAGATTGACATGCAAAGGAGTAGGTTCAACTTCTGGTATAAGTTTGGTTTCTCAAAAAACCTTTGTAACAATTGGTATCAGAGCTATATTTATATATAGTGGGTGGCAACAATCTAACAGACTGTGTTAACATAGAAGAGGAACTCGTAGGGCCAATTCCTCAAGGGGACAAAGAGGTCACTTCCTCCTTATCTCAGTTTTATGTTATGTTCAAGAATAATGGGCCTTATAAAGGAGTGTTCGAACAAAAGATAACCTAACAAAGAGGGCATATGGCTAAGGAATCTTTAAGGGAACCATATTCAGAAGACTGTCCATACATTCTTTCAACGAGGTTGTCAAATTATTTTGATAGGGGTGTTTTGTTAGACCTTTAAGTCCTAATTGCATAATTATGCAAGCATTGAGAAGCCTTGACCAATATTTGACACTCGGGGTGATGGAAATAGGAAAATACTTGTAGGTAGACAAGGAAAATGAGCACTATTGATGAATTGGCATACATTAGTGTACATTAGCATAAATCTTCAACAAGTTGTAAGATTCAAATGTGAGACCAAAAGATAGCTTAAGATGGACCTTGAGTTGAAAGTTAGTTGGATCATATGGATGAAGGAGACCCATGAGAGCTCTAAGAACTTATCGTGTGCTCAAATAGAAAAACAATGACTAATAGACCTGACATGGGTAAGCATTGGACCAGACTAGCATGCTATAAAAGGCTTTGAGCTAAGATGACTCATCATCAATAGATAAAGATCAAGGGGAGATCTTAAATGATGTGGCAGATAAGATCACAATAGATATACATTAGCTTTAAAAGATAAAAACCATATGAGAGGATCATTTGAAGATAGTGGAGTTCTTCACGGATATGGATTTATCTTTCCTAATTAAATGTAGTCTCTTATCTTGGTAGTTATGATGTAAATAAATACTATCAGATAGAGTGTTATTTAGATGGGGATATCATCTAATTGGTTAGTGTAGTGTAATCTAATAAGGATATCGATGATCTAATTAGTTTAATTCAATTAGGATTCTGAATTATAAAGCTAAAGGTGCCTATAAATAACTTATTTAAGCCTTGCTCTAGAAGAGAAGAGAGATAGTTGAGAAGGGAAGACATTAAGAGAGCATTCATTTGTATACTTTTGGGGAAGTAATAAAGATTGGTTTTTACCATAACCCTTAAGTGTTTATTAATTACTATGTTTATCCAATACTTTTGTAGTATTCTTACTCAAGTGCGAGTTAAACATTAAAAGGTTTGTAAGGCAGTTGAAAATAAGTTAGTTGGCTGACGATCATGTGGGAAGGCTAAGTCTTACTTAAACAGATCCAAGTGAGACTGATGTATGATGTGTGCTTAATTTTTTATACATTCACTTCTTAACACTTAGTGATTATTGTTATGAAAGGCTTAAGATACTCATTTTAGTTTATGTTTGATTTTAGGTACAATTTGGAAACATAAAATCTAAAATGAGTTAAGAGCACATTCCTTAAGCCAAAATTTTGATGTTCAATCTCAATTACCCTTATGGAACAAGAAGGAAATAGACCAAGGTGGATTGGATAAGAAATTACAAGAAGCACATCATTTTAGGAAGAACTGGAAGATACACAACCGTGTAAACATTTGGAGGACAATTTTGGACTTACACAATTGGGTACACAGCTATATATCCAACTATGTATCTTTATATGGTTCACATTTTTTGACTTATATGGTTTGATATCGTGTATCAAATGGTGCATATGTGTGTTTCAAATGGTGTATATGCCTTGAAACCTAATTTTTCATATAAATATAACATTTTGACAGCAAAAGAGAGATGAATCATTTTGGGACAGAAATGAGAGGTAGAGCACGCATATTTTGGAGACCTATGGAGGTTTAAGCTTCACCAACTTGGTTCAGAGGTAAAATCAAAGCTGAAGACACGTTTTGGGCACATCTACATTGTGTTTATTGTTCTTTCTCTCTTTAGGGATTGTTTAGGTTATCCTTTGCTTAATAGATTTGGGTATTCATGTATGGATAATCGTTATTCTCGTTCTCGTTAGATTGTCTTAAAAATAATACGTAATAGTTGTGTTTTGATTTATTTGTGGCAACTAATGGTTTTGAATCACTAAGGATAACTTAACCTAGGTTAAATGACCCGATCTTATATGGTTGTTGCCTAGATTGCTCTATTTTCATTATTTATAATACGGTTGTCTGACTAAATCTAGAGAGCTTGTTCTAGGTTATTCGATAACGAGGTTTATTTAAAGATCTTATTTTAATTATACATGACGTAGGGAAAAATTGAGATTAACAGAGTTTAGTATTAATCTACCATCAATAGTTTCTAGGAGAGGCATAAGAATAACAAAACAATGAAATATGCTTATTCATAAGTAGGCCAAGAACTAAAGATCAGATCCATAGTGCATTTATCATTTTTATCACTTCTTGAATGTTTGCTTTAATTTGCTTTTGTTAGTCTAATTTCATTTTATTTTTTTATTTGAAAACCAACAAACCCCTGCCCTAATAACTTAAATACCAATTCTTTTCAGACTCTCTGTGGGATCAACCTAGATTTATCACTAGCTATAGTTTTAAATTTAGTTATTTTGTACAGTATTACGACGTGCTACCAATTTTGGCGTCGTCGTAGAGAAGTGTGGTGCTTTAGTTTTTGTTATTGATTTTAATTGATGTTTTGTATATATTTCTTCAAAATTGGTTTTTACATTCATTTCTTTATCTTTTGACGTTTCTTTTATAATTGTGTATAAAGAGAACACAGTGAAAGGAGTATGTCACTACTAGATATTATCAACACTATTAGTGAAAATTTTCTCCATAACCTGTATTCCTAATTTTATAACCAACTTAGAGCGATCATAAGAATTTTAGTTATGGAGGGGATAGCCAGTAAAACTACTTCCTTGATGGGTTGCAAGATGCACAACAATTCCTGAATAGACCAGAAGCCTTATACTCTAACTCAGGTACATCTCTAGAAGACTTAGTTCTGTCTATTGCTACTAATACTATGCAATTTCAATAGGAGTAATACAATTTCAGCAAGATACAATGTCTAAAAACTAGAACTTGGTAAGCCAAATAGGTTAGCTGATGGTAGCTATCAGCCACTTAGAATCACAAAGTAGAGAGATGTAACTATCTCAACCCTAGGTGCTTCCAAGGAATATTAACGCAGTAACCTTAAGAAATGGAGAGGATCTTGAGAATCCTAAGAAGACTTCTCAAGGGATTGATAGTGTAGAAGTAGAGAAGGAGCTTGAAGGAAACATGGATATATCATTTAGATCGAATGTGTGTATTGAGTTCCTAATTGTTGTTAAGACCAACCCTTCACCTTTACTTAGTAGATTGGAGAAATTAAATGAGGAGGGAAAGGGTATAGAGATATTGGAGATTTCAAGAGTGCAGGGACTCAGTAGAGATTAAGAGTTTGAAGATAGGGAAGACAATGAATGTGAGTGGTAATCAACTTAGGCCTTATCCCGAATTACCTCAAGCGGAGAAAGTGCAAAGTGTGAGAGTTAAAGATCATAACTTTGTCACGTAATGAGGAAAATAAGGAGTCGAGCCAACCGTAATAAACAAAGGCGCTTCTTGGGAGGAAATCAAAGGAAAGTTTATGTCTTTTCCTTTACAATTTCTCATTTGTTAGGACATACATGTGTGTTTTTAATTTTTTTTGTTTCTTACTTGTTTTTAAGTTTTCAAATAAAAAGAGAGAGAATCAATACAATTAAACAACAATTTCTCTTTTTATATTGCTTCTAGGACTATATAGTTATGATTAGAGAGTGAATTAACTAGAAAATATCATGGAAACTTGAGCATGTACTTTTACTCTTGTGATTGGTCAATATACATCATCTCTATAATAGTAGTGACTAGTGGTAGACACAAGCCAGTGATATTTTGAGCCTTTATAAACTGACACATCTATATCAGTCTCATTGTCTTTTGTTTAAGTATGACCTTCATGACATGTATATCTTGACTTTGCTTTAATTTTCCATTCAAAATCACATTTTTATCGTATGTGTAAACAGGAAAATGATATAGGCATTCTTTATTTCACAAGTTACATTTAACCAAATAGCCTACATATTGATATGAATTTTCCCTTTATTAAGCCCCCTTGAGCTTTATTTGCCTTTTTCTTTTTGTGCTAACCATATTACATGCCTTAAACCTAACCAAATGTCCTACCTAAACCTTAAAGCAAGTGGAACATTTGTTAATTGTTGATAATTGTGGATGCACCCAAATATAAGTGTGACGGTGTGCATATATGTTCGCTATAATTATTGGAATGTCATTTTATCTCTTTTCAATGAATTCTAAATGTTGATGTAGCTGCTTTCAAGTTATGTTGAAAAAAAAGCAAAAGAAAAAGAAAAAGAAAAAAACGAAAAGTATGTTGAAATAAAAGTATCAAAGAGGAAATGCAATTTTTTTGAAAAGTTATTTATGACTAATCTTTCCTCCTAAAGTTGCATGGAATGGGTGACCTGAGTATGATGCATATGAGGTCGATGTTGCTTTGAAGGATCAATTCTTATAGTTTCAATGTATTGTTATCATTAATTTTTATGAGTGATCTCTTCTAATTGGTTATATTTCATGTGGTTTATGATGTGAGGGCTTCAATCTAAGACATGAAACATAGTTTTTGCATTCATCATAAGTGATGTTACCTAGTTAGACATTAATTTTATATGTTGAATTAATATAAATCTAGGAACAAATGCAATACTAGAAAAAAATATTTATAAAAAGGTAAAAAAAATCAAATTTAACCTTAACATTTCCATTAGAATACAAATTAGATATTATTATTTTAAAGCGATCAAAATGAATCCTAATATTATTAAAATATTCAAATCAAATACTCAATTAATAAAAAAGCAAATGGAGTCATGTCCTCGTGAATTTTTATGATGTCATTAATCATATGATAGAAATATATTATTTCTAATACACTTATAGGCTTTCAGTGCCACGTGAGATACAAGTGACTTTGTAGAGCCCATCAAACTTAATAAATTTTCAATTAGTTTTAATTAATATGATTTTAATAATTTTAAATTAACTTTAATTAAAAAGAATTAGGCCAATCTAATAAACCTTAATAAACTAGAATTCCAAATACTATCCTGTGTCTCTCTTTGAGAATGTGGTTAACATAAATTGTATTTGTTTTAAACAAAAAACAAGTAGGTTCTGTCCTCAAATAGATTTCTTGTTGCAGTTGATAAAAAAAAACAATTGTTGATGATTTTTCTACAAGTGGGGCATATTGAATTTTCAGATACAAGCAATAGCAATCCTTATTGGAAGTTTTTCTTCATTATTGTCTTTTTTTTGTTTTAGATCATGATAATATCTACGATTGATTTTGATAGGCTTTATTAGATGCAAAATTGAAGGTGAAGATTGGATGATTGGCCCGTATGCCTAAGTCTTCAAACCTACCTGAAGATGATTGACAAATAGAGGAACATGTTAATGCTGAACCTCAAATCTATATGGCTACCAATAATACCACACCTTTAGTCTAGAAAAAAGTTTTCTCAATAAGGGGATTAAACTGGGTAAAAGAAGATTACATTGTTTCTAAAGAAAGGTTGTACAAAGAGGAAATTCTTAGATGACTGGGATAAGGGAGACGATGAAGAGGGTGAAGCAAATGTAGATAAATTCAGGGTTTACACTTTATATAATTTGACAAATTCATGCTAAGAGGGTTTATTATATTAGCCTAAGTAGTTTTAATTAAAGTTAAATAAAATAATTAGAATTATTAAAGTTATATTAAAATTAACTATAATTTTATTAAGTTGGATCTTAGAGAGCTACTGTAAAGCTCATATAAGAGGAATAAAATAATATATTCCTATCATATCATCGGCAAAAATTTGACGAAGACAGGAATCTGTTTATTTTTCTATCTATTGAGAGTTTAATTTGAAAGTTTAAAAAATGTTAGGGTTCGTTTTGAATAATTTGAAATGATAAGGTCTAATTAGTATTGTGATGTAAATGTTAAGGTAAATTGCCTTTTTGTTTAAAAAATTAATCAAATATATATATTTGTATTTTATTTTAAATTGAACTTCGATGTCAAGTCCATACATTGTAATGCACATTAATACATTAAAATCAATGTGAGAAAAATGAATGAATTAAATAATAAAAATCAAAATATTTTAACCTTAATGTTTACATCACAAATGTGAACAATTATTATTCACCTGATTACTACGATCTTTGATTTATAGTACTTACTAATCATCCTTGCCCCATCGCCTTAAAACTTGATCTTGATGACTCAACAAAGAAGATGCTCCTTTAACTAGAACCTATTTCGTATGAAGAAACAAACATGTCATAAAAACCATGTATCCTAAATGCATCATTTGGTTATTATGTCGTGAACAACAACATTCACTATGTGTCCTTCGTTTAATAGTCCGTTTCTATTTTTTAGTACATGTAACCTTTGTGGACGAATACTCTTTTCAAGTAATAACATAATACATTTTATTGCCTATTTAGATTCTCTCTATATACTTTCTTTCTTAATTCCTTCTACTGCTTCCCTTATGGTTCTAACGTAATCATTGTGTGCTAACACACTAGACATGATTCTGCAAAGCATTTGGTATCATAGCGGCCAAACCTTACAGGCAACCTAAAAATTGCAAAAGGAACTTATGGACTTGAACTATGCCAGATTAAAGAGAATGTCAAAACCTTGGTAATGGCATAAGCCTAAAATGAGAAGATCTTGTTGGAAACTTAAAATAAAGAGGATAGAAAAGAATGTAAAATATGTAAACTCAAATCCATGTTCAACCAGTTTATGCAGAGAATCAAAACAACTCACATAGCAATGACTGGTGGTAAGTAGAACTTTGACAATGTGGTTAGACACATTTTTAAGATTGAAGGCTAGGTCATACTAATCAGACTTAACCAAATTGAATTTCTAGTATTTAATAGGTATGAATGTACATATGTAAATAATTCTTTGTACTAGATTACACTCTCAACTAATTGAAAATGGGAATGGCTACCATTGTTTGTATGATTTGCAAGCTTACAATTTATAACCCTCACATACCACAAGTTTACGGGTCGTGATTTATAGTAAGTGAAGGGTTAATCTCATGAGGAGGGTGAACTAATCTAATCCTATGTTATCTAAAGCTCAAAAATTTAATAAAGTGAAAATAAAAACACAACAAAAAGTAAATACGAGAATTTGATTTCAAGAAATTAATTTGAAAATTTAACACAAAAAGAAATTAAAATTGAGTAACATAAACAGTCACAATGGAAATCTGTTGGGCCCCGAAATTTTTTTTAATTTTGCTTTTAAATTGGTTTTAATAATTTTTAGAAATGAGTCTTCTTTATTTTTATTTAGTGATTAAAAGGGGAATTAGAAATTAGAATTAGACGAAAGTGTTTGAGTAGTAGTATAGGCTTTGGGAGGTTTTGGGCTTTAGAAATTAATGGAATGAAGAAGGAGTGTTAGATTAGGGGTTATTAGAATGGGCTTAAGAAGAGAGCCCATTAGCTTAAGTTAGAAACCAAAACTATGTAGTTT
>JANZLC010000005.1:29201340-29251063 GCA_026413385.1 Erythroxylum gracilipes
TTATTATTATTATTATTATTATTATTATTATTATTATTATTATTATTATTATTATTATTATTATTATTATTATAATATTTTAAATAAAATATAAAGTGGTTTTAAAAATAATAATAAACATTTGTTTAGATATATTTATAAAATTATATTAACAAAAACTTCACCCCGTTAACATTTAAGGCTTTTTAATCTAATCTCTCTAACTCTCATTTCACTGTTCCAGAGAACAAAGAATTGTCAACCAAGCAACACTTTCTTTAAAGCTTCTCTCTTTCTAAAGAATCCAATCTTTTTCTCGATACCCAGAAGCCATGTCCAGCGACAGCGAGCTTGACGGGTTGAAGTTTGAGCAGAGGCACGGCAAGTCTAGAGTGAGACTGGGAAGAGTTTGGAGAAGCAAACAAGGCGCCCATTTCATGGTTGAATGGAATGTCTCCATCTCCCTTTTCTCTGATTGCATCAACTCCTATGTCCGCGATGACAATTCCGATATTGTCGCTACTGACTCCATGAAAAACACTGTAAAGAAAGCACACACTTCTCTCTATATTGATAAATTGTAACTGCGTGATTTGCTTGCGGTTTTTGTATTGAACTGCCTATTGTTGGATTGGGACTTGATGCATTGGTTGACTCCGACAGGTGTATGCGAAAGCAAAGGAATGTTCAGAACAGGTTTCAGCTGAGGATTTTGCAATTTTGCTTGCAAAGCATTTTACATCTTTCTACAAGCAGGTAAATATAAATTTTTGGTGGACATAGTTTTACAGCTGAATTAACATGGACAAAAGAATGTTCCACCTATAGGAATACTAGCAAGCTAGGTTTGGGATAACGGATTTAATGTTTTCATAAAAGAAAATATATGGCTCTCATTGCTGGGCTAGTGCTTTACTAATCAAATCCTCACCAAAGATGAAATTTGGAACTTCAAAATTTGGATAAAAGAATATGTTAAAAAAGAGTTAGCACGCCTTAACTGGAGTTAAAAATTTCTTTCAGGTCTGAACATATCAGCTAGTTTAGTTTCAGTTCATCTATTTATGTTTGGATCCATTAATTGTGAATGCCTGTTACTTAATTCATACCTTGTTCCTTAATTTATTAGGTCACTGCTGCCATTGTCAACATAGTGGAAAAACCATGGGAACGTGTTTCGGTAGATGGGCAGCCACATCAACATGGCAAGTTTCTAAATTTCTACGATATTAAGTAATTTTTAATTCCTTCAACAGGATATGCTTCTTGGATAATCTTTTATTTTGCTTTCCTCATTCCTTCACATGCAGTATTATTCTAGTAACTTATTCACCATTCATTTGCTGCCTCAGTTCTTTCAATAGGATTGCTGGTATGTGATCTTTCTGGCATAGTTTGACTCTTCTTTTGTATGGGCAAGATGGCTATTTTTGTACCATTTTCTTCTCCAGGTTTTATATTTTCCTATTTCTATGTATTCTCCATTTCCGCCAATTGCTATTTGTGTCCTTTAATGATCAAAGATCTTCCAGGAAAAACTCTCTTCCCTTTGCCTTGGAGAAAGTATAACTAAAAGTATGTTGCCAATTGGAAGTCAAATTTTGTCTTAGCTTGATCTAGTCAAATTTTTTTATAGATGCTGGCAGCATAAGGGATCAGTTTAGGCACTTTACATTTTAAAGCATTAATCTGCTGATATGAAGTGGCTGTTATTTCCATCCATGTAAAGTTCCTTTCCCACTTACTATCATCATAGTCATCATATGAAATGCTCTCTTTTCTTACTTTTTAGAGATTCAGTTTTATCTAATTGGTTCCATGTGCATATTATAATCAATCATTATTTCTTTAGTGCTTCTTCCATAGTTAGCTTAGGCCTCACTTATTTAAAATTTTCTCCATTCAGGCTTTCATCGAAGCTTAAGTTTAAGCTTCAAGGTCAACTGGGTAAAAAAAGATTTTTGAGCCTGAGCTGAGTGTGAATTCGTAAAGGGTATAACTATGTTACTTAGCCTTGATAATATGTCCTGAGCTACTTTTTAATAAATCTTTGAATGGACATTTCAAACTGTTGATAATCAAGACTCTTAACACCATATGTTCCAAGCCACTCACAACCTCTAATGAGGTAAGCTTAGCTTTTCTTCGATTAAAGTTGTTATTGAATCAGCCGTAAGCCATTACCAATTCAAGTTCCCATATCCTTTAATGAATGCATCGAATCATCTACAATTCTATTAATCAGTTTACACATAAATCAACTGAAACTTGTACGAATCTAAATATTCCACAGGTGGAGTCCTAAACTTTCACTGGGTTAGATATATGTAGAAGTTTAAGATTTGATTTCTTTATCTTGCTTGTCTGCATGTATCACTTTTGTGAACACATGAATGTTCAAGTACAAATCCATTTTTGTGAATAATGCATATCTTCTCTGCTGAAGGTTTCAAACTTGGATCTGAAAAGCATACAACTGAGGTAGTGGTAAAGAAGTCTGGTTCTCTGCAGCTTAGGTCTGGTATTGAAGGATTGACCGTGCTGAAGACAACCAAGGTGAACTCATTTCTTATCTTTGTCTCGCTAAATCTGAAGTGGTTTTCTTCATTATTTCCCTTTTATGCCAACAGATGGGATAAGGAATCTTGTTTTCATATACCACTGGCTCATGCTGTCCTCTTACTCTTATGATGCTTCTTTTATTGCCCTTTTCATTTGCACTCTGACATTCATCTCTTGGGGTTTATGCTGTGGACAGTCCGGTTTTGAAGGATTTGTTAGGGACAGGTATACAGTTTTGCCTGATACGCGTGAGAGGATACTTGCAACAGAAGTCACTGCAACTTGGAGGTATTGGTATAGAAGTAGACTTTGTTAGGCCTATCACTATGTCTTGCCATATTACAATGTTAAAATTTGAACAATTGCATCTTACATTGATGACATTCAGGTACTCGTATGAATCGATCTCCAGTGTTCCTCAAAAATCACTTTACTTTGGGGAGAGATATGCAGATGTGAAACAAGTGCTAGTCAACACTTTCTTTGGTCCTCCAACTGAGGGGGTATATAGTGCATCTGTGCAAAGCACTCTTTTCCAGATGGCAAAGGCTGTACTTAACAGGTCCTCTTCTTTATTAGATGTGGAAGAGCTTTAAACACTTTGATAACCTCTGTTGAAGATTCCTCTGGCAATCTTTGGAGTTTGGCTTTAAATTTTCAACTTTTCGTGCAGGTTTCTTGATATATCCTCAGTCCAACTCAAATTACCGAATCTCCATTTCTTGCCAGTTAACATATCAAGCAAAGAAAATAGCATCGTAAAGGTACAAGTCTGGCAATATAAACTACAACTTTCATTTTAAGCTACAGAATTCAATGGAATATCGTACTTATCATTATTTTGATCGCTATGCAAATAGAAAGTCCAGCTAGGTGGATAAGGCTTGCTTTGTTGTTTGTAGTTTGAGGATGACGTATATCTTCCAACGGACGAGCCACATGGAACCATAGAAGCAAGCTTGAGCCGCTTCTGGTCAAAGATGTAAACTGCTGAGTTATATAAGTTGACGCTATATAAGTTTTCAGAAATAATAGACGGAACTCCAGGATTCTGCTGCGACGATTGTGGAAACTTTTGATATTCTGTCATTATGATAGTGTTCGGTTGCATGTAATAAATAGTTCTTTGGACAAGTTTAACTTCCACTCCTTAAAACATCCATAGTGCTTGCAATGGTTCTTTCCAAACATGTTGAGGCTGAATCTTTGATCGCCGTGGAAATACAATCTTCCACTTATTCAACTTTGGTAAGAACAAATAAATAAATGCAGAAGGTGATTTTGAATCTTTGTCATCTTTCATTCGAAGGCTAAAATCTAATGATGATCAATGGATCTAAAAGAATTGTTTCCATGTCATGTCTGTAATAATGTTAGACTCTACAAGTTCCCAGGTAATTGTTCTGCGGTGCATTCCTTCCTCGAAGTTCTCAATGCAAAAGCAAAACTTGGAAGTTCGAGGTTCGTTATTTTTATTTTGCCATTAACTAAAAAAACTAAATTGAACATATGAAAATCCTCCATTTCTCTCATAAATATAAAACAATTAATCTGACAAAGAATAATCCAACTCGTCACTTTGTAGTTAATTTTAATTACACTTCACTTTTTCTGTACCTCATGTTCAGGAGTGGGTCCGAAGAAACCAAGCCGAAGGGAACTGTTGCACTTGCACCTGTGCAGCACCGTACCAGGTTACGAGGGTTTCTCTGCTCCAACGATGGCTAAAAGGTTACAAAGGTTTTGTTTCAGTTGTCCCCTTTATCTGTTACTAGATCTTCCATGATATGTTCTCTGTTTGAGTTACTCGCTGCCACTGTTTCTCAATTTGTTAAATTTCTGTGAATATTTTAGCACTGCGGTCTCATGACCTTAACCAACCACAACCAAATCGAACACACTCTGTCACCATGAAAACAAAATCCCTTGCCCTCTACTTGTCATCAATATCAATCCTATTCTTGGCAATTTTATTAAGTTTCACTTCGACCAAAACCAACTACATCAAAGTTCAATTCCTAAAATCAAGCCTCGCATCGCAATCAGGAAATTTCAAAAAACTCTTGGGATTTCTCTATCCAAATCCTAAACCTGCAAAAACCCTTCGACCGAATCCCACAACCATGCCGTCTCACTGTGTTCTTTGGATGGCTCCCTTTCTTTCAGGAGGTGGGTATAGCTCAGAAGCTTGGTCTTATATCTTAGCCCTTACCCAACACATTAAGGATCCCAAATTTAGGTTATGTATCGAACAACATGGTGATTTAGAGTCTTTGGAATTTTGGGAAGGTTTGCCTGAAGATGTTAGGAGCTTGGCGATTGAGCTACATCAGACACAATGTAGAATGAATGAGACAATAGTGGTGTGTCATAGTGAGCCTGGTGCTTGGCATCCACCATTATTTGAAACCCTTCCATGCCCACCAAATGGGTATAATAAGGGTTTCAGGTATGTAATTGGCAGAACAATGTTTGAGACTGATAGGGTGAATACTGAACATGTGAAGCGATGTAATCGTATGGATTATGTTTGGGTTCCTACTGATTTTCATCTTTCTACGTTTGTGGAGAGTGGGGTTAATCCATCCAAGGTTGTGAAGATTGTTCAGCCTGTTGATATTGAGTTCTTTGATCCTTTCAAGTATAAGCCTTTGGATCTAGTCTCAAGAGGGAATATGATTTTAGGAGAAAAGAACACTAATTTGAAGCGGGAAAAGGAATTTGTCTTCTTGAGTGTGTTTAAGTGGGAGTACAGGAAAGGATGGGACGTTTTGTTGAAATCATACTTGAAAGAGTTCTCTGGGAATGATGGGGTGGCTTTGTATTTATTAACAAATCCATATCATTCCGATAGCAATTTTGGAAATAGGATTTTGGAGTTTGTGGAGTACTCTGATCTTAGAAAACCTGAGAATGGTTGGGCTTCGGTGTATGTGATAGATTCACACATAGCTCAATCTGATTTGCCAAGAATGTTTAAGGCAGCCAATGCATTTGTTCTTCCATCGAGAGGAGAAGGATGGGGAAGGCCTGTAGTGGAGGCCATGTCAATGTCTTTACCAGTCATCACAACCAATTGGTCTGGTCCAACGGAATATTTGACAGAGGAGAATAGTTATCCATTGCCATTTGATAGAATGACTCAAGTGATGGAAGGGCCATTCAAAGGGCATCTCTGGGCTGAACCTTCCGTTGGTAAACTGCAAGTGCTAATGAGGCGAGTAATAACTAATGTTGAGGAAGCTCAGGCCAGAGGAAAGAGGGCAAGGGAAGACATGATCAAAAGATTTTCTCCTTCAGTTGTTGCTAAAATTGTTGCAAATCAAGTGCAAACTATTCTTGATAGGACTATATGACAGCTTCAATTGTATCTTTGCAGCTATATGGTACGTGAATGGATAATCTGGATCTGAACTGTGATTACTGGGATACTGAGGTGAGAGTTCGTATGTGCTTACATCAACTAAAAATTGGCAAAGGTGACTTGAGGGGATGTTTCGAATTTGACTGAAGATTTACCAGTAAGAAGTTGTATGTAGCAGGTGTCTATCAACATAGTGTAGTCTTTATAAATGAGGGGATTTTTTTCCAAAAATTGAAGAAGAATGCCAAGGGAATATTCACAGTTTAATGTCCCGGGATAAAAGCGCGAGAGATTTTAAGCATTTTTCACTGTGCACCATGTATCATGACGCAATGCAGCTGCTTTATAAATGTCGAAACTGTTATGGAAAAGTATTTAATGAGAAGCATGTCTCAATTAGTTCGACAAATGTCTGATGAAAGACTGGAGGAGCAAACTCTCCTTCGCTTTGTTGTTTTCACGGTTTCTTAATTGCTTGACAGGAGTCAAATATAATCTTTATTCTACCTTGATGGAATATTTGTTTCCATCGTGGGAAGTTTAAGATACTAGGGAATTTATTATCACAGGGTAACCAGCATCCTTAGTTGTCACCCTTACGCAACAAAGAACATCAAGATGTATATAAGAAAAATATTCCTATAAATTCTTTAAACTCTTCTGTTTAAGTTTATTGTTTTGAATATGATGCATGACTAAATTTTGTTTTTGTACAAATAGGAGGCAGTTTAATTACTGTTTTGTATTGCTTAATTTCAGTTACTTTATGAGGGAGTTTTATACTGTTGATTAAATTAGCGATTAGATTTGATCTTAATTTGCATATAGATGATTCTATAGAACTTGCACATGAGTGAATTATGGCATAGATATTGAGAATTAAATGGGACATTAAAGATAATCTTACATTATTCTTCTGGTATCAAGATATAATTTTTTATAATTTTTTTTATATCTTAACGTATCTTTAAAAGTATTAATTCAAATTAAAGTATTAGTTGACCTTTTGAGCATAAGTGGCTATATATTGATAGGTGATTGATCATTACACATAGCAAAACAATAAGTAAAATATATGTACACTACACATACATCACTTATCCTAAGGTAAAATGTTGCTTAGATGGTCGTTAATTTGAATAAACTAAACAAATTTGAATTAATGTATTCAATGGTTTTTAGAACAATAATGTGGTCAAAGAAATTTGAGTCGAATGACTAAGTGGATGGATCTAAGTAAAACAAAACAACCCAATAGGTATGAGTAGAATAGATCGATCATCTAACATATTAGCATATCAATTAAAATATGACAAGGAAGTCCATTTGGAAGTCTAAGTTAGTAGAAAAGTTTGGGAGAAGCTTAAAAATAAAGTCAACTTCGAAGAATTATTCGAAGAATATACATAAAAAGTCAACTATTAGCAAATCAACCTTGAAAATATTGTCATTGTTTAGATTAACATTGTGCTTGATTCGGTATTGATTAACTTGACAATAATCATGTAGGTTATTTAAGTGATTCTCATATAAAGCGATTAAAAATTGATCAGTTACATTACATGTAGATTGTTTATGAGCATATAAGAAGATGGCACCAAATTGGTTGTAAACAAGTTGGCTATATAAGGTTCGCAAATATATGCCCAAGCTGTTAGGAAAGTCAGCATAAGCAAAGTGCTACAAGAATATCGTGCATAAAGTAATGTAGGAGATCAATATGCTTAATAGAACAATGATATATTATTTCTTTAATTGTATTTTGGATAGACTTTGGAGGAAAATATGTAATAGGCAACTAATCAAATCTTCTCATAGATTGAAATAGTACCTTTTATAATAAGTCAACAATTATTTGCTTATTAAAAACCAAATGATTAGATGAAGGATACATATAAAATTTCTTGAATTTTTAGATAGATTTTTCGTTAGCTATTTAAAATCATAGAATTTTATTTGAAAAAAAGTATGAGAAAACGAGAGCAATAAGAAGTTAATAAATTTGAGATAATTATAAAGAGCGAGTTTATGTGAAGATTACTTTATTATAATTTGTTATAGAAAAGGTTAGTTTAAGATTCTTGTTGTGTCCTTATAGAAAGTCAACTAGGGAGAGATATGTTCTATGTTACTCTTCACCATCGAAGAAAAACATTGCATAAGGGTGTCTTTTCACTTATTGAATGGTATAATAAATTCAAAATTCCTAAAAAGAAGTTTGGATAATAGATGTAGGTTAAGGCCAATCATTCCATAGTTAGTTATGATGTCATTCTTTCTTCCCTTTGCTTGAATGGTTTACATATCTATAATCAACTATTTTTATCCATTCATCATAGTTTAGCTTTCATTAATACTGAGTTTAGTCATTTGTTAATTGATTCAAAAATTTAAGGGTTAAATATCTTGGACCACCTTATGATTTGACCTCTTCTCATTTCAAAACTCATATTTTAAAAATTATCACTTACCCTTTATAGTAATATTTAGCTATCACACAACCTTTTTTTATCATATTTTGTTAGTTTGCTCTCTATTTTTATCCAAAATGATGTAACAATGAAATTATTAAGTTCTAATAAAACATCCTTTTAGCCTATGAATGAATGATAAATGGATGAATGATAGTTAAAAAGTATTGTAATATGGTAAATAATAGTTTTCAAAATACAATGGTTTAAATAAAAAAGGGTAAACAATAAAGGGATCTAGTGTAATTAATTGATTTTTATAATACCTATTTCACACCTCTTGGGTTCCATTTGAAAAAAATAACTAGTATCAAAATGTGATATCTTATTCTAGCAAATTTAGGTATCAAATTCTACAAGAGAGAAGAAAATGACACTTATAAAGGGTCAAAACATAGAAGAATTAAAACTTTAATTGCCACCATTCTAAGATAATCCAACTTAAAAGAAAATTATCGTCATTTTTCAATTTTTGTACCATAATAGAACTTTCTATTACATGATCAATTGGTTCATTTTAGGTGCTCAAAGAATGGCTTTATCAGGTTTGATTTATGATTTATTCACATAAGAAAGATTAGAGGACTAGGTTAAAGTGAAAGTAGAGCTTGACTTTAAATTTTAGGTCAAATAAGAGAAGACCTTCTATTAAAGGTATTTGCTCTATGCGAGGTGGGACATTAATTGTGATGATGTGTATATGTATCCTATCAAACTGTACTAAAGATCAATTTTATAGCATAATAAAACTTCCTAATACAAGGAAAATTTTGATCCATTTTAGGCATTTGAAGAATGGCTTTATTAGGTTTGATCTATGACTTATTAACCTAAGACAGATTAGAGGGCTAGGTTAAAGTGAAGGTAGAGCTTAACTTTAAATGTTAGGTTAGACATGAGAAGATCTTCTATTGACTTTTAATTTTTTTTAAAAAAAGATCTTCTATTGAAGGGGTTTCACATCCTCTGGGTGAGGCAGGCATTGGTTATGATAATATATGTATGTATCCTATCAAAACTATAGTAAAGATCACTAAGCAAGTGTGCCTATCATTATGATACTATAGCTTACGTGAATATAAGTGTTGATCCCATGAAAACTACAAAAACTAATAGTAATTGTCTTTTTATTATCTAATTTAACAAATTGATTGAATTAGAAATGAATAATTAAATGGACCTAATTTAAAGTACCAAAACAAAGCAATGAGCAAGATTGAAAGCAACCAATAGACAAATAAAATCTAGATAAGAATCCCCTTAAAACCTTTTTATACTTAGATTTATCTTAATTCAATGATTAGCCATAGTTTATTAGACCAGTAAAAACTCTAAAGTTATAACTATTTTCTTTCTCAAGATATGCAACTCTTATATTTAAGTTGATCGATTCTAATCTCTTTCTAATAAAAACCCTAACAATGTATTAATTTGTTCTATGAATTTCCTTAATAGATTTGACTTTAACCTAAGAGATTTTTATGTTCCTACATAAAAGATTTCGTGCAACTCTTATTATTCATTACATGATCTATCATACATATGGTGTCTCAATCCTTATATATAAAATCTGCAAAATGAATCAAAACATTATCATATTTTAATTTAACACAATATAAACATAAATGATTCATAATAAAACTTAGGTCTTTTATTATATCAAGAAATCAATCTAAAACAATAGCTCTAAGGTTCGTCCCATTATATATATACAGTTTATACTCAATCAAAGAAAATCGATAATAAATGAGAAAGAACACAAAATAAAAGAGATCATTCCTATGGATCTTGACTCTTGATATTCTTGGTTAAATCTTGATGAACTTCTTTCTTTACTTAAAAGTTGCTTCGTTTTTATGTAAAGACTCTCTAATTCAAACCTTAATGGCTGCTCTTTGGCCTCCTCTCTGACTCTCTAATTTCTCGTGTCTTTCTCTTTTTTATTACAAAAAATTGTAAAATTTTGACCAACATAGGTCCATTATAGACCTTTAATCTCATGTTTTTCACAATTGTGCAAAATTATAATTTATTTAAACATCACCGCTAACATGGGTCACCAACATAAGTGACCAACACATACCTATATTGGTTTACCAACACATACCTATATTTGTTTAGTATCTCCTCTATCACGTATTCGAGTTTTATCTTGAGAGCACGAGTTTGAAGACCATAAACATGAGTTTGTGTTTAATCCGTGTTCTTTTAAGTGGGAGTTCTAAAGGAAGTCAAATGGACTAATAACCTAACGAGACTAAAAGTGGTGCCATGTTTGGCATGTGCTCTAAATATAGGTCCATTGTTAACCCATATTCATCCTAAATCACTGTAGAAATTTTCCAACTTGAATCTAATTTTCCCAAATTCATTTTCTTTATTAAGGAGCTAAAATAAGGCCTATAAATAAAATATAAGTTATATTAAGTACCAAATCCTATAAAAATCATCCAAAAAAAAAGCAAAATTCTCTTAAAAATCATGCTAAAAACATATTCAATTTAACACTTATCAAATTTCCTCACACTTAAGGATTTTCTTATCCTTAAGTAAATCAATTTCATTATTATTAACTTAAATATGTAGCAAATCTAAGAAAAAATTTACAAATCAATTACATAAATCAAGATTATCTATTATTCATTTTATTTCAAAGTTCATTAAATTATTCGGTGTTTAGCTACTTACGACAAATCATAAAGCAATATAATTCAACTCCATACTCCTTCAAACTTTAACTCAATCCAGCCTAACGCGTAAAGTGAACAAATATAAGAATGATGCTTCAATTTTCATTATTTCCACAACCCTTATTAAAAGAAAAACCTAACATTAACTTTAAATTAACATCGGAGCATTTAAAATCTTGTTTAAACACTAAAATTTTAATGCGAGAGTAAAACCTTGTCATGAATACCTCCAACTATTCATTTAGGTCACTGTTTCAATTGTTACCAGCACTTCTCTTTAAATAAAACCTTTTTACTTGGTTTGAAACTAACAAAGTGAATTTATTTAATGCTAACTTATTAACATTTTTTTCTTTTTTTAAGTGGATTACTAAAAGAGGTTTAAAAAGTTTACTTCTAATTCAATTACGTGTCCAAATTATACAAAAAGGCTCATAGTTCAAATCAATTATCCATTATCAAAATTAATGAAGCAAATTAAAATTAACTTAATCATCAATGGTAATGACTATTTGTCTAAACAAATCAAATTTGCAAAATAACTAAACTTATAATGAATTATCTAGATTAATATTCTTTCAAAGTTATTTTTTTCCAGAATTGCTCCCTATTAAGCTAATTATAACAAGTTGGTGTTCATAACGAATTAATTCCCTCCTTTGCACTTGAATCTTACATTTTCTTCCAAGTGAAAACATAAGAGAATAGTAAAATTTATAATATAATTGAAAAAAGGACAAATATTGGTACTCCCTGTCAATAAAGGCTTTGTAGCCGCAATGTGAGAACTATAAATTGAGGATGGGTATCACGATCCAATCAATGAAAAAACTTCAAAACATACTTAAATCCATGACCTGAAACTGCTTTTAACTAAAAAACAAATGAAACAAAAATTAAGTCATGCAAGAATGTATTAAAAGATAAGGAGGAGGAAGGTGATTATATAAATAAAGCATTCAAGTATTTACCTCAATCACAAATCTTTTAAAATGTTGAATTCTTAGGCTTAACTTGCCTTAATTGGGCTTTAGAACATTTAAAATTCCTCTAAAAGGTTCGAGCTTTTTAGACTTAACCTAATCCTAAATGGGCTTTGGAGCATTTAATGTTTCTCTAAAATGGTTGGTATTTTGGGCATAACTCGACTCGATCGGAGTTGAACTAACCCTATTGGCCGGCCTTATTTCAATTAAAGCTTAATTATGCTCAAGCTCAAGTTAAGCCTCTTAAGATTGATAGAGGTTCTAGTTGAACTTGAGCTTTTAAATAAAAATTTAGTTTAAGTTTGGGCTATATATTACCTAAGACTGGCTTAACCCATTGTCATTCCTAGACATAATACATGTTTTGATATTCTTATAGTATGGACCAAGCTTTGGATGAATTTGTAGCTAAAATTAACTATCAATAAGACATTTTACTTTCAAAAAATGAACATCTTTATTAAAAAATTCCTTAGAAGGAGTCAAATTATATAAATTGTAAGGATAAAGGACCTATTTCACTACAAATCAACTTTCGTTATGGAAATATGACCACCATACACTAAAAAGAGCTTGAATATTGCTCTAATGATAAAAACTTAGATTTATTAAGTAGTAGGAAATTTGTGTAATGTTTTGTATATTAACACATAATAATTTCAATAAATTGTTGATGTATGAAATAATTCATAAAATTTGTACATTAGAAATCACATATAAAAGAACTAGCTATGTAAAAGAGAGTAAAGTAAGCATGTTCATAAGTTAATATAAATTATACCATATGAAACATAATGAAATCATATTTGAATTACCATATTTATTTGCCTAATAATTCTAATAAGTAAGATTATCAAATTTTATATTTTATTGTAATTAATATTTTATAATATATAAAATTTCATTAATTGTTACTTTTAACTAATAACTATTGATTTTTTTCTTTGTCCTATTAGTCACTATACTTAGTCTTAATGATGATTAACATTTTCTATCATATTGACCGGTTATATTCATCTACTTATGTTGAATTTTTCATGTATTATCGGTATGCTAGACTCATATTAATATTGAATTTTTTTTGGCATACAAATGTACTAGACTTAATGCAAATAATAAGTTAAATTTTCTTTCCATTATGTGCATCAGACTCAATGCTAATGCTAAATAAGTATTAATAATAATAAACGACTTATAAATTCATGTCTCCACAAATATATAAAATAAATTACTCATAAATAAAATATTAAATAATTATATAAATAAATGTATTATTATTACATATTTTTAGTATTACTATGATAAATAAAATAAATAAAAATTGTTATGAATTATTATAATACATTGATAATCTTATTTATTGGTAGTATCATCTAATAAAATCAATTTTAATTAATTACTTAAATTACTTTCATTTTAAAATAATTAATATAATGTTAATTACTAATAAATTATGATAAGTTAATATATTATTAATTATCAACAAAATGAATTAGCATTATATATTATATATTAGATATTTGTTTATTTTTATATAAATAATGTGTTAAACCAAGGGAAGTTTCAATCAATATTTTGATGATAAAAAATAAAATTACTATTAATGAGTTTAATATTTTGATGGAAGCAATATAAGAATAAGATATAGCTATAAACTCAAGAAAATAGTTCATGAAATTGATAAAAAAAAAGTTGAGTTTGCAATAGTTTTAGTGAACATCAAGTGAAGAACAAAAGAAGATCAAGGTACATCAAGATCATTCTATATTTTGTAATATTGATTGTAATTTCATTTTCTTATTTTGATAATCTTGGAGGCTCAGCACACATAGATATTTCACCTTACTTTATTACATGAGTCTTTTCCTTTATCGAAAGTTATATAAGCTTTTTGATCTTTCAAACACTCTTTAAGGGACATTCTAAATTTCTTTAAATTGTAATTGCATCAAAAAATTCAAGTTTAAGTATTTGAAGGTGCTAAAAACCATATTTTAAAAGGAGATTGGTCAACCAATATAGGTTAGTGGTCAACTAATGTAAGTTAAATGTGTAACATATGAGTTTGTTGTCATATTAGTCGACTAATATAGTGGTGTGGCTGACCAATGTGTCCTTAATAGTCTACCAATGTCTTAATGGCTAGTAAATCTATACATTCAATATATATTGGTCGACTAATATTCTATACTAGTTGACCAGTATCAACTAATTTTAGACTCCAGTAACTAGTAAGGGTCCTAAAATCCTATAAATAGATGTTTTCACATTGGTTCTTACATAGAAAAGTATTTGAATGTCTTATACACATATATTTCTAAGTGTTTATTAAGCATTTTGATTATCATTGTTTCGTATTTGTGTTAGTGAGTGTCTTTAGAATTCTCAAAGTGATAAAGTGTGATATTTTTAGTTATAAGGCTTTATTAGGATTCTAAGTGACATTGGGGCTTCTCTTCACGGTGAAGGAAGATTGTAAAACGTTTCCTCTTGTTGAGAAAAGATTGTTCAAAGGTTGTTATTTGATCTGAAAGAAAGTTATATTAAAAATTCAACAAGAATCTTGGGAGTGGACATGGACAAGGATTGTTTACTAAATCTCTATAAATCGGCTTCCAGTTCTCTTCCCTTGCCCTTGTTATATTATTGCTTAAGTATGTTGATGAAATTTATTATTTTATATCCTATTTTTATCTTTTATAAATTACGCTCATTAATGCACTAAATTAGTAAATATTTTGTTAAAACTTTTTAAAACCCAATTCACCTTCTCTTGGGTAACAGTGGGAATAAATATAAAGATACGTAAATATCATAAATCAATATAATAATACTTTTGTAATTTCATTATTAATATTCAAAATTAATTACATAGTTTAAAATTATTTATAAAAATATAGATTAAAATAAAAAATAAAAATAATCATCTTATTAATTAGTCTTACTATAAAAAATTTATTATTATATTAAATTAATAAATATTATTTATTAATAAATAATAATATTTTAAATATTAAATATTATTATATTTTAAATATATAATGATACATAAATAAAATAAATCAATAATATTAATATTATAATATATTTGACACATATCTCTCATTTAGTTTGCTAACTCTCAATCACCTTTTTTATGTGGCTATCTATGTGAAGAAAATTAGTTAATCTCCTCTGGTCACTCTTTCACCTGTTGTATAAAACAATCCCTCCCTATCTGCTTGTACCCATCTACCTTCTCATAATCATCATTTTCTGATACTTTGGTAGTCATTGATAAGCCCAAAATTGACTTTAATGATCAATCTATATTTATGGATAATGATGGAATTAGCACAGTTGTTAGTACTCTTATTATTAAGAAAATGTCAATTATAACTTAAGATCCTGAATTGCCGCTCATAACACAAGATATTACAAAGGATACTATCATTAAGGCTGATTTTAAAATTGTGTCATGGAGAACATCAGGTAGAAAGAAGAATGTATCTTCTTCTGCTACTTAAATGTCTATCAGATATGGAACATTAAGGGAATGAATTACCCTATAAAGAAGCAAGTAATAAGAGATTTTGTTATTGGAAATAAGTCATACTTAATGGGTATTTTAGAAACCAATAAAAAGAAACATCAGTAACTTTTTTGCCTAATAGTTACAGGTCTATTTCCAACCAAGATTTTCACCCCAATGGAAGGATTCTAGTGATTATAATAGTGACAAGATAGACATAATTGATTCCACCATCATTAATCAACTGATTCAGCTACATGTCTTCTCCAAAAATCTCAACAAGATATTAGACATTTTAGTCATATATGCACTCAATCATAGCTTTCAAAGATACTTTTTAAAAAGTAAGCTGAAAGAGCTAACTCTTGGCATCCGTTCCCTTTGGCTCCTATTTGGTGATTTCAACTCCATTATACATCAGGATGAAGCTAAAGAACATTTTTCTAATAGACCTATCAGTGATGATCTCAAAAACTGCTTAACTGACATATAACTTTATGATATACCTTAGGAGGTGGGGGTTAACTTCTTTACTTAGAGCAATAAGCACAGTAATGAAATTGTCTTAAGAAAGAAGTTTGATAGAGGCTTATCTTATCCATTTTGAATACAAAATTTTCCCAACACTTGTGTTGTCTTTCCCAACCCAAGCATCTATAATTATTCACTAGTGATTGTTAAGTTTGAACCTGATAATGAACCTACCAGGTATTCTTTTCTATTTAATAACTTCCTTATTTCCTTATCTAGTTTTCAAGATGCTTTTAAAAGAGGCATTACTCATCGCTTTCATGGTTATAATAACTTCAATACTCTATGAAAATCAATAGCATCCAAGCTAAGGATAAAACCTTCTATAAGGCAAATGTAGGAAATGTTCATCATTTGCTAAACACTGCTAAATCTACTCTTAGTAAAGTTCAGAATGACATGTACCTCAATCTTACATGTATGATGCTTCAAGCTACATAACAGACTATTTTGAGCAACTACTCACATGCAGTTAATTTTAACTACTCTCTATTGAAACAAAGATCTAGGATCAAGTGGTTATAAGATGGTGATAAAAACACATGTTTCATATCTATCCTTGTAAGGAAAACCTCAAACTAATTTGTTACCCTTGAAAGTAATGGATCTTTGCTTCATACAAAAAGTCAATTAATCTCTAAAGCTAGCTGTTACTTCCAATCCTTATTAGGCTCTCCTTCATCGGCTTATTCCTTAGTAGAATTTATTGAGGAAATAGTTTAACAAAAGTTGTTTGCACAAGAAGCAAAAGCATTAGCCTCTCTTATTACTAGATCTGGGATTGAAATGCTTTAAAATCTATCTCCTTGTAAAGATATAGGCCCAAATGTCATTTTTGTATTCTCCAAATTTGACATTCTCTCTATCACCTCCATCATTAAACCTTTCAAAGTTTTTAACAGAATGTCAGACCTTGCTATCAATAAGGACAAATCCAACTTATTTATCTCAATAAGTGCAACATAATTAACTTCTAGATTATCTCTAATCATTGGATTCAAGCTGGATTACCTAGCTGTTAAGTATCTTGGAATTCTTGTCTCCTTCATTAAGTCAGTCTTTTCAAACTTCAAGCCTCTTCTTGACAAGATTAAGAGTAAAATTGATAGTTGGACTTCTAGATCAATCTCCTTTGTTGGTAGATGTCAACTAATCATCTTTGTGCTCTCTTCTCAAAGTACATATTAGGCCTCTCACATTTTCTTTCCTTAAGCTATCGTCAAGACAATAGAAAACTGTTTCAAAATTTCTTATGGTCAACTAATAGGAGCAAAGTTAGAAGCAATAGAATAAGTTGATCTGATGTTTATTTACTTAGAAAACATGGTGGTTTGGGAATTTTAACTATCAAGAGCCTTAATTTTGTTCTCTTAGTCAAAATATTATAGAGACTTATACAGGATTAGCAAGCTCTATAGGTTTAATGGTTGCACACATACTATATAAAATATTAAAACCTTTGGATTGTAAGCACTTCCAACCAACACTTCTTCCCTCATCAAACAACTATTCAAGATGTGATGGAACATCAGGTACTTTTGTAAATCCATTGTTAAAATTGGTAAGAGTACTTAATTCTTTTATGATCATTGGTCCCCTTTTGGCCTTTTAGATTTTGTCATTGAAGCCACTTGTATGAAGGTAATTATCTCTTTTAATGCCTCAATTATTAAAGGTCTATCAATTAACCACCTTGATAGCTTCTTTCTAGTAGCAACTCTGTCCCAATTCCTCCTCAAATTCACACTAAACAATTCAACCAAAGATTTTATTTTATGGATTCTCACCCCCTTTGTTCGCTACACAAACAAAACTTATTGGTCCTTTTTCAGTAACCTTCTTGTGTTCTACGTTGGCCTAAAATAGTTTAGCATAAGCACAGTTCACCTAGATCCTCAATCATACTTTAGTAAGCTATCAAAAATAGACTTCCAACCTTAGATAGATTAGCCAAATTCTCTCATTTACCTAATTGGTGCATACTTTGTAAATTATCTATAGAAAATATTGAACATTTATTCTTTCAATTCCATTACAGTAATTACTTACGATAAGAAATACTTCGTCTCTGTTGTGCCAACAATCCTCTTGTCTTCTGGTCTTGTCACTTGTTTCAAACATATTTCTCCATCAATAAAATCTTTCATTAAATATTTTGTTCTCATGGCCCTCAACAAAATGATGGTGTTCATTTAATTAAAATTATTCATATAATAGCCTTTCATTTGCAACTCTTTATTTTTATGAGGATCGAATATTCCTTACCACTAAATGTTAGATAAATTATACATCACCTATTCTACAAAGTTATATCATATATGTCATATTGTCTCTTTACACTCCACCATATTGTTTTCTCTTCTATTAACTTAATAGTATGTATTTTATCCATCTTCTTAATCTTACTCTTACCATACTTTCTCAAAAATTGAGAAGGCATATTTCTCAGTTGTCCTAACCTCTAGAAGAGAAAGCATATTTTTTATTATCCTAACCTCAAGAAATAATACTTGTGCTATCTCATAATCATATATTCATGATTTTAAATTTTAGATGCAATTATTGTAATCACTTATAACCATATCATAATATGTAGTCTTTAATTCAAAAATTTACATACATTATTACTTTGCTTCCTTCAATGTTGTCTCTTTTTAAATAAACTTTGAGTCTTTCTTTCTCTCTCTCTCTCAATTTGTCTTATTTTTGGTACCTAAATTTACTAAGCATACTAACTTCTCTTCTCTTTCCTTTACCCCATCTAGATTTTAGAATCTATAGTTGCTAACATCACATTTTATAATAAGAGATTATGAATCCTTCAAGTTAGTTTCTAGTCATGGTTTATTCCACTTGTGTTTCTCCTTTAGTTACACAGCTCCATTTGTACCATATGTCATTTGAGATTGATATATACTATTACTATTTATAAAAGGGATATTGAATTAAAAAAATGTTAAAACGTTTTAAAATTTTTCATTTTAGTGTCTAACTGTTTTAAAGTTTTCAATTAAATGTTGAAACTTTTAAAATTCAAACAATTCAAGGATGTTTTCATTAATATTATACTAATATGGCTGACAAAGCAATGTAAATACTAACATTTGGAGGGATTATGTGACTTTTCATCTTCATCAACAAAGTTTTTAGCCTTATATAAAATGCACATTGGTGGTTATGTATTTGAAATGCAATCACTTGTTTGATGCTCAAATATTAATCTTTATGTTATCCATTACCCATATCAGTAAAATGTTAAACATAGATAATCTTTTAAACTAAGTTATTCGATTTTTAAAATTTTACATACTTAATTGAAAACTTCAAAGGTTAGGCAATAAAAAGAAAAATTCAAAAATATATGGCATATTTTAATTTGTTAATCTTTTCTAAAAGTACCAAATGTTGTACTATTCTTCATGTCTCCTTACTCATTTTCTTATCCTTACCTTATATTCCTTCTTAAGATAATCATTCAAAATGATGAAATATTATAGTTGAAGAAATAAACATTGTTGGATGTTATATCTTGTCAAATACAATATAGAGTTAAAGACATATGTTCTCTTGTAGTTTAACGCTTCCTCAATTTTTTTTCTAAAATTTAAAATTATAAAAAATACTTATAGTTCTGAATTTTCCATAAAATTCTCTTGTATGAGATTTTTATTATAATATTTATCAACAAGGCACAATAGAACGAATGAGTATCTACTAATTTGAGTGGTCTATCTCATGTATAAGAGATAATGATTACGGGTATTAAGTAAAAAATCATGTATAAAAGATAAAATAGTTTAGATTGGGCTTTAGGGGGACCATAAATTAGGTTATTTGGGATAGGCTAAGATGAATCGGTCACGCAAGTAACTTTTTATTGGTTCATCTGTTCTTTTACTAGCCACATGGGCTTTGCTATTGACTATTTTCATCGAAGTTTCACATAAGGACGTTTTATGAAAAATTCAAAGTAGAAAGATCTTTTTGTCGATATTTTTAAAGCTTATGGAGTTATTTTTAGAAGTGTTAAGCCATACGAGAATTATTTATCTTTAACCTTAAAATAAGCAAAAAATAAGCAAATAGTCATAATAACTTCCCAAGTTTTTATTTCTTAATAAAGTAAAAATAAATTCAATGAGTTTTAAATTAAATGCCATATATTTCTTTCTTTCTTTCCATAATTGGTTGGATATAATTATTTCCTTTACAAATAAATAAAGGCTAGATAAGTTAAACTGGTCTTTTTATAACTCTAAAAATTAATTATAAAAGACTCTTCTTAAATCCTTCGTAATTTCATTATCATTTGAGTTCAGAATAGTCTTCATGCAAAAAGTTAGTAAAAGTAGCCCCTTATACTTTCTTTTCGTATATTTACATAGTTATATCATACTTGACTCCATTTTTATTTCGAAACCATTAAGTTATAATTGCCGCTTTTTGGATATAATGATGCCAACTTGTAAGATACAGTATCCTCCAAATCTAGAAGATGGAGAGCAATGGCTTCCTTCAGATGTCTTTTATGAAATTTCTTTTATAAATGATTCTACTGCTAAATCAAAAGATTACAGTTCTTCATCATCGACAAATATCCCTATTGTTACATCATCAGAGAACACCACATCGAAAATGAAGGTTCCATTTTCTTTCTCTTTCTCTCCTATCAATTGTTTAAAAGAGTTTTTTAACTTAAATTTTAATCTTACAATAAAGTTTATTTTTAACTTGTGATATTCTTATTTTTGTTTGTTATATTTACATTAAATACATGAGAATTTGACCTTGGTTTTGGGAATGATGTGACTTATTATGACCATTTTTTTATATCATAATTACTTTTGATAAAAATATAAGATATAGTTGCTCAACATATTCTCAATGTTATTTCCTTTAGTGTTTACTTTGTCTAATTTATTTTTTATATGAATTGTTTAAGTCTTACATCTTGTAAATATAGTTAATTAACTAGTAACTAAAAATAACTTGTAAAGCGATTACTTATAGTTTTTAAACAAATTCACCATAGACAATCAAAATTTATTTCCATTTCTTATATATACTTGTCTTTACTTATTGAAAAATGAGTTAATTTTACTTAAATTTTAGTTAAAAAAGAAAATTTAAAGCTTTTTTGCTTATGTTAACAATTTGTTTGACTAGTGATTCTATATTTTAGTGCTATACATATGTGAATTTGGGTTTAGTTGTACAAATTATGTAAATTATTGATAATCTTATCTCAACCTACTTTAATTAAGTTTCCTTTATTATACTTTATATGTTTAATTAGATTTGAAAGTAAAGTGTTAGATTTCATACCTTATAAATTTGGTTGACTAACTTTTTCAATGATTTGAAAACTGAATTGAAATGCCTAATTTTGACTTAATAACTTACTACGTTATTTGTTCGATTTTTTATAAAACTTGTCTAGTACACAAACTAGATGGTTTAAAGGTTAACCCGCTTCTTTACTTATAAACAAATTGCTTAGTTTATAAAATGTTCGATTTGGTTAATTATGTTTTGATTTTCTTTTAAACTTTTTTTGGCCCTTCTGATTTTTCTTCTTAAAATTATTACTTTTTGTCACCTGTTTTTTCTTTTACTTCCTTTATGACCACTATCTAAGAGAGACAATTAGATATTAATTTTTAAATAACATAAGCGTTGTTAAATGATACGATATTTAAAGAGAGAGGCATCTTAGAGAGTGAACATACAAAGAGAGATGTGTAGAGAGAGAAAGTTATGATTGCTAGAGAGTGGAAGTATAAGTAGAGAGAGAATATGTTGGGAAAGACGAATAAAAGGAAAAAAAAAAAGTTGAGTGCAAAAATAAGACTCCTAAGTACTCCTATTTCTTCTTTTTTAAATCTAATAATCTATATGTCTTAAATTATTTGAAATGTAGAAATTTTATTTAGATTAGGCTTAAAATAATTTATATTTAATAAAATCTATTAACTTTTCTTTTTGTAACTATTATAATATTCGATCCAATTTTCAAAATATTAAACTCAACTTGTTACTAATTGAAATGTAATTTAACATATATTTTTGTAATAGAAAGTTTAAATTTAACTATAGGTATCAATGATTTTTTAATACTAACATTTACTTCATGCCATATTTTAAAATCACATGATTTATTTTGATTATTTTAAACATTATAATTTTTTATAACATAAAATTTAGTAGTCATTTTTTATAATTTATTCATTATTGACTTATATTAAAACTTATAATCTTCGTAAATTGGTAAATTGATTCATCATACTTACCCAATTGCGAAATAAAACTTTTGCACTTTAGAAGTTAAAAAGAAAATTAATATAGTAAACTAATATTTGATAAATTAATAACCTTAATTATATAATAATTTTATTTTTCTCAAATTAGCTAATAAGTTAAATTAATAATTTTATTTATTAAATAAATAATATTTAAAATTAAATAAATAAATTTTGTTCTCGTATATATTATGAATTAATAATTTAATAAAACTAAAAATATATAATTTTTATTATTTATTAAAATATAATTTGTTGTGAATTTGTACTTTTAATTTAAATGTAGTTAGATCTTGTTTATATTTTTATTGTATTTTGAAGTCATTGGGTTAAATTATTATAATAGATATAATAAGTATTTTGGCTTAGTAGTTCACATTCAAGTCATTATATTAGTAGGGTAGAATGAATTTTCAATTGATTACATGCATGTTTATGAAATTGTGACAATACTGTAAATCAATATATTAATTCATTCATTCATTTTAACTAATACATTTTATATAGTCAAAACATTTTTCTCATAATAAGTGATATATCTTCAAAAAGTTTTATTTCATTAAACTTTGTAAGAATCTTTTATTTTCTTACTAATTTCTTATGTGAGAATAAGTATAAAATATATTAAATTTTTATATTGGAAATTCACATGCTATCCTTAATTTCTAATCTTTAACTCTCAAAAAACAAACCAAAGTTTTATGATTTATTTTAGCTTGGTTTGAATTATAAATTACTTGATTTGGTTTAAAATAAAAAAGTATATAACTGTTTTTAAATGGTTTGAGCTAAAGTTTATACTATATTAAACCAAATCACTTTGCTCCCCCTACCTCAACCTATATCCAATTTGGTTTCTTTATGTAGTTATGTGTCTAATTCACTTCCAACATGAAAACATAAACTTTCATATACAAGTATATATTTAATCGATTAGTCACTATAAAAAAAGTTTATATAACTTGATGGAATAGCTGCAGTTTTATAGATTTTAATCAGTTTTGTATCACTATTTTATTCTTTAACATTGATAGTCATAAGTGTTTAAACTTTTTTTGTGGTACTTAAAATTGGACTCTTTTATGTTCCTTCTCATAAGAAAGATCATGATATGCATTCTCATAATTAAAAGGAAAAAAGATAGTAGATCTTCTTAACTTAATCATCTAGCTCCCTTGAATCTCCTACTTAGATCCTCAAGAGTATGATGAGGTTGAGTTATGTTACTTTATCTATTTGATTAATTAGAGGAAGAAACCAAAAAGTTTTTAAGGCTACAATAATAAAGCCCTAGTATATGTTGTCAAATGCCTTTGAGAAGTCCAATAGTCATGCCTTTTCTTCTATGGGTAGTTTCTCAAAAGATGTTGAATTATCATGATATTATTTCCTATATATTTATTCTTTAGGAAGGCAATATGAACGTCATTAATGAAGGAGAGAAGTAATTCTTATAACTTATAAAGAACATCTTTGATATGAGCTTGTAGAAGAACTTGCAATATGTTATATGTCTATAGTTTTAAAAACTTAAAAAAAATTAATTAGGATAATGTGACTATAGTTGAGTTCTTTTAGGAAATTGTTTGTATCAAAGAAATTGAGGGTAAGATTTTTTAAATCCCTTCTAATCAAGCACCAATATAATTTGCAAAAAAAAAATAAATAAAGAAAGTTTTGTAGATGGTTTGGATGTTAATATAGTTTCATTATTCATATGATAATTTTAATTTTTGTTAATAGGATCATTTTGATAGTTGTTATAAATTTTAAATTAGTATTTTTGTTTCTTTATTTCACATTGAAACTTATATTCCACAATAGCTCAACTTATTATGTCATTCAATTTTTTCTCTTTGAATTTAATTGTTATTTTTCCATTTTATAGATATTTGACAATTTGTTTGGTGGTTTTATGCCTTTTATTAGTGATAACCTTTATTCTTATTGGAATAGTAATAATGAAATTACATCTAAATCCTCTTGCACCTTCACTTTTTCAATACCAACCCAATATCAGGTAGATAAATCTATTTTCTATTTTCTAGTGATGTTATTAGTATACAATTTTTTTTCTTTAGTGTTTGATAACAGAAATTACTTTTATTCTTTAGGGATTTAAGGATGTAAAAGCTCTATTTCCTCCAAGAAGAAGGGATGGGACGGGAGTCTTTCTTCCTGAGCCAGGAAACTTGCCATCTAAAGTTGCATCCAGAAATAAAAAGGGTAATTAATTTAGAAATGAAATCGATTCAAGAATTGACTACAAAATACAAGTTCTAATTGATAAGTGTAATATATTGCTTTCATTAGGTAATTATTTAAGTTGACATATGTTTAAAATAGACTTGCAAGAACCATTATTTTTTAATCAAATATACAAATTTCTTCATAAAGGTTATTATATATCTTCATTCTACTTGAAGAAAAATTATGACTCGTTATGGTAACCTTTCATTGCGTTCATTCTTTGTTCTAACATACTCTTTCTTGTATTTCTTATAGATTAGAACCTGACTTGGTGAAGAAGTAAACAATGACTTCTTTAAGGAAAGAAACACCAGTTTGCATTTGTTTTAACATATGATAACTAAAAAGTTTATGGTTTGTTATATTATTTCCTAAATATCATGGTTATAAGACTTTCAGTAGATGCAATAACTTACATCTTCACATAAAGAAACTTTTAAGCCATCTAAATACTAATAATTCTTCTGTACCTATAAAGCTAATAAAATATGTATATCTGTGTTTGCTTATGCTCGCATGCCATATTGTTTACTTCACTAACATTGTTGATGGCTATACGTGTTTGATTTTTCATTGATACAGGTGGGAAGAACGCTAAAGGTCGGGGAAGAAAGTTTCTAGTGAAGGGAGAGACAACTGGGACCGAAAAGGAGGATGACAAATGTTTGCCCGCAGAGTGGCCATATTGAGTTCCTTCAACACAAAACTCGGTATGCAAAATAAAAAATAATCTGTGTACCAAAAGACAGTAACAAAGCAACTAAATAAAGTCTCTTTTCATTAAAAATCTAGTTTATCCATAGCTGCCATGCGGTTTAACCTTTTGGTCCAAACCCTCTCGTGGATCCATTTAGGCCTTTGAATTGCCAACGCTTTAACATGTTTTTCCATACATCAGGAGCAACCAAACTTATCAGTGGCTGCTAACTTCGGTGAAGAAGACCAAAAATAAAAAACAAAAACAAAAACAAAAAGGACAGAAGACATCGTTCAGCTCCTTGCTCTCAATTGAACCAAAAGCTAGTTAACTTCTTTAAGCTCCTTTAACTAACAGGCCTCAGATTTGTATGACAAGACCAGCACCATATTTATAGATTATGAAACTCCACACTGGTTTCATAAAAGTTTACTAGTTCAGGAATTTCGGTTAAAATTCATTGATTAGAGATTCTGCAAAGAGAGGATAGGAAAGTAAAACTATGAACCCAAAATATATATATATATATATATATATGCTTCAAACATCTATTGTGGTATGAACTTCAGCTTAAATCCACTCTCAGATGTGATTGTTTTCCTTTAGCTTTCTTTAATTGATAGTAAGTGCAGGTTTTCTACTAATCTAACCGAGTTAATGAACAAACAGAAACTTTGAACGGAGATGGATCAAATCAAAACATAATCAAGTTTCTGATGCTACTCATGTAGAATCTTCTCTTGAAACTTAATTTATCAAGTTAGTCTATTTCATTCGTCTAGCGTACAAAAAAGGATACCTAACTGTGAGATTCAAGCACTGTAGTGCTCGTAAGCATTGCTCGGACATTTTAGTTTGAATGTCGTCGAACCTTGGTTTTGCTTTAAGCTTCAGTCCTTCGAAGTTATGACAAGTAATCCCAGTGCACCAATAAGAATATACTACAAACATAATACAAAGTCAGCATTTTCTTATGTCAGATTCAAGCATGAAAAAAATGAGAAAGAAATTAAAAGAGTTCTAATAGAAGCCATATTTAGTCAATATGGAGATAGATCAAAAATAAAAAAAATAAAGAGGGTAAGCAATAAAATTTGGGAGGCTGCAAAAGTGTAACATGGCACAAGAGAATCAGGGATGCTGTAAAAGGAAGATAAACAGAATCAAGGTAAAAGTGGCACTTGAAAATCAATCTAATCCAGAAAATATTCACAAAGAAGCAAACCTTGATGATAGGCTTTTCAGTCATGATAATGGTCACCCAACCAACATATGGTAAGAACCTTCAATAAGAGGATTAATTGACATGAGAACCTCTGCATTCTTGGAACGAACATTCCACTATCAAAGGTCGAGTTTGTTTAAGAATTTTACCCAATGGCACGACCCATGATGTGGTGCCGATTAAGCCAAAGCTGACCTCGTGCGTATAGCAGTCTGTCATCCTCGTAATTATTATCCCCTTAGAAGTAAACAAAAGGATACAATGCGATCAAAGTTGGTCAACTTACAAATTTTAACAATATGTACCAACAGGCATAAACTACACGTTACATTTAATGAGATATTTACATAAAAGAACCTTTCTAAAGTTGAAGGAATCAATCTTCACATCAAGGACTAGTACCTTTTGTTAAGACTTCAACTTCCCCAGTATTTTGCCTTTCATGGACCTGCCAAACCAATTAAATGAAAGAATCACAAGACATTGACTATGATAAAACTGAATGCAGGGCATAAAATATGCCTTCTTCAATTTCCCCTGCCAATTTTCACGAACCAATGATTATTCTAAAGATAAGAGTATGATAAGCCATATCAGCAACTCTTCAATGCATATAACAAGAAACCTCCCTTCCTCTCACCCTTCACAGTAAACACACCAACAAGAATTGCAAGTTTATACGCATTATTTGAATTTTATGGGTTTCACTAGCTTATCAAAAGTTGTGTTAAAAATGAATCAGCAGTAAGGTAAGGCAGTAAAACCATACCTTAATCACGCGATGAACTATTGGAATGTCACGACCCTGATCAATAATTAGCAATAGGCATCTTTTAGAAGAAATGTAATCAGAACAAAAGCTAACTAAATAACATGAAAAGCAAACATCCAAGGATAAACTCAATAACATGCCACCATACTAATACTGGAAGACCAAGAGGAACAGTTCATATGCAAAAAAAAAGAAGGCAAATGCTAAATTATGAGGTCCTAACTAGTAATTTATATAAGTAACAGTTCACTGAATATAACGCAACTGATATCATCAACACTCACAATGATTAATTCAAACATATCCATGAGAGGGAGAACAGTGTGGCCATTAAAACAATAGTAACAGGAAATCCATGCTGATTTTTCACTCTTCCTTTGTCTATTTCAAGCAGTAAGTAAAGCTTTTGCAACACATAAATCACATGAGATAAGGAAGTGATCCATGAAAAGAATATTTTGCAACACATAAATCACATGAGATAAGGAAGTGATCCATGAAAAGAATATTTTGCTATGCTCCATTAGCCATGCCAAAGGAAAATCAAATGCTATCATCCCTACATGTTTGGAGTCAGTTTCTTTACTAATTGAACATTATTTAACGTACTTTATCAGTAGAAAATGGTCTAAAGGCTTACTCCTGAGAGAAACAAAGTTAGAACAAGAAAAATTGCACTAACTAAGACAGAAACATGTTTCTAGTATAAGAAGTTTTAAGACCCACCAAAACCACCAAACGTAAATCAACATGACAACACAACAAAATGATTTAATAAAGCAGGAGCAAAAAATTAGAAATAGAGAGTCTGCTTACATCAACATTGAAAACAACAATCTCCCCTGTGCGAATAGGATCTTTACTCATGTGTAAAAACAGAATATCTCCCTGTAAATAAAGATGTCCGAATGTACATATAATTTCATGGGATTCATAATCGTATCAACAACATAATTAACAAAAACAACATATTGACTCCCTGCTTATGTTGCATTACTAGTTCCTTAAACTAAATACATAGAAGTAAATATAAGATCTATACTTAACATACGTGGAAAAGTTTTTCGTAACAAAAACAACATATTGACTCCCTACTTATGTTGCATAACTAGTTACTTAAACTAAACATACAGAAGTAAATGTAAGAACTATACTTTAAATGGAAAAGTTTCTCGTACCCTCTTAAAGCCAGGTTCCATACTACCAGAAAGAACAACCACCACAGGAGACTCACTGCCGGTTATACACATCAATGCTTTCCATATTATTAGTGCAGAAGTGACAATCATTCCTGAAATCCACGGCAGATGACTCAGGAGACAAGATACTCTGATAGAGAGGATACAATCAAATACTCCAAGATCACATCTTTAGAAGTGTTGATTTATTAGCTTAAGCCAAATGCTTGCATTATTATTTCAAGAGAATCAGTTAAAATTTAAACTAGAAAAACGTCAAAGAGGAAGCGACTTAAAGTGAAGGTATACCAACGAGGCTGACACAGAAACATACTATCAGCAGTACAGACAGAGTTCCATGTTTTAGTTTTAATGAGTCTTTAAGGCTCATTGGATGCAATGCCAGATGCATTAGGCTAATTAACCTTGTGAAAATATATGGATATAGCTAGTTTGCAGAAAATCGAACAACCCAATGGCCAAATTAATCCCTACATCTTACAGGATAAAAGGCCTCCTATATCATAGACCATGGCTTTCCTCAAACTTGTACACAAAGGTATAAACTTACCCAGACTGACAGCCTGAGTGAGGAGCTGCCGGACCTGGATGGACTTGATCGAGTCAACGGTGTCTCCGATGAAACCCATATTCCCTTTATTCTTTTGGTTCGTTTCCTTTTCTCTCTGGGCAATTCCTGCATAGACCAATACAACCAAACCCCAAAGCCAACACACGGATTCAATTCAATAGATCACCATTGACAATTAACAAGCCAAAAACACGAAAAACATAATAGCAAGTCAAGCAATCAAAATTAAGTAAAGAGGAAGATCATTGACATGCCTGAGAACGAGGAGAAATTAAGATGCGAAGAGGACTAAGGAGAGAGAGATCTTGGGACAGCGATCTACTTCCAAGGCTCCACGAGAACTAACTATACCATTTTGTTCCTGACGTGGCTTTATAAAATATTTAAATATTTCATTAGCAGAAGAAGAAGAAGAACAAACTTCCACGTCACCACTCTACTCGTACATTTCCAATAGCCATTCAATAGTACATCAAAAACAGCACAACTCTTTGTCGAATATTCTGACCAAGTAACTCTTTGAGATTATTCTATACAAATATGTCGGTCCTTCCGCTAGCAGTTTACGCAGGGCTGAGCGTCACACCCACACCTCATCATAGACGGCGGCTCGGAGTATCTGCAACTCTATCATCATCATCACATGGCAAAGACAATGCTGTGGACTGGGTTCAGGCAACTAATAGCTATTTCCAGAGTGATTCTAGACCCATTATGTTGTTCGACGGTAATTGAATTAAACTCTATCCCGAGATGAATTCCTGGCTACCGATTGAAAAGTGAATTCCCGTTTTCTATTTGCTTCTTCTTTTGGTTTTATGGGCATGCAGGTGTGTGCAACCTTTGCAATGGGGGTGTGAAGTTTGTTCGTGATAATGATCGTAGCAGGTATGCACACAATATAGTTGGTCTATACTTTTCTTCTGGTAGATATGACAATCTTTCTAGGAACTATAGTATGATAATTGACTGAGTTTGGACGTGATCAGTCGTCCATTTTATTTATTCTGTTCGATAATTGATGTGTCCTGATAGCCATTTGTTAAAGACGATATCATAGCTTAAGTTGATATTTGTTTGCAAATATTTATACATAAATAATGATTTTAGTTTTGATTTATCCTC
Source organism: Erythroxylum gracilipes (assembly GCA_026413385.1). Lineage (NCBI taxonomy): Eukaryota > Viridiplantae > Streptophyta > Magnoliopsida > Malpighiales > Erythroxylaceae > Erythroxylum > Erythroxylum gracilipes. The sequence goes on from JANZLC010000005.1 coordinate 29,231,573, forward strand.
TAAGAAGGTTGTCTACTTGTTTGTTGATTTTGGGCTGGATAGGACAATTAGGTTTGAAGCTCTCCAGAGTGAGGCTGGAAAAAACTTGCTCAGAAGATCAGGAAGAGCTCCTGATGATATCTCAAGCGTTGTACTTGTTGAGACAGATAGGTATGTGATTAACATAGGGACAGAGAAATTCAATGGAAGGATAATAGAATTTAATCAAATTCAACTTCCACACACTCTAATTTAAGGCCTTGAGGTGAACTGCAGATCATTTATCAAGTCAGACGCGGTGCTTAAGATAATGGAATACATAGATTTGCCTTTTCCTCAGCTAGCTGTTTTCTTAAAGCTTGTGCCTTTGTAAGTAATACTTTCAATTTCTTCTGCAATTTCGTTACCTACGTTCTTGTTTAAAACAGGGAAAGTTGACCTTATAATTTAGATTTGCTTGCAGGTTTCTAAGGGACTTTGTTTATGACAATGTTGCAGACAATCGCTACAAAATTTTTGGTCGTTCTGAATCATGTGAGATTCAATATGATTAACTAAGCAACCAGTGTACTTGTTTGGTACCACTTAAGATTAAAACTTAGTAAACAATTATGAGACTACTTATGTTGTTTTAGTATTAGTTAACGGACAAAATTGTAATTAACATGTTAAGGACAAATATGCAAAAAACAAAAGTCAGTCTCTTATAAGGAAAGCTTGCTTGTTCGGCCCACCAATCACATTCATCATTTGTTAGAAACTTGACTTTGCTAACCTCCATCTTCAATTTGCAGCAAAAATTTGCAAATTCTTTTTGTGTCTTCTGCTATTGTCACCTATTATTAATTATTTTACTTCTATTGAGTGTTTTCTTGGTAGATAATAGAAGTAAAATAATTACATTTAGGTATTACAAGTGTTAGCCAACATGAAAACATGTATGTATTAGTTGTAATAATTTTGGAATAGTAAAATTTTAAGAGTTGCATATAAATGTATGAGTGAGAAGTGGTAATGTTGTTATGAAAAATGAGATGTAGAGTTTTAATGTTGTTATGAAAAATGAGATGTAGAGTTTTAGATACTTTTATTGTAAATTATTTGTAATTTGTAACATAAAATTTTGTTTAACATGAGTTTCAACTTAGTTGGTATTTGTTTAGACTGGAAGTTGGTGTAGTAAGGAGAGAAAAATAGTTTGAAAAGAAGAATGAGAAAGAAGATCTAGTGTCATGTTTCAAAGTTGAAATTTCAGTTTGACACTTATCCATTTAGTGTCTTTGAAATTTCAGTTTGACACTTATCCATTTAATGTCTTTGAAATTTCAGTTTGACACTTATCCATTTAATGTCTTTGAAATTTCAGTTTGACACTTATCCATTTATTTAGTATATTTTAGTATATGTTCTGATTTTTATTTAACATTTATTAATATCTGTTATATTATCTAGTGGTATACTTTATGTAGTGAAGTGATATTTTCTTAATAATGTTATAATATTTGTGGTATAATATAGTGGTGTAGCGGGGATGAGTAATGAAATAGAGGATGTGAGGATCTTATGCAGGGAGGTAGAGGACATTGGGGTAAAGGTGGTAATTGAAACTAGAATGAAGTTCAAAAATCCAGAACTGATAGTTAATTTATACCTTAAGTACGCAAGGCATAACAAGTTCGCGGTTCTTGTAAAGGGGGGAGAGCAACATGAGAAAGGAAAATTTAACAATAGAACATTAGTGTGTCATTAAGGTCAATTGAATAAATTACGAGGGTTAAATGAATGAAATATAGATTTAGTAAAAGAATTAGGTATAAGGATAGTAGATATTTCTACAAAATTGAGTGTGATGAGGAAGATGATGAATATTTTCTAAGTAGAAATGAGGAATCGAGCATCATATGATGAATTCTGGTGACAAAACAATATAGTTTCTGTTATGTAGGGGGAAAAAACAAAGTGATAAGTACATTGACAGTGCTGAAATTTTAGCCAAGTATGTCAAAAGGCAACACTACTAATAAACTCCAGCCCGTTTTGTTCGGAATATTGACGAGAATGGATACTATGAAAAGTTAATTTTATGAAAGATGTGGTGATCCTTTGTCTAGAGGACGAGTCGACAATTGCTCCTCCAATTGGTCTAATAATTGTGCAATAATATCCAAGCACTCTTATACTTTTCCTTAATATCATGATATTTTTACTATGTCCATTAATTTTATCCCACGTGAGTTGGATTGATGTTGAGTGTGTAGGTGAGTCTTTAATTTCAGCTGGGTCGTCTTCACTTCAAGTTTAACACATACCCATTACTGATTTTTATCACTATGTCAATTGAAATATTTAGATTTAAAATCGTGATTTTTGTTGAGAGCTTGATATATTGAGATGATGTATAGCTATTAATTCTCTGATCAATTGAAATCATGTTTAGATCTTGATTCTCTGGCAAGAAACAACTGAGAAAATGTTCTTTAGGATTTTAGGAGCCTCTTAATGACTAACCCTAACTTTTAGAGAGAAAAAGATATCTCTTTCCTGCATTTTCTCCAAAAGTTGGCTAAAGAACTCTTAACATTAGGGTTTTAACACTTAAATATGTTTTGCTCTACTTAAGATACAACATGAGCACAATCGTTGCTCAAACCATAGATTTCACTATTTTCTTCACAATTTCTATTAGTATGATGTCATTAAACCGTGGATCTAACTATTTCCTCTTAGTAATGGATACGATATTTGGTATAATTGTGTCAATGAACTATGTATCTTCCTCTAATTTGCATATGGTCACATACATGAGCATAGCTTAGTTTGTGTCACTTGGGCTAACACAAGAGTGTAGGCTAGATCATTTTCAACTAAAAATTGTGATTTTTAAAAAGGATTTTACTTGAAATGGCCTCCAATTCTTGAATCATATCATTCAAATGTTAGTATAATTTCATGAAAAATATCAAAAACTAAGATAAGGTAATTTGAAGTCAAAATCAAGCAAAATGCTTAATAAAATATGTGCTTTTTCATACACATCATTATGGTATTTAAACATTTGACTAAAAAAAAAATTAATTTGTTAGTTACAATATTTAATTGGAGAAAATGAAGATAGATGATAATGTTAAATAATTTCATAAGCACTGCCCTTTTCAATTCTCAAAACAACTTACAATTGACCATAGTAAAATGGGCTATTGGCCTATTAGTTCCACATTTCATTTTTCTTTCCAACAAACACATTTTTGGGGAAACTAAACCTGTTGGACAATTTAAAAGCTATTAAAACTTATTTCAAGTATCTAAATTCAAGCAAAAATTTTAAAAATTCACAATGAATTTCAAATTAAAATAAATTGGTATAACATGCTAGAATAATCTTTACATTAATTGTCAAATAACAAACCACAACATAATCTTAATCGTTAAATGGTGATTTATGTACATTTTTAATTCAAATTTTTATTGTAGGATGCTGGTATTGATGGCTTAACAAATTAAAGTCACTTGATATCACTCAATCTCTGAGGTGCTTTCATATCTTAGTCAATTATTTCCACTGCAAATCATATGTATTAGCAACAATATTTAAATATGCATAAAGCATATACACATGAAATTACCAGAATCTCTTATCCGTGCAATTAGAATCTCTTATCCGTGCAATTCCCACACCAAAATTCTAAGACACAGGAAAATTCTATATTTGTCACTTGGTTCAGCAATAAACATAATATATTAGTCAGTCTCTATAAGTCAACTAAATAATAATATATAATTAAAAAACTTAGTTCTACATTTAAATAGAGATATACATAATGTTATTCTTATTAGTTTTCTTTCCTTATGGGTTATAGAAAATGTGAACTAGTAAACTTTATCATCACACTGTAGATTGGATGACAGTATCACTAGCCACAAAATATATGCTTACAACCTCAAAACAATATTCTTTTGTTAATTTGCTTAGTGTGACTTATCATATTACTTATGCAATTCAATAAAAACAACAACAATAACCCTTAGTGTGAGTCTCGCTAAAATGTAGGATTTGGGAAGGTCCAATAATAAGGAGTCTTACTCTTACCTAGTAGAGTGGTTAGTTCCAGTAGACCCATATGTAATACAAAATATAGATAAACCTAATATTTTGAACAATATCACAATCAAGAATTTGACTGGAATAATTCAACCAAATTGTATTAATATTCAATGTTGAGCCAAGTGACAAGAATCGAGGAGATGATACACAAAAAGTTGCCAAAGACCTTTGCACATTCTAGATGGTCCAATTATAAGATCAAGGGTTAAGAAGATCAAGGAAGCACTAAAATTTTTATTCAAGAGATTTAGGCTAAACAAGTTATTTTGGACCAAAAGAAGCATAAACGATGTAAAAGGATACCAACATGTCATTCACATGCTTTAAGTATTTAATAGATCTCTTTTAAAGTCAAATGGGTTATAAATGTCTAGAACTATGCACCTAAACTTCCGTGTACAGATTTTCTAGGCAAAATGGAATTTCTAGGCTTTCTTCTTTAAGTTTCTAGGTAATATTTAAGTTTTTAGGTATTCTTGGTCGTGCAAAAGACTTAATTGTTCCCTTTTTCCTAAGAATTGTTAGGGAGCCTATAAATTGGCATGTTATTATACTTAAAAATCATACTTGACATTTTAAGAAAATAATTAAGAGAAAAATTCTCTTGTGTTCTTCATTGAAATTATGAACTTATCAAGATTAATTCAATCTTATGGCATTAAAAACTCAACTTATTGCTCCCCTTCTCATCTATATCTAAAGTGTGGCATCTATATCCTTCTTTTAACTCTGGTTCGTGCTTCTTTATAATATTGAGTTCAAGTTTTCATTGTACTTATCCTGGTTTGGCTTTCCTGTGGTAAAATTTGTTCATGCTTATTTTAGGATTCAAGGCTTTGTCCTTTTGGGGTTTACATTAGTTGGTATAAGAGCTTCGACCTCTAAATTACGTTGGATTTATCCTTTTTGAGTTATTTATAGAAAAATATGTTCTTTTGTTTTCCTTGTTTATTTGTGATATCACATTTTCTCTAAGTTTCTTTTCTTCATTTTCTAGTTAGATTCATCTTTTTTGTTCTTTATTTGTTCAACATTCCTTGTTTCCTTAAGTGTCGAGTCTCTTTACATTTTATACATCTCAAACATAGTCAAAGTGTCTATTTTTGCTCTTCGCTTATTTTGTTTATAAAAAGGCTCATTTGAATTTTGGTGGATGTTCTAGTAGTTTTATCCATTTTCTAGTTAAAGTGCCAATTTGTAGTTTAAAAAAAGAAGAAAAGAAAAGAAAGCAAAAAAAGGAATAAAAGTGTAAATGATAATTTGTTCAATTTCAACAACACTATGACACTTAAATATAAGGTGGTTAGATTTTTGTGTAATTTGAAGTGTATATTTTGTTCGTTGAGCATAATAAGTCATTATCTTTCCAAGTTTAAAATTTTGTTTTGTTCCCTTATCATTTCTTTTGTGTTTTTTTGCTATTCCTTATAGCACACTCATCCTAAAATATACTCATTTTCTACATAATTGTGAGTTGGTTCACTTGAGATTAATTTGTCTTTAGCGCATTTAGTTAGTCCTTTATGGAGTTAAATGAGTAACTTTGAGTGATAAAAGGTAAGAGAGCGATCTAATTATAATAAAAGCCATTCAAGAGTGCAAACACAAAGGTTGAGTTATATTAATTTAAGGGAAAACATATGAGGGAGTATTGGTAAGGAATTTTTTTCAATTTTCTTGCAGGTTTACAAATATGACTTCTAAAGATAAAGTTGTGCTTAGGGAAGGAGAAAAGAATGACTAATTCATGCTCAAAGCAATGCAGAAACAATTTGAGCTTATTAATAATATATGTGGTGAGATAAAGGATAGAATAAATAACCTAGATTCAAAAATTCTATATCTATAGAGGGGTGAGTTCTTATTCTCCCTCTTATTAGAAGGCAAGAAAGGCCTAGGGATAATGAGTCCTATGATGATAACTGAGGCGATGATTTTGATTTTGATGATGATGACTTATTGGCTAGATTCAATAATAATAGAGTTGGTAGGAGGTTTGAATGAAGTCATTATGCTTATGATCGAGATTTAGCAAGCATCAAAATAATGTATCTATTGTTCATCACTTTTGAGTTTTGATTGGCATAAATTAATTTTTATCTTTTAAAAATTATTAAAGAATCTTTAAAAATGTAAATTGAGAAATAGAAAGACTAACTAAAGAAATTAAAATTGAATAAAATTTTTCTCAATATATGTGTGTGTGTGTGTGTGTGTCTGTGTGTGTGATGGAAAATAAATAGGAAAATACATTTATAAAATAAAAGATTTCCTAAGAGAATGTTGGATGCTTAATAAAAAGTGAAAAAAAAATATAAACTGATAAATAAAAGGAATAATTATAGAATAAAAATTTTCTTGAAACAAAATAGAAATAAAAAATAGACTTATAAAACAACATTGCAAGCGGTAAGGAAGCATAGATAATAGGAATGTCAAATAAAGAGCTAGTATATGCAGAATTGCTTTAATAAGATTGCTGCAATTTCATATGATGCTGAAATTATAAAATTTTTTTGTATTGTAAATAACAATTTTATATATGTTTCTTATATGATGCTAATGTATAAATTGGGTTTCATACACCAAAATATAAAATTTTCTTTTTATTACTCTTTTTGTATATTTATATATATATATATGTTAGCTCAAGGCTTTTTAAATGAATGATTTTGATGATAACAATAAATAATGTTTAGTTACAAAATTCAAAATTATCTAGACTATCTTATTTATTCAAAAAGATAACAATGTTAAAATGGATTATATATTTTAGTTATCTGTTTAAAATGAAAGGATATCATTTCCTATTTTGCATAATTATTTTAACAAACTTATTTGATTATTAAGATACGATTCCACAAAATCAAGAATGGATAAGCTCCTATCATTTTTATACAAACGAAGGACCTTGTTATTTAACAGTCGGCTATGAGATAAAGCCAAATATTTATTCAAATGTCTAGATTTTTGAAGATACTGCCAAAGATGATATTGAAGATATCTTTTAAAGGGATTCAAGGCAGATTCAGTTAGTTAATGATATAATTAAACAACGGCTAGTTGAAGAGAACACCTATTTAAAGAAGAGCTACTACATTCACAAAGCATGCAAGATTTCTTGAAATATATCAATAGCATCAATTCTCTCGAAAGTCATATCCGTATCAAATCCTCTGTGCCTTAGAAAGGGAAAATACTCTATTGAGAGAGATTATTATTCTTTGAAGCTCACACTTAGCAATTTCTATTTTCATTTTTTGAAAACTTGTAGAGGCTAGCTAAATGTTACTAGTGTGGAAGGTTGAAGAACTTTGAAAAATATGTACTTGTGAGCTTAGAGAGGCTCATCAAATCATTACTTGAAGATTTGTTAGTGAAATACTCAAGTTGGACACTTGGAGGAATGGATGTAAGTTTCATTATAAGCCAAACTAGTATAAATTGGTTGTGTCGTTCTTTTTCTTTCATTAACATTTAAATTTTCGCATTTTAGTTACTGTTGTTTTCATTTTCACGAGGCTTCTTTCGTTTTAAAGCTTGATAGGCTCCTTTCATTTTAGTAGGTTTCTTCTATTTTTAAACTTTAGCAGGTTCCTACTGTTTTAACAGACTTCTATCGTTTACACGAATTAAAAGTAACTTGCAAAAATTTTCAAGTCACACACAATTCACCCTCCTCTTACGTATGTTTGCTTTATCATTTGGTATTAGAGCAAGGTTTCATATTTATCGTGTTTTGCAGTACGTGATAGATCATGACAAACAACATGAGAAGTCTTGAAGGACAATTTGTTACAAAGCCTCCTTATTTTAATGGAAACAACTATTCATATTAGAAGGAAAGAATGACAATTTTTCTTCAATATATGGATACTAAAGTCTAGCAAGCTATCAAAATGGGAGATATAGTTCCTGCTACTGATAATGTAAAATTATGGACTGATGCTGATAGATGAAATGCACAAGTAAATGCTAAAGTAAGACATCATTTAATTTGTGCACTCTCTCCAGAAGAGTATGAAAAGATTTCCTATTGTTCTTCAGCAAAGGAAATGTGGGACATAATTTAGGTTACCTTTGAAGGAACAAATGAGGTAAAGAAACATAGGATAAGTCTCTTAGTACATCAATACAAAACTATTTCATGAAACAGGGAGAGATCATAGACGAATTCTTTGGACGATTCAACAACAACACCACAACTTTGAAGAACTTAGGAAAGATATATCCCAATGATGAGCTCGTAAAAAAAATCTTGAGGTCACTACCAAAGGAATAGAGACCCAAAGTGATAACTCTAAAACTTGTAAAGGATCTAGACACTATTTCACTCCACTAGCTAAAAGGAAATTTAATGATTTATGAAATAGGGCTTAAACGAGATGAAGGATTTTCCTGCAGAAGAGGAATGACTCTAAAAGTAGTTGATGTATCAATTCCATCAAATGGTGATGAAAGCGACACTGATTTGTAAATAGATAGAGATGATTAATTCAATTTTATGGTCAGAAAGTATGCACACTTCTATAAAAAGAAGTTAACAAAGAAAAGAGAAGGAAATAAGAAAATTGAAAACAACGGGTTCCTGTCAAAAGGTAGCAATAGCAGTAGCAACATACAAAATAATCAAATCATATGCTATCACTACAAAAAGCCTAGACACACTAGACCAGAATGTCCCCTTCTTTAAAAGGAAAAAATAGAGAACAAAAAACCTAGAAAGCAAGCTATGACTGTAGTTTGGTTTGATGAAGATTTTGAAAACTTTGATGAAGAAAAATATGAAGAAGTAAGTAATGTTTGCCTTATGGCTGACTCAAGTGAAGACGAGGTATATTGTTCTGACTCTGATATTGATTTTGATGAATTATGAGATGCATATCATAAATTGTGTGCTCAGTATAAAAAGTTAATTGTGCAGTATTTCAAAGAGGTTAGGAAGTCTAAAAACAATGATGCATCTTTAAAGAATAAAATCAAATTATTAGAATCAATGAATGAGAAACTGTTGTCTAAGAATATATCTCTTGAAAATGATTTTAAGCAAAAAGTTTCTAAAAAATAACTTTGGAAGAAAAAGTGATCCTTTTAAAAAATGCATTGCTTGAAAATGATTATGAAAAAATAAAACAATTAGAAGAAAAGATTGTTGTACTAGAATTTGAAAAAGATAAATTTGCTAAAAAAATTGTATCTTTAAAAAAGGATTTAGCAAATTTCGTTGATAGAAAGAATAATCTTTATGCATTGCTTGGTAATGGTATATATGTCTTTGATAAGTCAGGAATAGGATATAATGAAAATAACAATATCAAGTTGTACAAGAATTTCTTCGTTAAAAATAACAATAACTATGATCAAAGCAATAGGAACATGATGCATGAGAAAATTGATAGTAACCTTCATTCATATGTTTTGTGCTTCTACTATTGCAGACATTGACATATTAGTCATTCTTGTAATATTCGTAGAGTAAAAAATTATCTGAAATATATGTTTGGAGACCGAAAGGTCATATTACTCACTTGAAAGGACCTAGAAAAGTTTGGATACCTAAATTAAGATAATATATTCTACATATATGCTTCAGAACAGTTACAAGAGAAAATCATAGATAGTTGATAGTGGCTATTTAAGACACAAGATAGGTGAAATATCACATCTAAGCTATATTGAAAGCAAAAATGGAGGTAATGTTGTCTTTTCTATCAAAAACAAGGCAAAAGTCAAAGGGATTGGTAAAATTGGTGCTTCTAATTCTACTTCTATAGATAATGTTCCCTATGTTGATGGTTTGAAACATAACCTACTAAGTGTAAGCCAATTATGTGATAAGGGATATATAGTCACTTTTTTATGCATCTCATTGTGAAACAATTGATAATAACGATAGCATTGTGTTTGTTGGTCCTAAAAATCGAAATACATATTGTACTTAATTGGAAGACATGTCTTCTAAAAAAGTTAAGTGTGTTATGTCTTTAGAAAAGGACTCATTAATTTGGTATAGAAGATTTTGACATGCTAGCATAAGCATTTTATCAAAAATTGTCTAAATATGATTAGTAAGAGGATTACCAAACTTAAACTTCGAAAATAATTAGGTTTGGGAACTTGTTTAAAAGGAAAACAGGTTACAAGTAGTTTTTCATCCAAGAATGTTGTATCAACTAATTAAACGCTTGAGCTTATACATATGCATTTATTTGGTCCTACTAGAACTCAAAGTTTTGGTGGTAAACACTATGATTTTGTTATAATAGATGATTATTCTAGATTTACATGGGTTTATTTTCAAGTAAATAAGGATGATGTTTTTGACGTTTTTAAGAAGTTTGGTTGAAAATTCAGATTGAAAAAGAGTACTGCATTACTTCAATTCGAAGTGATGATGGAGGAGAATTTGATAACAGAAAATTTGAAGATTTCTATGATGATAATGGCATAACTCATAATTTCTTATATCCAAAGACTCCGTAACAAAATGGAGTTGTTGAAAGAAAGAATAAGACCCTTGCTGATATGGTTAGGACCATATTGTGTGAGAGTGGTCTATCTCATGGATATTGGGCAGAAGTTGTATCCACTACCTGTTACATTTTAAACAGGTGTCTTATAAGGCCTATTCTCAAAAAGACCCCCTATGAGTTGTAGAAAGGAAGAAAATCAAATGTTTCCTACTTTTGGGCTTTTGGTTACAAGTGTTTTGTTTTAACCAATGATAAGGACAATATTGAAAATTTTGATGCAAGATCTAATGAAACTATTTTTCTGGGATACGGTACAATGATCAAAGGATTTAGAGTTTATAACAAAAGAACCAAGAACATATAAGAATCAATACAGGTAGTATTTAATGAAGCACTACCCTCAACAATAGTTGTCGATTCAGATGATGAAGATCATACTATGGTTTCTAAAAAAAGTCACAAATTGCACCTGTAGGCCTTCAGAATCACCAGATCAAGAGGGTCCTTCTGAAGTTAAGACAGAAAAGGCTCCTTCTCTAAGTACACCTCAACAGGAACCTATTCAATAAAGGACACCAGATTTTCATAACAGAAGGACACTAAGAGAATGGAGAGGTCTTGATATACTTTAGTATATTTTAGGAGACCCTACTTGAAGTCTAAGAACCAGATCATCTTTCAAAAACAATTATGTTGCCTTCGTTTCATAATTAGAACCAAAAACTGTAGAAAAGGCACTTTCTGCTAAAAATTGGATTATACCCATGAAAGATGAACTGAACTAGTTTGATAAGAACCAAGTTTGGAATTTAGTACCTTACCCACAAAACAAGTCAATCATTGGAACTTGTTCGGTATTTCGAAACAAACTCGACGAAAACGGTAAAGTGGTAAGAAAAAAAGCTAGAATTGTAACTCAAGATTATAATTAACAGGAAAGTATTGATTTTGATAAGACTTATGCTCCTGTTGCTAGAATAGAATCAATCAAAATTTTACTTGCCTTTGTATGTTATACAAATTTCAAATTATACCAAATGGATGTCAAAAGTGCTTTTCTAAATGGATGTATTAATGAAGAATTCTTTGTTAAGTAATCTCTAGGTTTTGAGAACACAGACCATCCAAATTATGATGAAGATGACAAAAGCTTTGTATGGTCTAAAGCAGGCTCCTCGAGCATGGTATGACAGGTCAAGTAACTTCTTGCTTGAGAATAACTTTAAAAGAGGAAAGATAGATAAAACTCTATTTATTAAGAGGAAGAAAAATGATTTACTTATTGTTCAAATATATGTTGATGACATAATATTTGGTGCTACTAATCCATCTTTCTATGAAGAATTCTCAGCTTTAATGTAGGGGGAGTTTGAAATGAGTATGATGAGAAAGTTATCCTTCTTTCTTGGATTGCAAATTAAGCAAATAAAAAAAAGAAATCTTCATTAGTCAAGACAAGAACACAAAGGAACTTATCAAGAAATATCATTTTGAAAATGCCAAACTGATAAGAACTCCAATGTATACTGGAACTAAACTTGATAAGGATGAAGTTGGCAAAGCTACTGATGAGACAAAATATAGAGAAATGATTGGTTCACTTCTATATCTCACAAGTTCAAGACTTGATATTATGCATAACGTGTGTCATTGTGCACGATTTGAGTCAAATCCCAAATGAAGCCACCTTTAAGTAGTTAAAAGGATCTTTCGTTATCTCCTTGGAACTATGGATTTCAGATTATGGTATCCAAAAACTGAATCATTTGACATAGTTGGCTATTATGATGTAGATTATGCAGGTGATAAGGTTGATAGGAAAAGCAACAGTGGCTATTGTCAATTTCTTGGAGGAAGTTTACTTTCTTAGCCCTAAAAAAAACAAAATTGTGCAGCACTCTCCACAATTGAAACTGAATATATAGCAATTACTAGCTGTTGTATTTAGATCTTACGGATGAAACATCAGCTTCAAGATTTTTCTATAAACTTTAATCATATTTCTATATTATGTGACTATAAAAGTGCAATTAACCTATCTAAAAATGTTGTGCTTCATTCTAGGACTAAGCATATAGAAGTTAAACATCATTTTCTTAGTGATCTTATCTTGGAAGGAACTATTGAACTATTCTATGTTAATATTGAAAATCAAGTAACTAATATTTTGACTAAGTCACTTGTAGAAAATAGATTTTGTTTATTACGTAAAGAGCTTGGCATGTGCATATTATTAGACATCTGATTCTACTCGAAGTTTTTCTTCTAATTTTGTAGATATTAGGAAGCTCCTTCGATTGTATAGGAGGCTCGTATCTTTTTAAAGAGTAAGAATAACCTTTTTTTAGAGATAGCCTTCACTAAAACGATGTCGTTTCATTTATTAAAAAATTCACATGCGCAGTTCTGTCAAAATGTTATACAACTGATAGAAGATACGGAAGAGATTATAACTCTGAGAACGTGTACGTCCTTTCATCCTCACCCAAAACCATCACTTAGAAACCATCTCTCAAAAATCGTTTGGTATATCTCAAGAAGGATCCTTTGCTTTATCTTATCTTCAATACCAATTGCAGCTCCTTCTATCTCACTATAATCAAACTCTCTTCTTTGCAAATCTCTTTAGTAATTTCTACTATCCTCTGTTTGTTGATAATGGCACGAACAAACTCCAAGGGCCAAAAGAAATATTTGACACCCACTATTATCCATGGTGAAACTCTCGACTATGAACAAAAGTCTGAATATTTCTAAAGCTTCTTCTTTATCACCAATAATAAGATCGCTAAACACCTCCACTGAACCTATCTCTGTCTCTTCTATTAAAAAGCCTCAATTTTTAGCAGGATCCATTCGGGAGACTCCATACGAGAAAAAGCAAAAAATTGTGGCATTGCCTGAAGAATCAGCCTCTGATTCATCTATTGAACACAATGAATCAACAAAGCAACAATATGTTTCTGATTATGAGGAAGAAAGTCCTGACAACTATAACCCTAACTCGTCAGAAAAGGAAAAAGAAGAAGAAGAAGAAGAAGAAGAAGAAAGACAAAAAGAAGAAAAAGAAGAAGGAAAAGAAGAAGAAAAATCTTCAAGTGAAGAAGAAAATACTCTTGTGAGAAGAGTCTCCAGTAAAGGGAAGCTGATGAAGAAGATACAATTCCATTCTCCTTCTCCAAGTTCAAGATCTCCGTCACTTTCTCCTTCACTGCTTACTCTCACTTTGCCTTCTCTTAATCCTAAAATCTTTGCACCACCACCATCGAATACTCCTGGACTTGGTTTTACGGGTCAAAAATTGCCTGAAGAACATTGGATCATTAATGATGATGATTCAAATGAAGAACCGGTTCGTTTGGTAAAGTGTCCACAAACTAGTGGAATTCTTCTAAACCAGACTGAGAAAAGACATGTAATTGAAAAAGAAAAGAGCCCTAATATTGAACCGAGAGAAGAAGAAGCATCTTAGAAAAGAAAGAGAGAAGAAATAAGAAAATGAAAGACGTCTATGATTGAAAAGCATGTAGAGGATCCTATTGTTCGAGATAAACCTATTTTTAAAGAAACTTTGTTTGAAGAAATTCCTAAGGCAAAAAGGTCAAAAAAAAAGAAACTCTCTGTATACAAGAAAGGAGAATCTTTAGCGCCTATAAAAATATTTCAATCCATGGAAGCTAAAGCACAATATAGAATGCACTACAAGAACTAAAAGGTAGTTGCTGGACGCTTTCTGCCTGCTTTCCTATCCGATGATATTGGTATTCTCATTTCTCCTTATTTTCTTGTTATTAGTTAGCAAAATTTTTTGAATTTGAATGAGACAGTTTGTGATGACTTAGTTTGATCATTTTATACCCATATGAGAAAAGATGTAGTTAATGGAAAGTTGGCAATTGTTTATTGGGTATGTGAGTGTGAAATTATGCTTATTGAGGGAATTTTAGGCAACTTGTTGAATATGGCTCCAATAGGGAGAACTGACTTCCCGTGTCATAAATGGGATATTGCTAATCTTGATCTGGGAAAAGTTGTAGACTTTATTTGCCTGCACATGAAGAATACACAAGAAGGGAGACCTTGGTGCAGATAATTGGATCTACTACCACGATGCCTTGCTTCATTATCTGTCACTTTAATTTTTCAAGAAGTGGCTTAATGGAAAGATTTTGAGGTTTGTGTTGGATAAAGGGAGTCACAAGAACACTACAGGAGGGTTGCCTTATGGAATGATGTTGACCAAAATATATGCCTACTATGATATTTGTTTTGATGGTTTGGAATGGTATGCACCTGCTAAGTTTGATTCTTCCATTCCTTATCAATTTGGATATAAGTTAAAGGACAATGTCTGGGTTAAAAAGAAATAAAAAAAAATAACATTTGTCTTAGGTCCTGCCCCAGCATAACAACCTCTTGTCAATCCTCTAGAAACCAACAATCTGGATATCCAACAATAACTAAGGGAGATTAGACTACATCAGGATCAAATCCAGGATCAAATTAAGGACATGCAAAATTTTCTTCGTGTTCTTATTAATTCTCTTAAAGAATAAAACATATATATTTTTTCTGCTAATGATTGTTTTGGCATTGATATGACTATTTTTGTGCTTTCTGGTTTAAACATATTTGTGATATTTTTCTGTTACTAATTTTGCTTTTGCATATTTTGTGATACTTTGAATGCTTTAACGTGATCTATTGACTTTCTTTCCCTTCTTTTTGATAATGACAAAAGGGGAGAATAGAGAGAGATATATTTGATATATTGTGAAATTAGATGCCTGATGTATTTGATATTTGTAACTTCATGCCTTGATGTATTTGATATTTGTAACTTCATGCCTACACTTAAGTTCTCTGCATCTAATTTTCAAATGATAGGCTCCTACTATTTAGCACTAGTAGATGTCTCCTTTTCATCAAGATTATGAGTAAGGACTTACATATAAAGATTACAGGTATCTTTCGAAATCTTTCATCGTTATTTGAATTTTTAAAAATATATTTGTTATTGCTTGTCATCATAAAAAGGGGAGATTATTAGCTCAAGGCTTTTTAAATTAATGATTTTGATGATAACAATCAATAATATTTAGTTATAAAATTCAAATTTATCTGGATTATCTTATTTATTAAAAAACATAACGATTTTAAAAAGGATTATATATTTTATTTATCTGTTTAAAATGAAAGGATAAACGTTTCCTATTTTGCAGGAATTATTTTTACAAACTTATTTAATTATTAAGATACAGTCCCACAAAATTAGGAATGAATAGGATCCTATTATTTAACAATTGGCTCTGAGATAAAATCAAATATTTATTCACACGTATGAATTTTTGAAGATACTGTCAAAGATGATATCGAAGATATCTTTTAAAGGGATTCAAGGCAAATTCAGGTAGTTAATGATATAATTAAGCAACAGTTAGTTGAGGAGAACACCTATTTAAAGAAGAGCTACTGCATTCACAAAACACGCAATACTTCTTGAAATATATCAGTAGCATCAATACTCTAGAAAGTCACATCCATATCAAATCCTTTGTGCCTTAGAAAGGGAAAATACTCTATTGAGAGAGATTGTTATTCTTTGAAGCTCACATTTAGCAAATTCTATTTTCATTTCTTGAAAATTTGTAAAGACTAACTAAATACTAACAGTGTAAAAGGTTGAAGAACCTTGAAAAATATGTATTTGTGAATTTGGAGAGGCTCATCAAATCACTACTTGGGGGTTTATTAGTGAAATACTCAAGTTGGACAGTTGGGATTGAATGTAGGCTTTGTTATAAATCGAACTAGTATAAATTAGTTGTGTCGTCTTTTCTCTTTTTTTAACTTTTAAATTTTTACATTTTAGTTACCGTTGTTTTTATTTTAGTAGCTCCTTTTGTTCTTACACTTTAACATGTTCCTACCGTTTTAACAGGCTTTTATTGTTTATATGAATTGGAAGTAAATTGCAAAAATTTTCAAGTCACAAAGTTTTAAAAAATAATAAATAATAAATTTTGTGATACTTAAAACATTTTACTAATATAATTTGATTAATGAAATCTTATTGCATATAACTGATTTCTTTTTTTTTCGAAATTGTAAGTTGAACCCTAAAACCTTGCTTAAACGTTTTGATAAAATCATTATTCATCGTACAACTATTAAAAATTTTACAAGCAAATTTAACGTAAACTTTTGTCAAGGGTGATGGAGTAGTTTCCATTTGATTTTTTTTTACCATTTCATATTTGTTTCCCGTTACATGGTTTCAGTTTATATTTTGACAATCTAAATAAAGATAGGAAGGAAGATTGGTATTCTGGTGATTTGGAATACTTTTAAACGACTCATTCGTTGCAACTGTTAATCCCATGTGGACAATTAACTACCACGTGGCTTCTCATTTAGCCACGAGACAACAGAACACTTCCTCTGACTTCTCCTCACCACTTTCTACTTCCCTTTATCGTCTCGTCTGCCCATTGTCTGTGATCATCGCTCGCCATGGAGAAGCTCTCCCATCAAGGTCTCTAATTCTTTCCTCGTATATTAGTTTCACTTTCCTTCTCGTATGCGCTAGTTTATATAAACATTTGTCTCTTTGTTTTGAAGATAAACAGGACAAAGTGGATAGGGAGAGGGAATGCAGTGGAAAGGAAGCTTGCGAGTTTTCACCAACGAAACGTGTTTCTGATCACATACTTCCTCGCATTCTCAGCTTGTAAGCGCTTTGCATTTTTTTCTCTGTCTATCATGATGCCATGAGACTGGTCTTTGTTTTTGGTTCTTGTCGAAACAAAGTTGTAGTGGATTATGCGCTTATCTTTCTTAACACTCTAATCTGAATTATATTTTATTAATTATCTGTTTTAATTTAATTTTAATTTGTTTGAGAACCTGAGTTTTTCCTTTCTGTGTTTCATGGTTTCTTGTGTTTAAAATGATGAAGCTCTTCCTGAAAGGTTGGAACTTTATACATATATTTCATTTTCAAGTTAACTAGTCATTATAGTGTTATTGCTATTTAAAGGAATGGGAATAACGGTGGTGGAACTTGTCTAATGGGTTATGATAATAAAAGATGATTATTGCTGCTTAATGCTTATCTTTCGAAACTCTTTATTCATCTGTTTAGCTTTTCATTTTCTTAAAACTTTTTCTTCTTGTTCTTATTTCTATGGTTTCAGATATTCTTCTAACCGGGGACCTCAAGATTTTGAAATTTATGCGCTTAATGCATCGTTTGAGGATCCACTTATGTGTGCCCATGGGTAAGCAGTGATGTTACTGCTTGCAGTAGTACTAGAAAATCTGACATGTTATGCAAGGACTCACTAGTTCCCATATTCTTGAATTAAAGGTTCATATAATTCCCAAACAATGGTCTCCAACCTTAATATAACGATCTTGCTCTGAACAAGGGACACGTAGATTTCAATATCGTAGAAGTTAGCTCTGAGCTGTTTAAGAAGTCAGTTTATTGAGTGATGTGAATTGGTCGCTAAGATTTGATGCCTGAAGAACATCAAGTAAAATACGGTCTGCAATATGTAAGAAGAATCCATTTTCTATCAATCACTAAGTCAGAGAATGAAACAAAATACGAGAGCTTCAATTGCATGTAAAGGCTGGAAATAGAGAGCATATGACATTATAGGGTAGATCCTTTGCGACAGAAATTTATTGGAATCATGTTGGATAAAGGAAATGTATGATAATCGAGTTGGATTGATTCTCTTAATCTTTGATATGCATGAGAATACAAATAAAGCAAATCGTATTTTCATATACATTCATTCAAAGTTTAATGATTGTCAGCCCCTCCCATTAACTATTCTGCACCATATGGTCTTGTTTCACTGTTCTTCTAGTTGTTATTGCAGTTTATGGTTGAGACTTTTGGTCTTATTTAGAAGTTGATGGACCACTTTTATAGTTAAACATAGCGATATTGAAGTTTATACATTGGTCAAATAAGTCCTTTCGCAATTTTATCACTAGGAGTGTTATTAGTCACCTTTGTCTTCCTAAGTTGTTGAGTTGTGAAACTAACCTTTCAACTCATATTCATCTTTAATGATTGGGCAGGGTGAAGCAAATTAAGTCAGCATTTTACTCTATTTCTAAGGTACTGATATTTAATTTATTGGTGTTACCATTACTGCTCTTTGTATATCAAGTAACTGATATCAAATGTACAAATGAACTCAAAAGTTCAAGCTTGCTAGCTTATCCAAGACATGCAAGCTTGTACAACTAACACACTACCTCCAGGAGCAGAGCTAGAACTTTAGTTTGGGGGCCTTGATATTTTGATGTACTAAAATTACTCTGTTTACGGGGAAAAAGAAAATTAAATAGGAAAAATAGAAGTAAATCTTATATTTTTATCTTGTCAGGGGGGGCACTATACATGGCTCCGCCTCTGTTTACTTCAATTCTCCTTTCTGGTTAAACTACTGAAAGCAGATTATTTTCTCAACGGTGGACCATGATCCTTTATTTCTCCCCTCTTTCTGGATTTTGATATATTTCTGAGTCCAAATTCTTAAAACTATGATTTCTTAGACGCCTGATGACCGATGCTTTACGGCATTCACAGATTATTAAACTATAACTTCTGTTTTATTCTAAAATCATTCTTCAGGTATTCAGTGAATCAAAAATTGTTGAATACTCTGTTAAGGAGAATGTGTTGCCGGGGAAGCATGAGGTATGAAATTTTAGTTCCAAATCTTTGAAATTCAGAACTTTTCTCTTTTACCTTTTTTCTGGTTTGATTCTTGACAAAGAACTCTGAAGTTCTATAAGTTTTCTTCAGATTCTAATTGATAACAAACAGCATTATGTCCTTCTGGGAAAAGGAATAGAGATGATATCACTCATCAAGTTGTATGTTGTGGATGGGAAAGTTGTCCGTCATGAAGA
>JANZLC010000005.1:29251163-29263275 GCA_026413385.1 Erythroxylum gracilipes
ATTGAATTGTGAAGGGGTTAGTACATTCCATAGTTCATGCAGCCATCTTGTTATTACTTATTTAGTGAATATGAAGAACATATCTAGTTCAGATATCTCCCGCATTCTGGGTTGTTGATTAGGATTTGTCATCAGCTGTGATTTAATAGAACACATAGCTGGTGGATATCATGCTTTTCATTTATTCATTTATTGAGCTAGAGATTGTTTAAGTTTGGTGAATCATATCTCGTTTACACTACTGGTGCCAATGTATTTCGAATGGATCAGAAAGTTGCGGCTCAGAAGGATGTTTCTTGTAGTTTGCTATTTCAGATTCTATTTGTATGAATGTGTTCTTTTGTAGATAAAGATGAGAAAGGAAGCCAATTTATTCTTTATTATTTACTTGGGCTTTGATTCTTATGCTACCTCTGCCTCATTTTATATAGTTGGGACAAGAAGCCTATTGGGAATAGGAACACAGTCAAGGTTCCATTGGTAGGTCGTTTTCAGGAAGTACTTCGCAGGGGATCAATGCTTGCTACACATGCACTGATGCGATTTGGGAAGGATCCAACTTCGTGAACTTGTTTCTTAAAATATAACAGATACCATTTTCTTTGCTTCTACGCTCTCGTGTATATTTGTATGTTGCATAGTCATATGAACTAGCTAAAGTGGTCTCTCGTCCAACTTGTACGATTATGGAGTCATGTACGTTAACTCCATGTTCTACTTCGAACTAGTTGGTAAATAACAGCAGTGTGTTTAGTTGGAAGAAATAAAATTTACTTATTGTCAAAATAACGAAAAAAAAGATATTTTACTTATTATCAGCATCCAAGGGTCTCTGGTTAAATTAATATTAAACATGCAGAACTCTCCAAAATTAAATTTATATATGGCCGGAAATTGGAAAATTATATGAACATTATGGAGTGTCTTGGTCTGACTAATCCTAAAAAGGTCGCATCTTCTAAGTAACTTGAGTTTGAACCGTGTGGAAAAAAGATTGATGCAGTGATTATGACCTAGCTTAGTGAGAATGAGAATTTTTATGTTAGTCTAATCATCCAAACTTAGAGATACGCTTTCTTTGTACTTAACTGATCCGATGGGTTCTCAAACATAATTAATATTATCTCTCACTCTCTCCTTCCAAAGTGCTCAGCCTCAGAGATGAAAGCCAAACAATCATTGAAAGCATAATCATATCGAATATCAAATATCATATAGTGTATATGCCAAGTGAACAAACATTCTCGTTAACTTTCACGCCACACTCGTCTTTTTGACTGGTCTTCCCTGCATCTACTTTGCCTTGTATATTTATTGGTAACCTCAATGAAAGAAAGGAGATACTATCTGTCTCTCTCTCGCTCTTCTTTTTTGGTTGCACATAGAAAAGTTTGCTAGCCTACGATTTTATCCTTTAGTAAATTATCATGAGAAAATGATGATTGAGGGATCCAAGACCAAGTGTATTGTTCTTGGGCTATTCCTATGTGGTTTGTTTGAGTTAAGACAGATGATTCTAATAACAACTTGCCTTCTTTTTCTCTTTTTGCCAGCTTCAATAAAAATTATGCACTTGTTATTTGGGAGAGTTTGAGATCCAACGCAAGAATTCCCTTACTTTCATGCAAAATTCTCTGCCATGTTGGAAAAGAAGAGCTTTATGTAGATAGTGACCCTTTGAGATAAAACAACCATTCCTTCCTTGAGCTATCCTATCTCCTCTTTTTCAATTTTTTTCTTCTCAAAGACTGCAAAAGTTAAGGTGTGGAAACTTTGTCTCCATGCTAATGCTAATCCTTTCGACACAGCCCACTATCAAGCTATTACCCAGTACTTATTTACATCTGTTTGAAACTTTCAAGTGTGGAAGGAAGCTGTCTTTGGATGAGACAGTATAGCAAAAAGCTATGAAAGTCGAAAGATAAAAGATATGTATGCAGATGTAATGCCATTGAAAAGTGTGAGCATTTTGAATGCTTTACTGCATTAATGAGCCCTAAAAAGAATACAACTAACTAGTGCGTTCTTTCTTTCTTTTTTCTTTTGTCCTTCCCGTTCCTTTTATCAGTTGGTAATCATTCTCAGGTCATGTTCGAAGATCATATATTGGGATATATGCTTAACGGCTACTCATTATGCCCCGCAAATAGAGAAACCTTTTAGGCCATTGATTAGCGTTCAATCATAGAGGATTAAACTAATCAAATTTAAATCATCAACCAGAGATATTATTGCTCCGTGCACTCACTCGACTGCTCAAGTTGCGCCCATGTTTAACGTTCTTGTGGGACTCTTCGGAAAGCCATTGCATATGACTCTATATCCACCCGACTCTTAGGGTCTAGTGTTAAGATATGATAGACAAGGCCATGTAATAAATGCTGCGAACATAAAACAAACTGATGGCACCCTTTTGATTATTATGGCTCCTACATTGGAGTCCTGTCGCTGCAATAGTTTCATGGAATCACTTCAAATCAAATTATCTACGTGGTCCTACTGGAAATATCTACTTGCATGTAGTGCTAAAGACCATTAAGAAGTGAATGTCTTTTACGTGATCAATTTAAGTTTTTCCCATAAATTCAATGTATCATGTTATAATATTTTAAATGAAATCGAAAAAAAAAAAATTCTGGGTGGTGAATGGTTATGTTCGTGGTTGTAATAGATATACCATGATAATACAATCTCTCTCTTTGTCAAGGTTTAAATATTAAGTAGAACCCTAAAACATTACTAGTAATTGATCCATCTTATGTGACAAGCAAATATAATGCTTTATAGTCTTATATAATCTGCAACTTGAGTCTCTATTCCTGGTAATTATTGACCTAAAGATTTAATTTCAAGTAAAATGACTCAATTCAATTTAAGATGTATAATTGAATGACGTAGTAAAATGTAATTAATACAGATAGGACAATGGAACCACACACGTATTTTACCTTATAGACAACTTTGAGGTAGTATTTACTTAGTTGGGCTTGTTTTTTTATTTTATCTAATGTCTATGTTTAAAATTCCAGATTAACTCCACCAATTGAACCATTTAACTCTATCAAATTATTGGTATCCCATCCCTTTATTAGTAAAACTGGTAGGTGGGATTAAAAGCAAGATTAATGCATGCATGACAACATAATGAAAATCTTAAAACGAAGATCTGAGCTTATCTACCTGTTTTCTAGACTAAGAGCATGTTTATTGCATGTTGGGTCTCGTCTCTTAATTTCCCAGTCAACTTCTGTGAGCTTAATTAGTTAACTAACGTACATTAATTACGAGTCCATACTAATGACACAAATTAAGGAATAAAACAGGCATGAAAAGTATCACCCGGTTTCAAAGTCGTCCAAGACAAAAACACAAGTCGTCATACACTTAAAATCAACGATGTCTGAAAGATGTTTTGGCCTGGTTTTACTGGCACATTTAATTGCTAATCATTATGCTACTAAAAAGTTTCCAAACACGGAAAGAAAAGAAAAACAACATGTCTCAGTGTTCTAAAACGATTTAGTCAAAAAGAAACAAAAGGAAGACATTTAGTTGTATACATATGAAATAGAGTTACACTTCATCAGAATTTGACACTTGAAATTCATAGTCAAAGTAATTTTAACTTTTAAAATTTTAGTAAAAAGAGATAAGAGATAATAATTAATTAAAAGTTTAATTCAACTAATTACAAAAGTATAAAATTGAATGTGGTAGTAATTAATTAAAAACTCGTGTTAAAAAATTATACAAGAAATGGACTTAACAAAAAAAATTATTGCAAAAGCATGGTTTCAAATTTCAATACCATTTACCAAAATGTTCAATATGATAAATATGTTTGTATATAGCTATTTTATAAAATTTAATTAATTAAACATAATTTAATAAATGGCAATTTTATACATTAATAAAAGTTTAGCATATGCAACCAAATCCGTGCAAAGATAACCAATCGATCATTTGCTGCATCAAGTCGGCTTATTGTCAACTGATGCGGCAAAAGAGGAAATCGATCATGCATAGTCAAGGCCTCTCGGGGCTGAGTGCTTCTGATCATTGCAATTGTCCATCAAATTGGAGCAAAGCTCGAGGTATTGTCTTTGTGTGACTAATCCACCATTCCATTATCTTTTATGGAACTTCCACTCAATTAAGTCTGACTTCCATAAACCTAGTGCTATGACTACATTTGCCGTAGGTTTTACTACAATATTCTTAACCCATCACGAAAATGTCTTTCGACGAATAACAAAAACTTTTTAGCGAGGCAGACAACAAAATCTGATGTCGTTAATATGCTTTAGAGGCAGATGCCACTTTGAAACAAAACGAGATCGATTTGAGTGGTGAGGACTTTGCATGGCCGTATATATATATATATATACATCATGTGCTTCAATCCAATTAATGATACGTCCAACATATATATATATATAGCATAGGGTTTGGAACCAATTTTAACGTCGTAAAGATGTACGATCATCGTTTTTTGTGATTCTTGGGTAATATCTTTTTCTAGATTAGATGCTTCTTCTTGTACACATTTACCTCTATGAATTTGTTGATGCTGGCCATTCCCTCCACCAACTTTCAAAGACAAGAATGTCGATTTTAGTATAAGAAACGTACTCTATCAAATAACAACACTTTTAGAATCACATAGCTATTCGCTAACTAAAGGTGACATTCAGTTCTTTTCCTTTTTGTGTCCTTTTATCTTTCACGAATCTGAAGTAACGCTCCTTTGCATGGACCTCAAGTTATGAATCATACTTTCTTTGGCTGCTTCGTTCCAACTTTTGTATATTTCAAAGCAACACCAAATTATAAGGCTGTGTCTTTCTTCTTTAATTTCTTCTTTCTTCTTTTTTGGGTCCTTATTATTCGCGTTTCTTAGCCTCATCAACAAGATAAACCATACTTGGTTCGTCTCAATGTCCAACTTGAAATATTTTGAAGTCATGAAAATGTCATAACATAAAAATATGCTACAAGTTTAGTATTCAGTTGTTAAAATGTACTCTTAGTACCAGCTGAAAGAGATTCGATAAGTTTTATAACTTGGAAAATAGTTATATCCCAATTAATTGAAGTTTCATGATATACTGCTATGAATATTGCCCCGAGTCCACAGTAACTGAGACAAGATAAAAGGAGCCAGTCATTAGCATTAGCTGGAAAGCTATTTAATTCCTTCTCTTTAATTGGAGTATCGAACAGCTTATTGTGCTCAATTACGTACAGTATAACTATTTATAACAATTGTCATTGATGCAATCTTGATTGAGAATTTAGAAATAATAGCTTGTTCTCAAGGAATTCGTAAAAAAAAATGCAATCATAGTGCCAAAACATGCTTCCTCTTGGAATGAGCCACATTTTGACATAAACAAAAAGAAAACAATAATGCTAAAAAAAAATGCAAACTCATTTTTCTAACGTACGTTTGCTAATTTATAAGGTTACAGAGAATTTAATCATCTTCTCTGCAGCAATCATCTGTCACTCTATTTCATATGTTTTTCTTTTCAGCTTGACCAAGCTTAATCAATTTTATCTATCAAGAACTACAATAATCCTTAAAAATTAGCCAACTAACGAAGATGCTAAGTTTAATGATAAGAAGGAATGCCTTTTTGACAATTTTATAACATCAACTTTTTGGAAAAGCCGTTTCCTGTGGTCAGAAATCAATTATGGATATATATATATATATATAGTGCAACGAAATTTATGGCATACTTAATTAAACAGGTTACAAAATGATCAACCATACACTAATTAGTGCTAATACAACAATCATATGATACAAATATAAGTAAATCCTATCAACCGCCCCGTTCCACATTATCTGTCATGGATGATCAGAAACCCAAGTTATGTCTCATATGTTAGTTTGATTTCTATCCCCACTCCCTACACCATTAAGGAAAAACTAAAAGAAAGAAAAGAAAAGAGAAAAGGAAATAACAACAAGAACAAGAACAATAACTTAAGACTCATGAGGAGAGCTTCACCACGAATGATCTTTCTCTTCTTAAGCAAATGTTAAAGCTCCTGAATTTTGAAAACAATCTGCCTGTCAACAGATCCAAGAATGTCATTCTCACTGATTGAATGATATTCAGCTCCATTATCGCCTTCTTCTTCAATGGCAATATTCAAGTCAAGTGCTGGCACAATTAACAAGCTCTTTTCCTCAAACTCTTCCTCATTGTTCTCATTGTGGCAAGGTTTTTGCTTTCTACATGGTGGTGGCGGTGAGAAGGCTCTTGACTCTGATTTGAAGCTTTTGCAGCTGAAAATTATAATAGCATCTTTGAGAGGAACAGTTTCACCATCACCATCACCAACTCTTACTCTTCCACTTTCAATAGCTTCCTTCATGCTCTTCTGAGAACTATAATCAACTTGGTCCACATCCTCCATGAAGAACACCCTGTGAGGATTCTGATTCAAGGCTAAACCAAACCTTTCGTAATAATTGAATCCCAAGTCCTCTCTTGTCCTCTTATTGGCTTTTAAATGATCATCGTCATTGGAATCAACTCTGGTTGAAGGCGAGGAATTGCTTAGACCAATTGAAACAAAGTTGCTTTGAGAACCATAGACAAGTCTAGCTATGTCCCTTGCAATCTTCTTTTTGCTTTCAGCATCAACTCCCAAGAAAAACAGCCAGGTTTCTTCCTTGTGATCATTTTCTTGGTTATTCCACCTGATTTTTCGTTGTTTACTTCCAGACCTGCACTCAAGAATGGTTGTTGCAATGTCAGGAATAATACCCTTCTGCCATGGAACCCTTTTCTCCAATTCACTGCAAAGAATCTGCAAGTTGTCTGCATTCAGCTCTTTGAAGCTTTGAAGGTTTTCCAGGTCATCATCCACGGCCTCGCTTGAAGAAGCTGAATTAGGACTGGAGTTGGGATTTGATAACAGGTCCGGTTTTGTCTCAATCTGTAAATTACTGCTCTCGTCACTATACTCAGCTGTCCACATCCGATTCTCTTTAGAAAGTTGTTTCTGTTCAAAAATTTCAGGCCAACTTAGATGTACGTCACTTAAGTTTGTTTTGCGCTCATGTGAAGGGGTTGATATTGGAGAAGGAGGAGATGAAGCAAATTTGATGGTTTCCTCGGGATAAGTTGGCGTATGTTGCCTGTCGACTGAATCACAAAATAAGTTCCATTTCTTGCAAACATCAGCGACATTTAGCGATTCCTGAATAAGAATTTAAAAGTTATTAGGCCCACATCAACTCTTAGGTGATCCATACCCAATTGTAGAATAGAATGCTGACTTATGATGGAGCAAAATAAGTGGGTACCTTGTTATCTTCAATGTCGTTCCTTGATCTGGTCTCTTCTTTATGCTGTCGAAGCCATGCCGGCAAACTTGAGATAGAGGAAATGGTAACTCTGTTAGCAGCTTGCAGTTCCTTGTTTTTGATGCTGTTTCCTGTTAGGCTAAGGAAGTCCTTGCTGTAATTGACAGACGAATCTCTCCACCAACTCAAATGTGTGTCAACTCGAGATTCAGCAGCCTGACACGTAAGAGCTTTGTTCTTGGATTCAAAGTGGGCATTATTCTCGCTGAAAGAGTAAGATTTATCAGCGAATCAATATGTTTATAATACAGAGAGAACTTTACGTAACGAACTTTATTTACCTGTCTAGATTGAGGCTTAGACTCAAGCTTCCAACTGGAACAGTAAGTGGATGGAGTTGCCAAAGGGTCTCTAGAGAAGGGTGGCCTGCTTTACATTTCATGTAAGTTTGGAATGTGGCGATCCCCATAAGCCATAATCTTCCTGTTTCACCGATTCCGCTAACAAATTGCTTCAGCTCCAATATAATGTGCTCCACTGTACTGTAGTAGCTTCTCCTTTGCTCACCATAGGTAGACCAGAACTCACCAACCCATTTTAGATCACCCAAGTACAAAACAACCCCTATTCTCATGTAACTTTTCACTATGCACCTAAGCTCAATAAGCTTCTGCTCAAGCTCTTCTTTTGAGAGATTTCTCAAAGACAGGAGAGGAAGGGTTATGAACCTCACAGACATCAAATCCCCAGGAGCTTTGCCTCTCTCAAGCTTGTCCATAACTCCTCTAACTACACTCTCAGCATTGGATAGGCTCTCACTTGTAATGATAACATTTTTCTTTTTATTCATCATTGTGTTCAAAACACTCATTACGTCCTCATTCCTTGCTTGTTCTAATTGCTTGCTAACGTGGGAGACTCCAAACTGACTAAAAGATGAAGACTGAGACATACGATTGGCAACTATCTGAGTTTTAGTGCTTTCTTTAGACAAGCTACTAGGAGTAGAGGTTTGATTACAACTAGTCTCCATAGAAACAGTTTGTTCTATCTTGTTTTTGACATGGGTGCTAGAGAAACCAGCTTCCCTCATGACCCTACTAACACTAGGGTCATCCAGAATAGATATTATAAGTTGTTCTATCTCAACCTTCAAAGCTAAGATGGGTTGCTGCTGGTTTTCAATGGAGCCTCGCCGTTGGTGTGCCTGAGCACGTTTGAAGGCTGCAACCAACGCATTGGAGAAGGAAGGATAAGAGGAGTGAGGACCTAACAAAGCGCTAGATGTTGATGCGGGAAGGCGATTTAGTGCGACATTAAAGCAAAGCTCAAGAGCCTTGCATTGCAGAGGATGAGAGTGTGATTGAAGACAAGCCCTTCTTAGAAGACTAGAACATGATGCGAGCATAGAACTTGCTACATGGAGAGGAGTGACTTGGGCATGACCTCGCCTTCTGGCAAGACTCACTGCTTGTTTTACTATGCTTACAGCCTCAACTGTAAGAGCCTGCTGGACACTGTAAATTCCTGCTCTCATCTTCAGCTGTTTCAAGTATGAATTTCGCGAACTTCAAGGTATCTATCTATCTAGTAAGGAAAATACTGGAGCTGTCTCAGAGGTTTTGGCTTCATGTGTGAAGAGAACAGAGTTTCAATAATTGCTGCAAGTAGCTAAGAGGTTTATAATGAGGGAAGCTAGTTGCAACACAAAGAGGTGGGAACGTGGGATAATATTAGGACTGGGGGATCGTGCTTTTCTTGTTAGTGACGCAAATGTTGGTCTTTGATGTGAAAGTGGCTTGCATGTGAATTGCGAGAGAGCCAGAGAAGAAAAAAAAAAAAAAGAGTCGTAAAGCTCTAAGCTTTGAAAGGAATAATCACTTTGGTTCAGATAATATCAATATATTGATGACGGGTACTGTTATGTTACGTACCTTGCTATTACTAGAAGAAGAAGAGGAAGAAAAAAAAAAAGATGAATGATTTGGCATAGCCTTGTGAAAAAGAAGAGAAAAAAAAAGCAGCAATGAGTAAAAAGAAAAGAGAAAAGCAAAGCACAGAAAAGAGAAAAGTTAATCCACCAATTACGAGGACCTGAAAAAGAGAAGAGAAGATAGGACTGATTGTCTGTTTGAAGGGAGTTGGGGGAATAGAGTTATATCATATGATTGCTTTAGGAATTTATCTTTGTTTGGAAACAATGGTTTTTTAAAAATTTTCCTGATGCCATAAGCATAACTACACTAATCGAATTTCCTGTATTCCTTTCCTTTTTGTATAATTATTTTCGAACAAAAAGCAAACAAACATAAAAGGAGAAGACGGCATGCTATCCAGCTTGTGCTCTTGCTTTGGGATTGGCCTCCATTCGAAAGAACAGAAACTAAAACGGGTAAGGGCCTAAGGAACTTGCTCGATTGGTGCTAAAAGATTCGTCGAGCCTGTTTCAGCGACGCTTCTATTAGAATTTTAGATCTTCTATTTAATATTATGGTGTTTTATTATGTCCAATAAATTTCAACTATTTATTTATGTAGATTTCGCATGAGTTTTATGTGTGTCCTGCAAATAAATGGTTAAAATTTCATTAGATAGAATAAGACAGAATAATATTAGACAGAAGATCTTGTCTCCTCCATTAGACCAGTTTGGACACTGAAAACCCTGAAGCCTATAAACATTCTTGAGGTTGAAATTGTCCCGTTGTTCCGACAAAATTGAATGACGGATAACATAACGTTGTTGAGAAGAAAAATTGTAATTTTTAACATGAAAGCCAATACAAAAGGTATCATATCTTATTTGATAAGTGATTATAATTTACGAAGACATGACATTAATCGAGCCAAGTTTATATTTTCCATATATTTAAAGCGCCACTAATCTCAAAATACTACAGTCTCTCTCTTTTAAGATAATATGTACTAAATAATCTATAAAAACAATTGGTTTTGATGAATATATAAATTTTTAAGTAATTAAAAAAATAAAATGTTAATATTTATTAAAGATATTTCAAAATTTGAATGATTCATCATGATGAATTATATTATATGTCAAATTTTGGTAAATATTATTTTATCACCAAAATATGTATATGATTTAATTGTTATTCGAGTGAGACATAATATATTATTTTGAAGAGAACTCAAATTTATATTTTTATATAAAATTTTATAGTCTAATTGAATATATAATTGGGGAAAATTGATAAATAAAAATAATGGATATTCATATAATGAAATAGATAATGCCATTGTAAAAATGCTTCAAATCTAATTTTTTCAAGAAAGTTTGCTTATTGATTTCCTTCCAACCTAAGCATGATTTTCAGTAATCAATGCTCATAGAAAGATTGTCTAATATCATCGAGGATGGTAGGATATGTTGAATTGTTATTTCAAGTACTTTACATTATATTTAGACCTTTTTTAATAGCGAGTAATAGAGTCGAATTAAAAAACATTAATAAGAATAAAAAGGGAGAATAGAAACAAGAATAAAATTCCTAATTATACATGTTTGGTATGTAAATTCTAAGAATGAGATTAAACATGTTTATCATTATGTCAATATTTGGTATCAATTATAAGGAATAGTAACAAGAAAATTTTCCTAATATTTGATAATTATATAATTGATTTTGTAAAAAATGAATCACAAATATTTTTCAATGATTCAATGAATTATTATTATTTTTACAAATGTAAATTTTTTTAATAAGAATAAAATTAAATAACTATAAAGAACTTGTTTTACTTGATATAGTATGTACGAAACAAAATAAAATTATTGTTAAATAGATTAAATACTAAAAACCATTAGTTCATAAAGTAATATGCAATTTTGATATCCGGCCAAAATCAAAATAATTCATTGTCTAAGTTAGTAACATCATCGTAAAGTCTCAAATAGATTATACAATACTATATGATCACTAAAATAACTTGAGTATGCCTAATTTTTTTTATATAATTATTGGGTACACTTGTAACATTCCACCCTCGACGGAAAGGGTAAAATAGTAATTTGAAAAAGGGTGAGAGTGATTAGGACTGATTAGAAATCTTCATACATACTGGTATTTGTGAACAGTTGAATTTTCGCACATGAAAAATAACTGTACAAGCATTCATGACATTTCCCGGTATTTGTGCCTAACTGAAATTTTGTTGTGAATAATGTGGTATTCGTGTTTGAAAAATTATTTGGAGTGATTCCTTGTGTGTTTTCCATTTTAAGGGAATTTTAAGAATTTTTTGGGAATTTTCCGGGGAAAATTTCCGAACCGAAAAAAATCGCCAAGTGACGAACTGGTTGGTTTTTAGTACCGAAACTTTCTTCCCAATGGCACTAGAATATTGGATACATGATTTTGGGTTTTTCATTAGGGCCCATTGAATTAAGGTTCTTTAATTACAAGCTATTAAATGCCTTTGTCTTTTCTTATTGTTAACAAAATGACAAGTGTCTTAACCTATTTAATGCCCTTATCTTTTTCCCTTCATTCACGACCCTTCTTGATGTTGGATAAGTGAGTTGAGTTGTGGAAAAAAAACAAAGATTGCTTACTTCTTTCTTCATCCGAAGCCTTCTTTTTCTTCCTCTCCATCGAATTGCTTTAAATTTCCCTAGTGAAAGTGCTACCTTCCTACCTTAAGTGTTACTCTCTATATGTGTTTAAGTGTGAACTTTCTACCTTCCTTGGATGGTGAGTGTCGTGTGTGATAGTGGTGTGAGTGGAAGTTGGTGATTTGGAGTATTAATTGAAGAATTGAAGAGTTG
>JANZLC010000005.1:29298497-29314049 GCA_026413385.1 Erythroxylum gracilipes
ATGGAGAAGAACGTTGTCTTTCCCTTCTCTCATAAATGATTGAAAGATATGGTGTGTATAAAGAAGGCCTATTTTTTTGATTGACCTTGATTGCTTCCGTCACTCTCTCCATGGCATAAAATATGTAACCTATTGTTGGCTTTTCTTCACTATCAGCCAAGCGAAGTACCCTCACCAAAGGCTCACAAACTTGGATAACAAATTGACATTGAGACCAAAATTCTCTATCTTCCAATATAATATTACAAACCTCCACTCCAGCATTAGACCTAGCATGTTGAGATGCAATCCACTTATCACTTGTAAATATTTGTTTTAACTCTTTCCTCATCGAAACAAAAGACTAAAGTGATAAGAAATTTGTGGTGAATCTTGTCATAGAAGGACGACACAAATTTTTACTATTGGTAAATTCCTTTCTCAACAAATTCAATACTCATACATGATTATAAATGAACTTTGTCACCTGTTTAGCTTTATGCATAGTCTTATCAATAAAAGGAAAATACCTAGGATCCCCCATATTCTCCAGTATTAGGTCAATACAATGTGCAACATAAAGAGTCCAAAAAATAAATTATACATATTCTGCAACTTTTTTCCTGCCGCTTTATAAGAGGAATCATTGTCAGTAATAAAATGAACAATATTTTCGAGCCCTACTTCATTAACAACTTCATCGAATATTGCAAACAAAGTCTCATTATTTCTAATAAGGTCAGATGCATTAATATATTTCAAAAACATAGAGCCATTTGTAGAATAAACCAAAAAAGTTATAATAGGCTCTTATCTTCTATTTGTCCAATCATCACACATGATTGAACATTCATAAATACCCCAATTCACTCTTCTTTTAGCCAAATAACTTCTAATTTCAGAACCAGCACAACTCAAAAGTTTACCTCTTAAGTCATCAATCAAAGGACCTTTGTATCCTGGATCATAAGAGGCTATTGCATCCATCATATGTTGATAATAATAAGACTGAGAAGTACTGAATGACGAACCTGTATCATACCACCATCTAGCTACTGCCATATCAACATTGTGCATCTCTTGATTGCATTGCACTATGAATTGAAGGTTAGGCTCCAGGAGTTGTTTGTGATGCCAAAAAACTAGTCAACTACCTCTTCTCTTTCTCACATCAGATTTAGGTACTTCTTTTTGAGCTTGAGATGGAACACTACTAGTACAACTACCACCACTACTTCCACCCTCAACATTTCCAAAATCACTACGGAAACTAGAAAACGAACTTTCAATACCAATTTCAAAATTTAACCTTTCCCTTCTATCTCTCTCATATTGATAGTCATCAAGCAATGTTTTCATCTGTCACTTCACATCATGACTTACTTTTTTATAGGGTTCCACGTCTCCTTTAACCCCAGCTAAATGTTTTTTTTAATCGGGTGATTCCTCTACTTTTCAAACGCTTGTTACAAAACATGCAAATAGTATGGTTCTTCATATCGGGAACCAATGCTGCATGAGCACAAGCTGGATCATTGTATCTTCCTGAAGTGGGTTGATCGGGAGTACTTGAACTTTCTTCCATTTATCTGTAAAAATAAATGAAGGCATATATCAAAATAAATAATACATAAAAATAAATAATACATAATTTCAGTACACAATATGCATATCCATCTTATATACTATAACTCGTTCTGTATGATTACATTACACACAATTCAATTTCATGGAACACAATTCACTATAATTCAAAAGCTAACAATTCAAAACATTTAACATTTCTAGTTACACAAAACATACATAAACACTTTTTATTTCCAACAATCACAAAACATGCATAAACAATTTCCATTTCCAACATTTTTCAACAAATTCCATTTCCAACATTTTTCAACAATTTTCATTTCCAACATCAAAAAATCATACATAAACAATTTCCATTTTCAACAATTTCCATTTCCATTAATCACAAAACATTTATAAAATAATTTTCATTTCCAACAATCACAAAACATGCAGAAACAATTTCTATTACCAACAATTTTCAATAATTTCCATTTCCATCTCCAATAATCACAATACATTCATAAAACAATTTCTATTTCCAACATCCACAAATCATACATAAACAATTTCTATTTCCATCATTCACAAATCGTACATAATTTTATTTGCATTTTCAACAATTTTTAACAAGTTCCATTTCCATTTTTATTTCTAATAATCACAATACATTCATAAAACAATTTTCATTTGCAACATCCACAAATCATACATAAACAATTTCTATTTACAACATCCACATATTATACATAATTTCATTTCCATTTCCAACAATTTTTAACAATTTCCATTTTCATTTCCAATAATTATAATACATTAATAAAACAATTTTCCATTTCCAACATCCACAAATCATACATAAACAATTTTTATTTCCAACATCCACATATCATACATAATTTCATTTTCATTTTCAACAATTTTTAACAATTTATATTTCCATCTCTAATAATTACAATACATTCATAAAACAATTTCCATTTCCAACATCCACAAATCATACATAAACAATTTCTATTTCCGACATCCATATATCATACATAATTTCATTTCCATTTTTAACAATTTTTAACAAGTTCCATTTCCATTTCTATTTCTAATAATTACAATACATTCATAAAACAATTTCCATTTCTAACAATTTTAATTTAAAGTTTCAAACATGAGGATCAAGTTGAAGGGTATGATAAGATTTACATAATTGCCAAATAATAAATGACATAACTTATACAATTGTTCATACACATTTATTCATAACATGATGATTAAGTTGGACGATATATTCGTAACATGAGGATCAATCGATCAAGTTGAAGGATATAACTTCTTTGGAAATGTTTTTTTTTCTTATTTAAAGCTTTGAATCTTCTTTTCATTTCTAACAAACCATAATATTATATACATCATTCTATATTTGGTTCTTAAATATATAAGTTGCTTTAATGATTTTTAATTGACATTAATAAGTCTAAGTATAAATGATTGGAACCTACAACATGTTCACAATTTGAAAAAGAAAAGTTCCTTTTAGGATACATTTATTACATCACTATTTTGACACATTATCTATTATAAATATTTATGGTACCCCACACATATATATTACCAAATAATTCAACATATTTTATATTCAATTAATAATTTACCCAAATATTATCATTAACTACAACCGAATTATTATTAATTTACAATTGCATAATTTTATACTCAACTAATTATTTACCTAAAGTCAATACTCAAATACTAAAAATGAAATACCATTTCACAAATTTAAAGAATGTGTCAATTAATGATTTAAGCCTTTACAAGTTTACAACTTTAATATTCTCGGTTTAAAATTTTAATTTAAGTTATTTGAACTTGTAACTTACAAACTTTCAATTCATCAACGTCATCACATATTCATATCTGGCCATGCATTTCATTCATCCAAAAACTTATCATAAATTTCTGTTAATCGGATAAACTTAAGTCAATCTTCATAGCCAAACCAGAAATCAACCAAATAATAATTTAACTCCAATATCCAATCCAACCCACACAAATCATAAAAAACAAGATAACACCGTGACTCATTCAATTCAACTCCAATATTCAAATTACAAATGACAAAATCGTGAATCATTCAACATTTCAACTCCAATATCCAACCCAGATACACGCAAATCGCAAATTACAAGACCAAGTTCCAACCAATTCACAAATCCAAGATCCAATCGAATCGCAAAATTAAATTCAAACTTTCAACATCCAAGTTCCAATCGATTCACAAGAAAAAATGCGATTAAACAAGAAAAATTCAAAAACTCAAAAAACACACCCAAAAACCAATTCACAAGCTTCGGGTTTTGGGTTGGGTCTTTGGGTTAGTTGATGGGTCACAGCTTCGAGTGTATATCTAGGCGAGTAGCGAACTTCTCTCCTCCTTCAGACGTTCAGTGGTGGCGATGACGTGGTGTGGTGGTCCTCGTAGAGGAGGTTTGAAGACGATGGGGTCGTCGGGGGACTTCGCGTGGAGGAGCCGAGGATCTCTGTCCTCTGATGCTATCGTGGATCGGGGAGGATAAGGGAAGGAGCAGTACCACCAGAGAGGGACCTATATCGTCGAAGATGAAGAGGAGAATGAGAGAGAGAGAACAATGGTGGTGGGTGGTGAAAGAAAGAGTTGGTGAGAGAGAAAAAAATGAGAAGGAAGGTTTGGGACTCGGGAGACACAGTAGAGATCCGGGGGGTGGGGGAGGGTTCGTTTTAGATTTAAATTTCCAAAAATTGCAAATAGGTCCCTGGTATTTTTCAAATTTGTGGTACCTGTTGGTATGTGGCCGGTATTTTGGATACCAGCTGGTACCGAACGAAAAATAGCGGTACCATCAAAGGAACGAACAACCTTTATCCCATAAAATAGTATTTATATGCAATTTTTATTTTTTTACTTATGTAAAATATATATGTATGTAACTTTTCTGTTAACAAAAGTTTGCATGCAGACCAAATTACAAATACTTTAACAATCAATACTAAAGTTTCAAAATAATTATGAAAAATGGTTCTTATTTAAGACTCTCCTTCAAAGTATAGTTGGTGTATTGATTTATTCTGGGTGCAAATAAGGCATATGCTCCATGTGCCTTGCCCCTTTTCTTTTGAAAAAGGGCAAGACTCAACTTTGACCCACAGGTTTAGTAACTTTAATTTCACGTTCTCATTAATCAGCCTTTAATTACGTTTACTATCATTACAAATAATGATTAAAAGAAACCTTAGGTTAGGTAACACCTTTTGACTTAGCCGAGGAGACTATGACAATGGTGGGCAAGCATGGCCTGTGCCCATCGTACTGCGATCACCTACCACCATCACCTGAGATTGAACTATTATGTGCTTCCGCGGCCTATGATTTCCTCCAGTCACGCCAGCATCTCTTCGCAGAGTGGGCCAACCTTTTCAAAACCTATCCGAAGCTACTTGATAGAAACTTTGTAAGACAGAAAGCAGTGAAGAATTTAAAGAGAATATATACACAGCCATGGCCCGACATAGTATTAAAGCAGTAGTTAAAGAAGCGAGTGACAATGTCCAATGCGGTCCACTCCTCCGTAACTCACTCCTTTTGATGGAATGAAACGCACAGTCAAAAGCATATTATTAGGCCATGCACTGCCCATTTCCCACTTCCACTTCACTCTCAATGGCTGTTCTCAAATTTCCATTTTTTGGCCTTCTCTTCTTCTCCTTTACTATCCCTTTGTTTTTCTTGCATGTCAGATCGTTGCAGTTCGGCCTGGATGATGATTTGTGGTGGCTTAATGAGGAAGATGGTGAAATTGATATGGTTCAAACCAGGCATGATTCGTCCAAGACCTGTGACCTCACTTCAGGCAAATGGGTTTATGATCAGTCCTACCCTCTTTATGACTCCAATTGCCCTTATCTTAGCACTGCAGTAACTTGTCAGAGAAATGGCAGACCCGATTCTGACTATGAAAAGTGGAGATGGCAGCCACACGGTTGCTCAATTCCAAGGTATTCTTAACTGGGGTTCTCAGTTTTACTTCAGAAATTTTCTGGCTGTGAACTTGTTTTAGTAACTGCATCATCCAGAAGGCTTTCACGAGCTTCAAGTTACATGCTTAAACATTATTTTTGGCTATAAACTGTGGCTAAAGGGACCAACCTAGAGTTGGTGTCCATTGTAGGAAATATATGGATTCCTCCAATTTCAAGCGGAAAGTGCTTGCTTTTACTTTAGGAATTTTTCATTCGGGTAATTGGTTGCTATGTTAATTCTTCAAACAGGTTTGATGCACTGAAATTTCTTGGAAGAATGAGAAGAAAAAGAATCATGCTTGTGGGTGATTCTATAATGAGGAATCAGTGGGAATCTCTTGTCTGCTTGGTGCAAGGAGTTATCCCAACTGGGCATAAGATGGTGACTTACAATGGGCCTTCCATGGCCTTTCATGCCATGGTAAGATCTGCTGGACAGTTGGGAAACTCACCTATTTTTAGGTTCTTAGAGCTTTATCTCTTACGGGAATTCTAGTTGCAGTAACTTTGTTTAATCTTGAATGGGTAGGACTTCGAAACAACTGTTGAGTTTACTTGGGCACCACTGCTTGTGGAGTTGACAAAAGGACCTGGAAACAAGAGATTCTTACATCTGGATAAGATTGAAGAGAATGCTAGATACTGGAGAAACGTTGATTTTCTTGTGTTTGACTCAGCTCACTGGTGGACTCACTCCGAAAATTGGACTTCGTAAGACGTCCTTGACTCTTTTGAGCTTAAAATCATAAACATTTTCTTCTCCCTTTCTTTCAAGACCCTTATTTATCAGATTATAGTTCAAAAATGTGCATTTATTAGCTTGGTGGATGGAGATTAATTACAAAGTTGATTGAGACCTGTAGTACGATTCAGGTGTGACATGATTAGAAATGCATTCCGAAGTAGGATTCAGGGCGTGACATGCTGAGAAATGGATTCCAAAATTACTTGTTCAACAACCCATTTTACATAGTATGATGATGAACTCTATGTAATTAACCGAATTTTAGGTGGGACTACTACATGGAGGGAAATTATATCATCAAAAATATGAATCCAATGGTTGCTTATGAGAAGGGACTCACAACATGGGCTAAATGGATTGACTTGAATCTGGATCCTCACAAGAATAGAGTGATATTCCGAAGCATGTCGCCAAGGCACAACAGGTTGGTTGGTACCTTACACATTATGCATGGACTTGTCGGTGGTTATTTAAACTACCAAGGACTCCTTTTCTATTTCAGGGAAAATGGTTGGAAATGCTACAATCAGAGGAAACCTTTAGCATTTTTCAGTCACCAACATGTTCCGGAGCCGTTGGTTGTCTTGAAGGATGTGTTAAGAAAAATGAGTTTTCCGGTATACATGCAAGATATTACAACAATGTCAGCTTTACGAAGAGATGGCCATCCTTCTGTGTACAAAAGGGCTGTAGGCCAAGAGGAAAGGCAGCACCCAAGAGACTTTTCTTCTGACTGTAGCCACTGGTGCCTCCCTGGGGTACCCGACGCATGGAATGAAATGTTAAGCTCACTCCTGTGAGCCAGACTCAGATTGACCATCTAAGAAGTTTCATAATGAATCAAGCTGTTGCTTTTCTGATGCTGTATGTAACATATTGATGTGCAATGAATGATATCATGCTGGTGTTTGTAATGCATGCTACTTTTTAATGCCATTTCATCATTAGCTTTTCGTATGAAAAGCTGAGAGTGTACTATGGACATGTACCGGGAAACAGCCAAGGGGCAGGGCATATGAACACAAATAACCACGTCTTAAAAATTCACTTGGAAGCATTAACTGTAAATATTCCATTTAGGAAATGAAAATTCGGCACGAACTCATTTAGTTGATCATCGGGCCTAATAGTTTCAATGGAGGAGGGGGTTGAGGTCTCATCTCCACCACTTCCCCAGGCCAGAGGAAACAATAAACAAGAAAAGGAGAGTTTTCCATTAGCACTGCTAAGTTCTTGTTGCAGTCCTGTTATCTGAAGAATGAGTTATGTATCGTAGGACTATGTTGTTTCCAATATAAAATGTCTGCTTCCTAGCAGCAAATAACCAGTTAAACTAAATGATAAACATGTGCAGATCTACAATCTTACTAGCATGATTGCATTATCTTGTATTTCATTTTATCTTGTATCTAATTTGAATTTATTTCAATAACTTATCTGATATTATCTCAACAACTTAGATATCACAAGACTTATATAAATAGTAGAAAACAGTACATTCACATATCAATTATATTTCTTCTCTATTATCACTAAAGGAGAAAGCAGAGAAGTATAACGAAACAAGATCACTGGATTTGATTCAGTCATTACACCTTATTAACCTAAGATTGTTCCCACTCATGTCAATCAAGATTACAGAACAAATATGCTATCATTTAATTTTTGAAGGTTTACATTGCAACTCAGTTCAGAGGTTGATAAGCAAAACCTCAACGGATGGGGTTAATACGTCAAAAATTTCTAGGTCTATTCTTCCTTCGGAGTAAACTCTTTCCTCAACTTGGAAATCTCCTTAGTACTCAATCCAAAAGCCTTCTCCAAGAGGCCTTCCTTTATTCCAGAACCAAATACAGCAACAGGAATCCTCTGCAACCCAGGATTTTGGCTATCAAAGCTTCCCAAAATAGTGGCTCGTTTGTCCCCTACATTCATTTGGAAGTGCACTAGACCCCTTGGAAATACCATGACATCTCCTTTTTCAATAACTTTGGCATAAATTCGGTTCTGCGTATCAACAAATCCCGAGTATAGTTTTCCCTCCAATACATACACAACCTCAGTAGCTCTGGGATGATAATGAGGCACATTAACCCCATCAACATCAAAATCAGCTCGTACAAGGGACACTCCTAGAGTGTTTAGACCTGGAAAGAGATTGGCATTGACAGAAATGGATGACAATCCAGACTTGTCAAAAGTTTCAGGGGATTTAATCCCAGAAAATACAAAATCTTCTACTGTAATATCTGATGAGTTCTTGCATGGAATGTAGGCTGAAGCATGACCATCTGTGTGAGGGATGCAGAAGTCTCGGAGCGGGTCAGGGTCAGAAGCCAAGGTGACATGGGCATGGAGGAAAGAGACAAACAGAAATATCACCATGAAGGCCATATGCCAAGTGTATTTCAGGGAACTTGCAGTATTTGACAGGATGAGTATGTAAGAATAAGAATTCCGAGAGAAACGCAAGTTGTTGACACTAATATTTGGCTATAAAGGTTCATAGTAATTCGTTGTCAAACTTAAGAAAATGAACTAATGGAGTTTGCTTGGCAAGTAGGCGAAAGAGGATTGGTTGGTGTCTAAAGCGTTTTGGCTTTTTTGGTTATTAAATTACCAAAGTTAACTAAAGCTAGAATGAATGTCAGGAAGTGTTGTGAATGGATATCATTATTGAACAAAAGCGTATTCCTAAAGAAACAATAGTTAGTTCCCAATACTTGAACTAAACTCCTCGACTAGTGCAAAGTGCAATGCATGTGCCATGCGGTGGGTGGAGCCGGGAAAAGATGGCGTTTGGTGAGGATGCTATTTGGTCCACTGACAAAAATACAAGACAGCAGTCTCTAATCCCATAAAGTCTCTACCTTTTGTATTAAAGTTACATAGCACTCTACTTTACCTGAAAATTTATGTATTTCAAAACTTCTTCTATCTTTTTGAAAATTTAAAATTAATCTTTCTATTATTTTAATTAAATTAACCTAAGAAATCCAAAACCCATTCTTCGGCTTCTCCACAACTCGTGTAGTCATTTACTGAAAGACCTCATGCCACCCCTTATGTTCCAAGTAGATCTCTTCGTGTGGTACATCAACAAGCTTTTTAGCCTCAGCACCGTTCACTTCACCTCTCATATCATTACCAATCATTGCAACTGCAGCAACTGAGAACCCATTGCCCATCCCAAGACCATTACCAACCTCTGCAATTAGCGTCTCTCTTGGGATCTCCAGTTCATGTTACTTAACAGATACAATTTCCACCGATCTTGACTTTTCGCCACTCTTATTTCATCAACACATCGGAAAGCCAGCATATATTCAATTACTAGACAACTTTTTTCCTTTTCTTGGTTCCCAATCCAACTAGTGGGTGTAGTAGGCATCACCATAGTCTCATTGACGGTAGAACTAGCAAAGGCATCCAAAGATTACTAAGCATCAATTGTTTTCATAACAGAAGTTAACCAAGCACTCTTTTTAGGATCGACCTAAATTTATTACTGCTATAGTTATAAGTAGTAATGTTATGACGCGCTACGTCATTACTCAATGATGCATTCTATACTTTTTAAATAAAGTTGTCGTTGCTCTATTACAAAAGTGGCTCCCTAATCACTTGGCTCATGGAATTCTTAATGTATTAAAAATATTAGACTTTGTAGAAATCCACAACAGTAGAATCATTAGTTTTGGTGATTTTTGCTACCATCCACTTTAAAACATAATTAACTGCTAAGAGTATGTAAGAAAAACCGTGAGATGAAGGAAAAAATCTCAATAAAATTAGTTTCTCATACATCAAATTTCTCAATTATAAGAATTTGGATTTGAGGCATTTCATTTATATGCGATAGTGTACTTGTCTTTTGGCATCCGTCATAACTTCTGCAAAACGCATAAGCATCTCTAAACAATGTCTTACAATACAAACCAATGTACAAAACTTTTCAAGCAGTTCATTCAGAACCAAAGTGACCATTACATATATAATTGTGACAAAAAGCTAACACAGAAAAATGTTTGTATTATGGCACACATCGTCTAATAATTTGGTCAGAGTATAACTTCTGTAAGTATAGTTCATCCTAAACATAATATTTTGCCTCATTCCTTATCTTTTCCTTCCTAAACTTGCTAGTGTAATTAGGCAAAGTTCAAGTAACTAAATAATTAACAAGGTCTGTGTACTACAAAACCATACCATTCATTTGGAACAATTGCTCATCGAGAAAAGTTTAGAAATAGGTAAAATATCTTCATCCCTTACCAACATGTTTAAACTATTAATTTTTTTATTCTTTTCGATCTCTTATTGCCAAATTAAATTCTTGAAGCAACAAAAATCCACCATATTAACCTCAATTTGGACTCCTTCTTTGCCAATAGGTATTTCATTGCTACATGGTTAGAACACACAATAATTTTAGAGTCAAGCAAATAAGATCAAAATTTATCTAAGGCAAAAATAATTGCTAAATGCTCTTTTTCAGTTGTATAATAATTACATTGTCGCGTCTAATGTTCTTGAAGTATACTAAATGACATGACTTTGTTTCCTAATCCTTTGGCTAAAACAACTTCTACTGCATAGTTGCTAGCATTACACATGATCTCGAATGGTAAATCCCAATTCGGTAGTTAAATAATAGGTACACTTGTCAATAATGCTTTGACTAATCTATATTGTCACCCACGTCAATAAGATTAACAACAAAAGATAATGAAAACTATATTGGTAATAAATTAAATTTCTTATTTGATTGATATATTTTACATTTTTATTAGAATTGTAAAATTGAGTAAACTTATAAATTAAAATATAATTTATTCAAAAAATTAAATGACCTTTTTAAATTAAAACTATCATGTCTTTCTATTCTTATTTAAATATCTTTGATTTTGGTACTAATTTTATGTTTTCATTTAAATAGATTTTAAAAAAATATTTGAAAAAATTGATATGTAATAAAAGTTAGGATAATTACATTTTGACAAATCAATGTTAAATTGTGCATACCTATTATCTAAAGTATAACAAAATCTTTTAAATACAATTTAACAAGCTAAGAAATGATGATTAGTATTAATATTATGACAAATGTATTCATAAAAATATTAAATCATATTTAAGAATTATTAAATTAACATAATTGTCTATATAGGATTACATAAAACTTAAATACTAAAAAAAATGATTATACAATTTAAAATCTTCAAGTTTAAACTAAATTGTTTTATACTAATTTCTTCCAATTAGAAAACAACTTGACTTTCAAAAATAAATCTTAGTATATTCTTTATCCATAAGTTCGTCAACTTATTATAAGTTCGCTTAATATTCTAAATGGTTTTATTGGTTATTTGTCCAATGCTCATCATTAACAATCCTTCATGGAGTCTAAATATGAAAGACAATGAGAGGTCCAAACATAGTGATATAATATAAGTTCAGTTACAATATCTTAAGCAGAAGTACGAGCCTTCATGCCTTAGTATCCATAATATTTCCATAGAATATTGAAATATGATTTAGTCACTAGGTAAGGCTCATTGGCAAACCCTTGTATTTAGATGAAGCAACAACAAGTATAAAGAGATTGAGCTACATCATGATTTGTGTTCTTATTGATATTAATTAGTAGCTTTCAAAAACTATCCCTCTACTTAGACTAAAAGAAGAAGACAACATAATGTTGCCTTAGTTTCTTATTCTTGTATGATAGACATGGCTCAATAAAGGAAAATAAAACCAATGGGGAAAACTTTCTTAACAGGTTAATACCAAGAGATGATGCAAAGAGGTTTAAATAAGAATGCCTACTGTAAAGATGAGAGCCCTGAGATGACTACTAAGGACAACTCTCAGCCAAAAGGCACCTTGACTGATAAAAACCCAAAGGTAACTCAAATTCTATCTCAAGGTACAGATAATAAGATAAATATTGATCATGATATCTTATATCTTGACTTACAAAAACCTCTTCAAGAAAAGAAATATGAAATATATAAAGAGGAAAGCATAGTTAGCTCTATGGTTTAAGGAAAATATATAGCAAATAAGCTAATTCAGGTTCCTGAGATTGATAGCCAGGATAAAGCAAGAAGCAATGAAATCCACTCATTAGTTAAGGAAGTTACAAATATGGTAACGAGTACTCTTTGTTCTCATAAACCTTAATACCAAGAGGTAATTTAAAAGGAATCATAAGGCCTTTAAAACTCCCCCCATCTAAATGACCATTCTCTTATGGAATGTTAAAGAGATCAACAACAAATATTGTATGATTTTCTTCATAATACTAACCCTTTTTTTTATAGAACTTATAAAAACTAAGGTTAAGAAAAATAATTGTAAGAAGCTAAGTTTTTGAAGGAATATTGGATTACTATTATAAACTGTCATTGTCACTACAATGGGAGACTTAGTGGTGGCTTTTAAACTAGACAAATTAGACACAGTTCGCTTAATCATTTAAGAGTATTTGATTCATATGCACATTAAAATGAAGCAAGAGATTATTAACTTCCATTTACCTACATCCTGAAGGATCCCCTTAAGGAACAAATTGAAGGAACTTGTCAATAGCATGAATGCCCTTTGGATAGTTCTTAGTGACTTCAACAATTTTATTCATCCTTTAGAAGCTG
Source organism: Erythroxylum gracilipes (assembly GCA_026413385.1). Lineage (NCBI taxonomy): Eukaryota > Viridiplantae > Streptophyta > Magnoliopsida > Malpighiales > Erythroxylaceae > Erythroxylum > Erythroxylum gracilipes. The sequence goes on from JANZLC010000005.1 coordinate 29,311,491, forward strand.
AAGGAAATGCCAATCTTAAGAGTTATTTTGATGACTTTTGTAATTACAAGTCATGTACATGTAATAGACTTAAAGATTGAGCTATATGCTTTTACTTGGAATAATAATAGAAAGAAAATTGATTTTGAGGAAAAAGAATGATATGGGCCTAGTAAATGCTCACTAGATATCAGTTTTTTCAAAAAGTAAAGCTTCCTTTAATAATCCTCTTTTCTTTGACCATACCGTAATTTTGGTACAACACCTATTTAACTTTTAAGGGAGGAACATTTATTTTAGGTTCAATAACTTCCTAGTTGATGTGGAAAGCTTTGAAGGAGCTATCACCAAAGGAATTAACTTCAACATCCATGGTCACAAAAATCTACATTTGTTTGAGAAAGTTTTAGCAGTTAAAGAATGAGCTTAGGAAAATCAATAAAAGGAAGTTTAACATCACTCATTTGGTAGTCTTTAAGGCCAAGAAGAAATTGAATAGTATTCGAAGCTCACTTTATCTTTCCCCTTCTAATGAGTTATTAAAAGATGAAGAAAAGACATCTTTGCTTAGATATAACCAGGTAAGTGAAATTAACCATTCTCTCTTAAAACAAAGATCCATAATCTAAGGATCAAGGAAGGAGATAAAACTTGAACATATTCCACAAATCAATGCTCTTAAGAAGAAATACAAATACAATAGCATCTCTAATTAATAAGAATGGCAATTTATTACTTTCCAATGCTAATATTCAACATGAAGCTTTCTCTTTTCTCTTTAACACTATTGGTTCTCCTACTAAGGTAGTCGCCTTTGTGACCACTCTCAAATCTTTTATTAAGGAATTTGACTAGGGCATTCAATGCTATTAATGTGGAAGTTATTATGTTTACTCTTAACCCCCAACAAGGCTCCAAGACCTAATTGCCTTAATGCCTTTTTTCTTTCGAAAAACCAAGTCTCACATAATGATTTTGGTTATTGAGACAGTATTGGAAGTCTTTATCAATGGAAGAATGTTAAAGGAATTGAGCAAGACATTTATATACCTTATCCCTAAGGTATATGCCCCTAACTTAAGAAAGGATTTTAGAACAATTTCTTGTTGTAGTACCATCTATAAAATAATCGACAATTTAATTGAGGATACGTTGAAAACAACTCTTACTTAATTGGTTAATCACTTACAAGGTGCTTTTATTAAAAGGAGATAAATTGATAATAATATCTTGTTAGTTCAAGAACATTTTAAGAATAATAACAGGAAGCATTATACAAGAATTGTGCAATAACATGGATTTTCAAAAGGCCTTTGATTCATTAGATTGGAACTTTATATGTAACATATCGAAAGCTTTCGAATTCCTTGCTAGGTTTTTTATTAGATAAAACAATTTATTACCACCATATTTTATGGCATTTTTGTTAGTTATGTCCTACAGCCAATCAATTGGTTGTAGTTTAGTGACAAAATAATTTAAATGCATTCTTTTTCTTATACATATTTAGATGTATATGATAAAGTTTATAGGATAATTATACATTATTATAATGAGATTATAATTATGAGATTCACATTGAATTTATGTATTATCCCTAACTTGTTCGTAGTCATTATTCTATTAAGTCTGAACATTAATAAAAATATAAAAGACTAGAACATATTATGTTTTTTCTTATAAAAGAAGTAGTTGATATCATAGAATAAAGTATAGAGATACTTAAAAAATCAGAGTGGGTGCTTATTACATAACAAGTTCATTAAACTGACCCCATATGAGGAATCCATTTAGAATATTACTTGTATGTCAATAGAAATTCTCACTGTGATGAACGTATAAGTGATCTTTTGACTTGAGATCTCCAAAGTTATCTTCTATAAGGATTACTATGTTTTGATACTACTTATAACCTATTCTAATCATGGGTAGTTTAACCGGTAGTCATTAGATGTAACATGAACTATATGAAGGTAGTTCAGTGATCAATATATGAAGGTAGTTAAGTGATTAAGATAGGATTCATGACCATAAAGTAATTAAGGGAGAATGTTTTACTGTTTTCGATTAGTATTTATTCGAGAAATCCTTGACCAAGGTGGAATGACGTTTTGTAAATAGTTTACAAGTGTCATTAATTGAATCAATATCTAATGTTGGAGAAATGATATGATTGGACTCAAAATAGAGTAGACATTAATTATATATTTTATGTCTAATCGGAACATTGTATAATTAAAGGATTGAATTATGCAAAAAAATCATGAATGAATAGGTTAGTTACCACTTTGACATTCCTAAATATTTTGGTGGTCAAGATATGTTGCTAGAATCTTGATCTGTGAATATAAATTGTTTAATTAGAAAAGTAAAGATAAATTAAAGGAGTTTAATTAATCTAATCTTGAATATGATTTAGGCTTATAATTTGTATCCATCAACAATATATTTGGGAACCTAATGGGTCATACATAAAGAACATGTTGAAAAGAATAAAGATATTTTAATCAAGTTAGACTTGATTGTAAAGTTTGAGAAACTTTATGATTAAATATGAGATATTTAATAAATAAGGATCAA
>JANZLC010000005.1:29318660-29332823 GCA_026413385.1 Erythroxylum gracilipes
ACTAACCTTGATATGAATAATTAGCTCCAAAAATCAATCCATCAAACCTCAAAATTCATCTAAATCATGCTTAATTCATCAAGACAAGTTCGGGGTCCAACAATAGTAGCTTGTTACCTCAATATGTTGCTCCATTAATGCTTCCTTGCCTTTATCACCTTTTTACATGATAAGATCACTTTCCAAGTTCTTATCACTTAGTTGCCTCGCTTTCTTGATTCTCAGTGTTAACAACCAGCACATCTAACACACTAACAATATTATATGTCGTACTACTATCTTTTGGGGGATCTTTGGATTTATTATTCAACTATTCCATTTTCTCACAATCATCCAAACCCATGAATTCACTATAGTCCCCTCTTAAAAGTTTCCTTCTCGTTGCACGCCACTATTTCCCTTCAATTTGTAGAGATGGTTTCCATTGGTATGAAATCCTAATGGAACCATCAATAAGGGTATTTCCATCACCAAACCTCAATAAAAAATTATGTCAAGCAACTCCTTTTGTATTTCAACATTGACACGTTTACATATCCATTTCTCTTTCTAGCAACCATCATCTCATCTATGCATACTGCTTTTCCTATGTAATTGACTAACATACTCAACCCTTTATTGACCAATACTCTAGGGGAACTTTATGTAAGTTTATTAAGGTACACTCTCCTGCATTATGTGATCAAAATTGATACTTGGTTTCCATGGTTGTAGGAATAATAAGATAAAAGGGCATTCTTTATCTTGTACATGTTTAGATGTATATAATAAAGTTCATGGGATAATTGTACATTGCAAATAAAAATATAATGAGATTATAATTATGAGATTCATATTGCATTTATGTAATATCCTTAAATTGTTCCTAGTCATTATTCTATTAAGATTGGACATTAATAAAACGTAAAAAGACTAGAAATTTTTATATTTTTTCTTATGAAGGAAGTATTCAATCTCATAGGCTAAAGTATGGTGATACTTAAAAAACCCGATATGAGAAACCCATTTGGAACATTACTTGTATGTCTATAGAATTCTCATTGTGATAATTGTATAAGTGATTCTTTAACTTAGGTCTCCAAAGTTATCTTGTATAGAAATTGCTATGTTTTGATACTGCTTGTGACCTATTCAATCGTGGGTCGATCAATCTATAATCATTAGATGTATATGGAAGCAATTTTGTGATCATGATAGGATTTATCACCCTAAAGTAACTAGGGAGAATATTATGTTTTTCTCGATTAGTATTGATTCAAGAAATCCTTGGACAAGGTAAAATGATGCTTTGTAAATAGTTTACAAATGTCACTAATTGAATTGATAGCTAATGGCAGAGAACCAACATAATTGGACTAAAAATAGAGTAAACATTAATTCCAAGCTCTATGTCTTATTGGAACATTGTATGTTGAAATGATTGAATTATACATAAAAATCATACACGAAAATGTTAGTTAAAACCACTTTAATGTTCTTAAATATTTAGGTAGTCGTAATGCTTTACCAGACGTCAATCTTGATCTATGCTTATAAATTGTTTAATTGAAGAATTAAAGATAAATTAAAATAATTTTTAATTTATCTAATTCTAATTATAAATTAGAATTATAATTTATAATCATTGCCAACGTATTTGGAAACCTAATATGTCTCATATAAAGAATAGGTTGAAGAAAGCAAAGATATTTTAATCAAGTTGGACTTTATTGTAAAGTTTGAGAAACTTTATGATTAAATATGAGATATTTAATAAATAAGGATCAATATGAGATATTGGATCTTACTTGGGTGTAACTAGTTTTTAATTAGAATTATTTTTAATTAGATTTTTTAATTTTAATTAAATTTTAATTAAAATTAGATTTTAATTTCAATTAAATTACTAAAATGTCCAAAACTTACTATAAATAGACTTAAGTTTTAATGGAGCTAGTACTCCTTGCTTAACCCACTCTGCAATAGTTGTGAAGTTCTCTTAACTTGCTCTGTAGATATTGTTAGAAGCTGGACATTTATGCAGCTACAATTGTTAAGATGAGCTAGTTTCAGAAACAGTTCAAGTGATACAATAAGAATATGCTCAAGTTTTGAAATATGGTACAAATTGAGATTCATGCTTTATTGTGATTTATGTGTCAATCATTTTATATAATTTTAGTGATTTCAACTTTATGGAAATCAAATATGAAAAAGTTTTGTAATTATTTTATTGTGTGCAGGATAGATCTCGACTTGATTTTCTAACAATTTGATTAATAAAGAGCCTGCTAATCTCATAAAGGGAGCTAAGGGATTAAGGTAAGAGGACCTTCTTTCACCCTACCTCTTCAGTTTGAGTATCAAAGTAATAATAAGGCTTTTCAAAAGTGTGATCTACCAAGAGAAGAATTTTAAATTTCATTATAAGTATGAAAGCTTAAGAATAACTAGTTTATCTTTTGCAAATGATATAATCCTCTTCTCTAAAGTAGATGCTAACTCAATTAGTGTTTTTATGGTTGTTTAAACATTTTTAAATAGCTTTTAAGCATTTTTTATCAGTAAAGAATAAATATAGTATTTCATTTTCTTTGGTGCTTAATTTCTATCCAATAAGCTAGCCTACATAACAAAATTAAAAGCCTTCAAACCTTTTCTTACTTACCTTTGGATTCATATTTCCTCTAAAAGGCCCTCCTATACTAATTTCCATCATTTGATTGAAAGGATAAATAAAAGAGTTATAAACTGGTGCAATAGGAACTTATCTTTAGCAAGAAGAACTAACTAGTCAATTCATTGTTAAATAGCTTATATGTGTATTAGTCTTCTCATGTAATGTTTCCAATCAACGTTGATAAGACTACTTAATAACTTATAAGGAGACTCATGCAGCTAGGAAACACCAATAGTAACTCACTAGCAAAAGTAAAATGGAGTGATCTTAGCCTACCAAAGAAGGAAAGAGTGCTTAACATTATGCCCATCATAATCACAAATTAGGTGTAGATGATAAAGAGAATATGGAGGATCCTAATAGACAAAAATAATCTTTAGGTTAGATGGATACATGAGTTTTGCCTAAGGAGCAAAAGTTTCTGGTGTATAAGGCTAAATTATAACTCTTCATAAACAAGGATCCATATCCTCAAAGTTAGGAAAATGTTTAGAATAGGTTTTATGCATAAGATAGGTAATGGTGCTTCCATTACATTTTAGTGATAATTAGTTTGAGAAGAGTTTTTTTTAGCTCTCTCATCTTAAAAGAATAATTCTCAACCTTGCCTCAATAAATGAGGCCCTTTCTTCAAGCTCTTTTATACAACTGATTAGTAAGTCTCTAATGACTGTCAATATGAATTACCATCTTATTCTAGGCCAGGAGATTACATTAGATGGATTAAACACCCCTCACTAAATGAATCTTGTAGATAGTTGTTGAGGAATCATGCTCTTAAAGCTATATGGCACAAACTTGTACAATTTAAACAAACTTGCTCCAGAGCTTCATTCATGCTTTGGCTTGTAATTAGGGAAAGATTAAGTACTCTTGATATGATGAGAAGATCCCTAAACTTGCCAGACATCTGTGTCCTCTACAACCAGGATGCAAAATTAATGAATATCCTCTTTTTCAATTGCAACTTCTCCTCCCATAATTGGAATATAATCCAATAGTTGTGCAATATTGATTTTCCAACTCTAAATTGGCAAGGATTAATTGTCTAGACATGTCAAAAGTAGAAGAAGGATGTGCAGTAGCTTGTGTTTAAATTTCAGTTAGTTTATAGCCTATGAAATGAGAGACACCAAGGATTTTTTTTCAACGATCAATATCCAAAAGCAAAACCTCCTTAATGGACTGATAGAATCTATCAAAGAGCAGCTAATAACCTACATGTTAGCCTTTAATGCAGTCAAAGTCTTAGATGATAATTGGATATCCCTTAAAGAGTTAACATAAAAGACAAGAACTTAAGTTCTTCAATAATGTATGCGAATGGATTTATGGATTTGACTTTATGGACCCGACTTGCAGCCTCAGATTGGAACTTAATCCTCTCCATTATAAGTTCAGAAAGTTGACAGTTGTAAAGAGCTCCTTATCTTTAGCTATTACATTATAATGGGCATTTCAACTTAAGCATGTTTTATTTGCTTTTTAAAAGTATGTACTTTATCTCTATTTTTCATTCCTTCAATGCAATTCTTTTAAGTTCTCTAAAAATAATTCATGAATTGGAAAACTAAAGTAGAATCTTATATCCGATAACACATTTGAGAATATTATGTAGCAAAATGGTTGTACATGTAAAGCATGGGGGTTCATACACGTCCCATTGGTCCTACTTTTGTGTATAGGACTTTCGTTTGCAGGCGCTTCTTCCTCCCTATTTCACGTTCCTTTCTAATTGCTATAACTTGAACAAAAATATTGCATCTCCCGTAAATCTTAGAAAAGCTTTTCATTTATCTTTTCTTAGCGCAGACGATCAGTTCAGGTTGCTTGTTTGCATACACTTCTATGCGTTTTTAAGTTGCAAACGAACCTTTTCAGGTAATGGAGAAGATAATTGTAACTAATTTCCGTTTGGTCGATAGTATTCCGAAGTCACGTCCTGGTAATTGAAAGTGTCTTTATGCAAAATGACATCTTATTTGCACGAAAACTTGAGAACATCCTCGCCCAAGCTGTCCAAATAAAATTGTAAAAGCCCTCAAAGACCAATTGTGTTGAAACTCCCCTTTATGTCAATAAAAGATATATATCCCACTATGCTTTCTAGACTAAATGAATATTCATGTACACACCACTGTCCTATTCTTTTCCTCAAGTATACAAAGTCACTTCTCAATTCTGGCCCAGCCGTCTGCATTCATTTACGCACTGTGGTCAGACACTCGAGATCGTTTCTCCTCTCCACTAGCTTCTAACGTCTCAGAGAGGTGAATGTTTTCCAACAATCCCTCGATATCACATATAGAATAAAACAAGAAAAATAGTGACTGGAAAAGGATTATGGTAAACTCTAAACAACTGCAACTGGTGAGCAGCTTACAAATCACTCCAGTAGCTGAAAGCTTCCAATAGCGCCTCCTAGTCCCAGCTGTTCCTACTTCTCCTAAAAGCCTTCTTGTCTGAAAGAACCTTTTTACTTTTGAGGCGTTTTTGCTCCCCTATTGCAGCCCTAAAAAGACATACGAATTTAAGCTAAATGTATCAGATAATCCTTTATAAATCAGTTAAATAGAAGTTTATAAAAATGCAAGGGGATCCGTCCAGATACTGATAACTGAATTGGGGCCTTGCAAACCAAAAATTTGAACAGATGGTAGCAAGTCTCAAAAGATAAATCCACTTGAAAGCCTACCGAAACTCAGTAGCACTTACAACTTGGCAATTTTCTTCTTTTGTTCTTCTGTAGGAGGTGGTGGGACATAAGAAGCAGCATCAATGATGGACTGTTTAAGCATTGATCAGAACAATAGAAGTGGAAGAATTATACAGGGAAGGAAAATGGCATTCCACCAACACAAAAACAAGCAGAAACAGGTGAAAGACAGGTTTCATCCATGTGCCAGACATAAAAATGCCAAAGAATCTTTGGTACCTGTAGTTTGGACAAAGCATCTTCAATATTACCCCTGAGAAAATTAGCAACATTCCCTTAATAAATTGGTGTCAAATTCAAATAAAGGAGAATAAGTAAAAAAGAGCAGAAGTTGACTTTTGTGTTCTGGTTTTTGTTGAAGAAATCACGATTTCACCGTCATTGTTAATTCGGTTCTTTTCCTGTTCATGAATAGAAAAGACAAAAGAAATACCACAAATTACCAAAGACAAGAATATCATGCTTTCCCTCTATATATACTATACTACCTAAAAATGACTGCAAGAATGAGCAGTATCAAATTGATGATTTTAATCTTTTATACTTGACACCAAGCATGCGAATGCACATACTTCACAATGGCACAATGTTCATCAACTGTGTCAGGTCTTCAAATCAAGAATTCGATAAACATGCTTTGTACCAATAGTTAAGTTGAGTTAACAAACCATTTGCATAATCCTTTCCCTGATCCTGTCACTAAGCCAATCTGCATCTCTAACATTGAATCGCATGTCCACCTTAGTGTTCACTGTGACACCAGTTATGCAGAAAACCCACACTAAGTAACATGTGGAATGCAACAGAGAGTGAGAGCGTTAGTGAAAAGCTTGAAAGGTGAGGAGTGAACATACCTTTGTTCACATTCTGACCTCCAGGTCCACCGCTTCTAGCAAAATTCACAGTGACATGGTCTGGACGGCCAAGTGTTCTAGGTAAGAAAAATGACTCGTGCAAATAAAGAGTGATAAATTAGAACAAGTAAAATCATCCAAGGCATCTTAATATGGGGATCAATTTGCTTTCCTTTTCCAATAACTTGCAAGAACTAAAACAAATATTATTATCCCAGTCCGAAAGAGCAAGAGCTAAACAGAAACTACAATATCAGTATTGGACCAACATAGATGCTTTAACCATCTGTAAAGATACAATAAAACCCTACGAAGCAACACCAATAATCTCCTTTCTTGAATTCGCGTTCCACAATTACCAACAGAATCAACAAGCAGAGCAAATTAACCTTTCCAAGATATTGTCAATTTCACCTAACAATAGGAACTCGCTACAACCCACATGCCTCCCACTAAAAACTTTCATTTCCTTTCATCTCATTCCAGTAGCCAAAATAGACATGTCAATGGGAGAAGCAAACCTAATCGAAATCCCCAAAAGAGATATAAGTTCACTTGACATAACACGGAACAGAGGAAATTGCAAAGTACCAAGAGTGATTTTAGGAGTGGGCTCGTCTCCTGCGGAAATAGCTCGGTCCTCGGCCTCTTGGAGAAGTTGATGAACCTGAGAAAGCCGAGCAGACACCTTCTTGTCATCGGCGGCGCACCTGATCCGGCTGTAGCTGATATCTCTCTGGCTGAACCTAAGCGCGATTCCAGGTACGTTGGGGAAGGTTCTATGGGCAGTAGATAAAATAGTACAAGTTGATGACCTGTGATTTAGGAAAACCTCTTTTAACATCACCATGTTCATGTTGGCGGTGCTTCTTCTTACAACCGCCATGTGTATGCGATTTCTCTGTTATAACTTATGCGTATGTGCGTAGATTCGACTTTTTCGTGTGGATGAGGTTCGTTCAGGTTGTTGGTGGAGAACTTGGATGGGAAAAATTGTTTATTAAACTCGATCGGTCTATAATATTCAGCCTTTCAGGTACTTAGTATTTATTTCTTTGTCGTCCATTTAACGCATTTACTAAATGCAAAAAGAGCAACCTCAACTCCGAAATTTTCCATTAAAATTAGACCTAATTTTGTCTTCATCAGTTCATCTCCATCGTGAACTTGGAGCATCACCCATACTCGTGTTCATATTCATGCCCCGACAAATGCAGGAGATTTTTATCCTTATGATTAAGGGCATCAAAATCAATTCCGATGTTTGACGGTGTTAATTTCAAATGCATATATAACAAACACGTTAGATCTCGCCTGCAACATAATCACCATCCACTCACCTCAAAGATTTGATGAAAAGAAAACAATAAAAACTAACATCTAGGTATCTTCAAATTGACCAGTCCTCTACTGTGTGGATGCCCAAACTGTTGACTTGATCTCAAACTAGTCGTGGCTAAGCTATCGCTAGTGACCCTAACGAAGATGGCAGAGCTGTTGCCTGTGAAGCCACAAATGTGCTCTTCACTTGAGAATACAAGTTACTAAAGCCATTATTGTTATGTTGATTAGTTGGTCCACTTGTAGTTTGAAACCCTTCCTGCAAAGCAATTGGAGTCACAAAGCCCTGCTACAAGAAAAAACCTCCATTGTTGAGCTGCGAAGGTGTTGGTCCAATTATATTTTGTCTAGTACTTTACGACATCACTGGAACTGCAGGTGGAGATGCGAAGATAAACGAAAGTAAACGGAGACATGAGTGACTGTGTGATCTAGGGATTGACTGCAAAGCCCAAAAATGGAATAATGTTACTCAGTTCAATATCAACCCGTATCCAAGTTTTGCGCTAAATGCCGGCCGCTATTGTAAATTTTAAAAAGTATAGAAAATAAATAAAAAGAAAAAACAGAAACCTCCCCTTCCCCCAGGGCAGTCGCACCTCTCTCACTCTCGGTTTTTAACAAATGCAATTCACAACTCATATAATATATGGTTGTAAATGTGTCTCTTTTTAATCCATTATATAGATAGATATGTGCAGGAAAAAGTTTTAAAATGTACCTGAAATTAACAAGATACTCATTATCAAAATATTTCCTTGGAGGAATTCCTTCTATTTTTGTTTAGTAATTTATTTATATTTCCTAAATTAAGAACCTTTTAGTACCCATAATTTTTTGCTACTGATTATGTGATAAAGGATTTGTGGATCAAATGGGAGAATGCTAGACAAATATTTATACATTTAAAGTTTAAAGTGATTAAGGAGTTATTATCACATAAAAAGTTTAAAGTGATTAAAGAATTATTATCTTGATAATAACTAATCAAATTTATTTTAATTTAAATGAAATAATGTCCTTAATGATATGATATGATATGGATACATATAATGGGTTGTCAGGGGTCTCTAATCTATACCATCCTTCAAGTGTAAGAATAGAAAACTTGAAGCATAGGTCAGAAAACTCTTCTATACAAAGACAATTTTTCCACATGTCTTAAAACAAAAAAAGGTTTTCCTATTTTTAGTATTTTAATTTGATCAATTTACTTGGAAGTACACAATCTAATTTGCACATTAATGTGATTCATTAATTTGTTGTTCTTGATGTATAAATAGCTAAAATGAGTAAGGGTTTGATATGGATAAAATTACCACCCAATTAGAAATAAACATTGAAAAATGATTCGAAACAAATGTTTTGTTTAAAATAGAAAAAAGCTTTAATATTTAAAAGTAAGAAAACTAAATATTTATTTTAATATGGATTGAATCGAATTAATAGCACTAATTGTTTTACTTTTTACAAATAAATTACTATTTGTTACAAAAATAATCCAAATATATATTATTGTTTAAAAGAATAACATATTTCAAATAATTCATTCAATCTTTTTTTTCTTTTTTTTTCTATCATACATCTCTCCTTAACATAAGAATGCTCTACATATATAATTCTAATTTGCTTAATTTTGTGTGCGTTATTACTAGATCAATTCTTATTTGAAAGAATATTAAGAATTTAGTAATTTATTTTTAATGTTAATCATTTAATCTTATTGTATAATTCTTATTTTACTAATATTTATAAGATCATAGTGTTTGAATCAAGTAAATTAAATTCAAAATTTCTTTTTTGTTGTTCTTATTTCACAACTAAATTCAGTTAAATGATTATTTGTGGTGTTATACAAAGTACCATATCATTCTTTTTTCCTAAATCTTTTTTATGTTTAAAATTAATGTTTTTATACAAAGAACGTTGCTAATATAAAATTTGATGTGTATTCATTAATGAAATCAATAATCAACCACGTTAAATATCCGATGTATATACTTTAATTAAGGCATCTACTTAGCTATGTATTTTTTATTTTTCTACAGCATTGTTTTAAAGATTATAATAATATAATTAAAAATCTTATATTTTTATATAACTTTTTTCTTTTATTAAAATATTAATGTATTATAAAATTGAAGAGGTTGACATATTTTTAATTTCTTTATTAAAACTATCGATTTATGAAACGGAGAGGGTGGGTTGAATTGAGTCGGGTCAGCGCATTGGGTTGAGTCTTGATCTTAAATTGCTCCCAGCTGATTGTTCAGCTTGATATTTTCCAATCATCAACCCGACCTTCATCTATCCAATTTCCTTCTCATCTAATATGTGCAAACTAGTTTCTCTTTTTTCTATAGTTTCATCGTCTCCTGGTTTGCCTTCATCCATTGCAAACCTCGACATTAATAACGAATAAGGTATCGTACAGCTTCCTTTCTTTAAGTCTTCAACCAAAGGTGATCCATTTCCTCTTCTGTAAGTGGCTATTTTCGTTATTCAAATTCATCTCTTGGAACGTCTCTTTTGTTCTCTGATCACTTCTCATTGATTTAGTACGTTAAATTTTGAATCCCAAGTAAGAGGGGATTCTTGAACTCAACTGGTATCTCCAATTTCAGTTCTCAACCTTGTAAAATTTGGATCAAATCCAAACATGGGATTGGGTTTATCAATCTTAATGGGACTGAAAGCAACAGCGCTGTTCCTCATTTTTACCTACCTTAGAAGCTTTGGTTTCACCTTTTTGTCAATGCCCTTGTTGTATGCGTCGTTGGTTAGTGTCCTGATATCCATAGCTGCTCATCCTTTTATCGATCTCCCCATGCTGTTGGGGAAAAACCCAGATGGGAGTTTCCCAGTTTGGTCGATTATCATGTTCAGTCCATACTTGTATTTTGTTAGGATCTTTTCATTCCTCAGAAGGTTCACAAGCGGTGAGGAGCCTTACACACAGATTTCTGAGGGTCTGTATGTTGGTGGGTGGCCTTATTCGTCCGATAAGTTGCCACCTGGTAATCCTGCAATTATAGACTGCACCTGTGAATTCCCAAGAAAAGCAGAGTTTAAGGGGCATTCTTACTTGTGTGTTCCAACTTGGGATACCAGAGCTCCTCAACCAGGGGACATTGAAGCTGCAGTTAAGTGGGCTTGCAGGAAGAGATCTCAAGATAGGCCTATTTTTATTCATTGTGCTTATGGTATGATATTAGTGTTTTATGGCTCTTCAATACATATTTTCTGTTGTTGATAATCAAACAAATTGAAAGCTCTGGAGCTATAGGTTTCACCTCTTTCTGGATCATTAATTAGGTTCTTTATATTGATCTATTGCCACGTTATCAAGTGTTCTGATTTAGGTTAATCTCTATCAAAGAAGGAAAAATATGACTAGGTTGAAGCAAAATCATCATGACTGTATTGCGATGTGTCTGAGAAGTAATTTGTATGGAGTTGGAATTCATGATGCGTCTTTTTGAATTTTGCAGTGGTTGATCTTAGTTCCGTGCTTAGTTCTGATTTTTCAGTCAAATAGGACTAGATTTTGTTCAGTATTTGCTTATCAGACGTCGTCATTTTGTTAGGCACGCTAGCAAATAATTGGAAAGGGTTTTGCATTAGGTTCCATTTCAATTGCAATAAACTGGAAAAGTGTCATTACGTATAGTTCCCACTGCGATGTAATGATGTGTAGACCTAGTGAGTCTCATTTGTGGCAAAGTAAGTTTGATAAGCATTTGTCTACTACCTTCAATGTGGATGGAAAAAAGTGTTTAGTAACAGAAGCACAAGCTTATAAAATCATTCTACATTATTTGAGGGATATCATTGCTTAATCAAGTGGTAATCAGTGAACTCCAGTTTGAATATGCAAAGACAAATAAAGGATTCTTGGGGGACGGCAAAGATACTGGATTGTTGGTTATGGATAAATACTGTTTGAGTTTTCTTTGTATACGAGTCTTGCATGGGATCAACATATCTTTTAATGCATCGTCACCTGATTCTGTAGGCTTGTATTCTCCTCTATGGGAGTCTAGTTTAATTGTAGTTAGATGTTGCAAGCTATGGCCCTGCACGTGTGCCTTCAAAGATAAGTCCACAAGCATTGCTTCTCCATCATGCAACTTGTGTTAAAATAACTTAATTGAGATCTGATTACATCAAAATGTCAGACCATCAAAATCAACGCAAGTAAACTGGAGAAAGAATGTTAAAAAAGTATTAATTATTGTAGGACGGGTCATTGAATGCATTTGATTCAGGGCTATGATTCAGGGCTATGGAAATAACGTGCAAGGGAGAAGGTCAAATGAGTGTCAACTCTGCAAATATTTCTTTGTGTGGCTCTTAAAAGTAATTTTTGGACGCTTTTGCACATGCCATTTTTTTAAATAAAATCTGATTAGAGGTCTACAAAAGATTTATATTTCCCCTTGGAATGATCTATACAAATGAGCTTCCTTTTCTTTTTAACCTTAAATGATCTTATTGTTCTTTTAGGGCATGGAAGAAGTGTTGCTCTCATGTGTGCACTGTTGGTGGCTTTGGGTGTAGTGGAAGATTGGAAAAAGGCTGAAGAGTTCATCAAAGAAAGACGCCCTTATATTCGTCTGAACGAACTCCACCGCAAAAGCTTAAAAGAATGGTCTAAGCATCGACTATCTTCTCCAAGGAGGAACGAGCAATGAATGCAAGTTGTGTAGCTCTACCTAATGCATGCTAAGATAATCGCGGTCAAATTGTTACAGAAAAGAAGTCATGAGCATCCTTAATTAACTTATGATTGATATGATCATTTTATGCCTTGTACTTTTTAAGTGGTTGTACTTTATTCTGACATTGGCTAGCTCAACTTGCATCAAAGCTCAACAAAAACGCAGTTGCATATGATTTTGTGTTAGCAATCCATACCAATCATACAGTTAGATGCGTCTTAATGCTTCAAGTAAAAGCATCATTGTCAGCGTACTTTGAGCTCGCACATGGCTCCATTTTCCAAACCCAAAGAGAGTTTTGCATTGTTTACTGGGTTTTGGTTTGTTAGCCATGACAAGTTAACATTTGCTTTTGTTTGGTGGGACTGACATGATAGCCTTAAAGGTGGTAAGCTATGCTATCTAGTTGGATATTTGCTCGAAGTTTCGATGTCCAGTTGACAGAGATGGAGAGAGGAGAAACTGGTAGATTCTGATGCTCAGTGTACTGCTGGGTAAGCTTGAAGATGAGAAGGAGAGGGAAAAAGAGGAGACAAAACGTTGGGATGAGAACGACCAAAATTATGTAAGAGAGTGAGCAAGGACCTTGGAGTAGCCTCCTGCTATCTCAAAAATGATTCAATTAGTACATGTTTTCTGTTTCCGGATCCGATCACATGCATCAACGCGTTGTGTTTAATTAGTATCAGTTTCTCGCACCCTTCCCTTATCTTCAATCAACTCATTACGGTCTACTACTTGTCGTAGTATGAAGAAATTCACTCCATGTCCCTAGCCTCAGCATCTAGGCATAATTTTTCAAAAAACCAATATGGTTTTTGGTATAATTAAGACCGACGATGTTCGACATCTAGTTTCGTTAAGTTTTTGCCGAACTCTGGAGAGTATATACAAGACTTTTGCATGCGTTAAACCTCGAATATTGTCGGATTGAAGTCGAAGTCGACTCGATGGCGGCTATCAATCTCATTGGGTCCTCGGTGAGCCGTTTACATGTTCTCAATCCCATTGTTCAAGGGATTAGCGAACTTTTCATTCGGAACTGGACGGTAATTCATCGTCATATATACTGCGAGAGCAACCGATGTGCCGACTGGCTCGCGAACTATGCTGAATATTTTGGTATAGGCACAACTTATTTTGATACTCCACTCATTGGGTACCATGTAATCTTCCTAGAGGATATGTCGAGAGTCTGCTTCTCTCGTCGTGTAATTTTTTTCCTTCCCTATTGATATAAAAAAAAAGTTAGATCATACCCAAAATTTGTATAAGATCACCAAAATAACACCAAGGTGTCAATTAAACCCACTAATGCCACGTGTCCTAACTTACACCTCACTCTTCTTGTTTCCATATTATTAGTATAGCCAGTTTTCTTACACCTAGCGGAGGAAGTTCTTAATATAAGATTGTGATGCATAAATGAGCCGAGACTTTACTCAACAGGGTTAACATTTTTTATATCCTTTCTTAAGAGTTTACTATTTGTTGACTTCAATGTGATTTAATGATCAATACTAGTTCCCTATACAAGTAAGAAAGCAATATAATTTGTATTTCTAAATTTGAAGTTACCAAATCTCTTTCTAATCAAAACAACGTAAGAATGTAATAATTTGATTCGTGAACTCTCCTGATAGGTTTTATCCTAACTCAGAAAGATCATGTAATTCTCTCTCAGAACAACCCATTCATTATTCTTGTTGTGATCTAAACATAAGCATCATATTTGAATCTCATTGTATTAATCCAATTATTAAATCTTCAACTTTCGTTTCCTACATTCAACACAATATTAGGGTATGAATAAATATCAAGAAAACTAGAAGTTTCATTAAATCAAAAACATAAGATCATGTAGTTCTTTCT
>JANZLC010000005.1:29341102-29357317 GCA_026413385.1 Erythroxylum gracilipes
ATGATTATTGAGTAGTGACATTCATACATTGAATGATTATTGAATAATGATATTGATTGTGATTGAATATGGGTTCCAGACTGGAGGTCCGACGATTGTATACTGGGAATGTGTTATTGAAGTGCTCATTGAATGTGAATTGGACGAACTAAGTGTACTGAATACGATTGATAAATGTGATTTGAATGTGTATTGTATCTAAATGGAAGTGTGATTTCTCGACTTAATGTCGAATGCCGGACTAAGGTCCGACGACATGGGAAATAAATGATCGAATGATTTGTATAAATGTGTGATTGTTGCGTTCCATATCATGAATGCATAAAACATAATGTAGTTGTGACCAGAGTAGCCAATGATCAGAGCTTAAAGCTCAACGAGTGAAAATGAGCTTCGAGCTCAAAAAGTAATTCAGAGCCTTAGGCTCAACGATCAATGAGCCCTATATGGGACAGTTTACAATGAGCCCTATATGGGACAGTTTACAATGAGCCCCACGTGGGACAGTTATCAATGAGCCCGATATCCAATGGATACGGGACAGTTTAGGCACTCGGTCACAACGAAGAAATAAATGGAAATTGGGCCTCATGTACATATGCATGATATGATTGATTTAATTGTATTGAATGGGAATGCATTGAATGGGAATATGCAATTGTATGGAATGGGAATATGAAATTGTATTGAATGGGATTGACTTACTTGTATTGAATGGACATATGAAATTGTATTGAATGGAATTGACTACTTGTATTGAATGGACATATGAAATTGTATTGAATGGGATTGACTTACTTGTATTGAATGGACATATGAAATTGTATTGAATGGGATTGACTTACTTGTATTGCATGGACATATGAAATTATATTGATTGGGCTTATGAGATTGTATTGAATGTGAACATGGCATTGAATTGATTGTGAATATAATTGGGAAGTGTAATAGTGAATTTGAATTATGGCATATTGAGAATGAACTTCTGTATTGGGTGACTGGGTGAACCATCGATGATGGTCACTCACTGAGTTCGCAAAACTCACCCAAATTTGCATCTATTTTTCAGGGTTCAGAAGAATACCCCGTTATGCAACGGGAGTAGACTTTTAGCATGCAGAGGAAAGTTAGGGGTCGGGATCAGTTCGCGTCTGCATTAGGATAATTCTTATTTTGTGTAAAGTGTATTCATTGAATTCTGCTCAGTGTATAATTGGATGTTTCAGTTTGTATTTGATTATTTCAGCTTGTAATAAGTGCTGACATATGGGAATTTGAGTAAATGAGGTTGATTACATATGAATATTGCTGAGTATATCAATGTAATCCAATTGGAAATGTTTGTGAACGTTTTGTACATTGAAATGGGCCCTAATGGCTCAAAGTGACATGGCTTGTAACTGAAACGCGTTAGAAATGGAATTGGGCCCCAAATCGACTAGTGAAACTGTATTGATGGTACTGCATTGAAAGTAAGTTTTCTATCGCGACTGTTATATTTATATGGCCCACGTTGGTAATGGATTTCCGCAATGTTAGTGTTTCAAAAAAAAATTTATATTGGTTTGTGAGTGATTGGCTGTTCTAGCATGCTACCTTCGCGGGCACGGACTCGGATATCACCGTCGATGTCTAGTTTGGGTATTGCAAAAGTGGGATGCTTCAGACAACAAGTAAAAAATTGCTCATATTGTGAGTTTTAATCTTTATTTCCAGTAAATCAATCAGAATATGTTTTAAAGAGGTCAAAAAAAAATCATTTGCAACTAGTTATTTAAAGGGGAAACTTAATCTCTTAACATTTTAGGTGAATGTAGATATTAAGGAGAAATAATAGTTTTGTTACAGATAATATACCTTTTAGGTTTTAAATAATCTTTTTCTTACCTATACTTAATGTTAGAGCATTTTCTACTTTCAAATCCTTACGATCAACATCAGAAACTTACTTATTACTAGGTGGAGAATCAGTTAAAAGAACTAAAGAATAATTTGAGCTTAAACCTTAGGTTAGCCCCTCAATAGCCAAATAAAGATAACTCGAGGTACTTCTAATGGCTCTATAAGATGGATCCATGATCGTGTCGTTCAAGTGTTAAAATTTATAAGCCCTCAAATACTGCAAGTGCATGGGTCACGACTGTAGTATAAGAGGTATCGATTCCACGAGGAGGGGGTTTAATATAATCCTAAAAATCTAAGGCTGAAAAGATATGAAACTAAAAATAAACAATGCAATGGGAACTAAATACGAGAATTGAATTCAACTAATTAAATCAAGAGTTAAACATGAAGGAATTAACAATTGAGCAATAAGTGCATAATGGAAATCAACCAAAAAATTTACCAAGTTATGAGAAAGGGGTTTTTGCCTATCTTTAATAGTAACCTAGCTGATTATGTGCTAATGGGGTGTCGATTTTAGATGATCCTAAGGCTAATTACTCTCTCTCGAGCTATAACCATTAACCCCTAATTTATAAACCCCCTAATTTATAAACCCTAATTGGATTATGAAATTTGTAATCTTTTAATTCACAATTTATCCAAATTAGATATGAAGCATTCTAATAAACTATCGGAATATCATATGAGATCTCTCTTTGCACAATTATCAATATGATTTATCACGATTTTTATTAAACTGCCTAACTCTCACTAATAAACTATCGGAATATCACATGAGATCTCTCTCCACACAATTATCAATATGATTTATCACGATTTCTATTAAACCACCTAACTCTCACTAATCCGATTTAATCAATATTCATTCAATTCACCCTCTCAGTTTATTATCAAATTATGCGCAATCAAATCACAACATTCATCTAATAAACATAATCGACTAAATTATATTTAAATTAAAATAAAATCCTGAAGAAGAGTTAAAACATCATCAACATTCTACCATCTATCATCATACAATCCATCCAAACTTTATACATGAATAAAATTGAAACGAAAAGGAAATAAAAACTTTGAATGGACGATCTGGAAAGGCAGCAATGTTGAGAAACCTCCTGATTTGGGAAGCACATCGAGATCGCTTCTTCTTCCTCTTTCTTCCTCTTCCTCCTCTCTTTCTTTTCCTCTTTCTTTCTTAGGGTTTCCAAAAGTGGCTTTACGAAAAGCTCCATTTTTCTTCTCTTGTTGTTTTTTAAATAGTCTCTTATGTTTTGGATAACCTTAGGGCTTTTCGAGGGTTCGAAAGGTCCAAAAAGTCTCTCGAAGCGTGAAGTTCGTAAATGTCTGTGCGTTTGCTCGACGTAGGCCACGATCATGGCTCACATTTAAGCCTTCTGTCACAATTGTGACATGCAGGCTACGATTGTAGACCATTCCTGGAGCTTCTGTTACGATTGTGGCCCATAATTGTGGGCCGTTGTTTTGACCTAATTGTATTTTGAAACTCCTTCATGTTTTGATACCTGAAACACTAGCCAACACATCAAGGTACATCAAAAACATAATATTTAAGCTCAAAAGCTTGTACTAACCTTTAAAACACTTAAAACACAAATAATTAACAAACTAACACAATTCTAACTTAAACACATACTAAATGATTGAATTAACGACTAAACACATATCAAACTATGCCCTAAAACATAATGCAATTTACACTTATCAATCCATCTGAGGAGTAATAGCAAAGAGATTGGCAGAGATGACTTTAGAAGCCATAGGCACTAAAGCATTAGGTGTGTCATGTATATTAGCATTTGTTGGTTTAAAGATCATAATATTTGTAGACTTTGTTAGCTAGACAACTTGGTAGAAAACTCATAAAGCAGGGAAGGAAGAGACAATTGAGTGTTCCCCTATTTTTGCATATTGACATGTGTTTAATAGTCTACTTGTATCTTTCCATTCTTTATGTTCTTGCTTAAATTTGGGCTTCCAATGCTAATTTACTGCAACAACTGAGATGATTAAGCTATCATCTTCATTAAGTTTTTGAATTTTGATCTTTTTGGTAGTTATTTATCTCATTCCACCTATATGTAATGTAAGCACAACAGTCTTTTAAGGGAAGTTGTTTTATCTACATAGACTAACTTATCTATAGCATTTTCTAAATAACCTAGTTCACTCATAAAGGAGCAACATTCTAGTTTGCGCTATCAAGCCTAATTCCATACTCTCATTTTCGTAATAATATTGTTTTCCTCCTAGGTGTCAAAGACTTGGTTCTAAAATCTTTATCGTCCCATCTTTACTATTAAACTTAAAGATAGCTCGTTTTCAGATCAGATGAAAGGTTGGCCTTCTATCAATAAAGAAACTAACCAAATAAGAGGACCATTTAGAAATTATTGATTCTTAAAACTTGCAAGGATGGAAATGGGACCAAGTCTCCATTATAGAAAGGAGGGACATATTGAAGGAACAAGGGAGGATTTTCATTCCTTATAAATCTTAAATGAAGAAGATGACAAAGTGGGCTAAGAATGAAAAGAAGTAACATTCACTAAAGGAATGGAAATGGAAGCAATTAAAAGAGTAAAAATAGAGGATGAAGAGGTCAAGAATATCCAACAACAAAAGAAGCAAAAAAGGGTGAACTTGAAACTGGTTTCACAAAAAAGGATATAACGAAACTAGAACTATATGAAGCTAACTTAAAGAATAGGGGAGTAGGAAGAATCCCAACTATAGGGAGAGGAGCTGGAGAGTAGAAGGAAAAAAAACAAAAGAACCATATACAAAAAACATAACAGGACAAGAGTATGGCAAACAAAATGGTATGGAGAAAGAGAAAAAAAGGGGTTATAATCATGAGTTAGTATTATAGTGGGTTCTGGATTGGGACTGGACTGTTAGTTGCGAACATATTCTTCGGGAAGGTAATAATGTGGCTGATCTTCTTGCTAAGCGAGCTAGCCATGGACAGGAATCTTTTCAATTTTGGGTTACTTCTCCTGCTTTTGTGGATGCAGCTGTTCTCGGTGATGCTGTAGGCATTACGTTTGAAAGGGGCTAGATCTCTTTGCTCTTTTGTCTTTTTCTTTTCCTTTGCACCCAAAAAAAAGGTATTATAGTGGGTTAGACTCCAAGAAAAGAAACGAAATTTCTGAAATATAAAAGAGATCAATATAAAGTCAAAGGAGAGAGGCCAAAGCAAAGCAACGCAAGTGTTAGTATTTTAATATTAATAAAATAAAATAAGTAAAAATATTTCATTGACTTTCTCCATACAATGTCTCCTTCTTATTTTATTCCAACAAGTCAAAACATTATTTTATGATAAATTCTAGACAATATTAGATATCATAAACTCATTAGGAAGAATAGCTAAGAATTTAGGCAAAAAAATGTGTTTTGTAATGAAAAGAAATGATAAACCATAGTGAAGAGAGAACATTTTTAAGGATTAAACAAAATTTAATAATTAGAACATTTTCACATTTTAAAAAATAAAAAATAAGCATTTTAATTTAATTTAGGATTTGATAAAATTAAGTTCTTAAATTTATAATACAAGTATTTGGTTATATCATCAGACATATACATATAACTTCCATTAAATTTGATTTAAAAATACACTTAATTAATTTAATTGTTAATGTTTAAGATCCCACATGCTAAACATTTTTGTTTAAGTACTAATTTTTTTGTAATATAAATTCAAACATCAACAAATATGATATCACTTAAAATACGATATAAGGATAGGATTAATCAACCTATTCATTTACAGAAAAATTTAAAATGATTAATACAAAAAAGGTAACATGATGATAGGAAATTAAAAATATTTTCGTAACTTTATGAAATGAGAAAATTATGTATAAGATAAACTCAACTCGCTCTTTCAATTATATTTAAAAGTTTAATCATGCGTTCAATTTTTGAATTTATGTTTCAATTTATTCTTAGATTAAATTAATTTAAATATATCTTTTAAAAATATTTAAGGTGACATACACTTTAAAAATAACAATGATGAGATGTAATGTTTATTTAATGGTCTTTAGGTGTTTTCTGACATTAAACTTTTAACTAATTAATCTAAAAATCTAGTCAAAGCCTCAAAAATTAACTAATAAAATAAATTATCAATATAATTAAACTTTAGATAAAATTGGAAGGTCAGTTTAGTTAAAATTCGTTTTCATGTATATATATATATATGTTTATGATCTTTTATTTAAGAATGTCCAAAATAGTTGATGGGAAAGTATTTTATTAGGAAGGACCAATAGTTGAAAAGCTCAATGCAGTAATGGACTGCTCAATTACAAGTTGACAATGAAAAGATAAGTTCATTTAATATGTTAGTATTGAATTGAAAGATTAATTAAATAGTTGGGGAAGATAATACATTCACGCAATGAGCTTATGGAAATAATTAAGCATTGAACAAACTTGAACGCGTAACTTGTATGGGATTGGCAATGTGCCCTTTGCTTTAAAGGCGTGGGGAACTAAAAGAAATACTTATACGACCAGTCCACTTGTTGTCGCTATACCCAACAAAAACACGCAAATATCTTATATATTTTAGTAATTTGATGAAAGTGACCCTCCAGCAAATTCAGACTTAAACAATTCCCTGTTCACATCCCCACTCCTCAAATTGAAGCTTTCTTCACAGCTTTAACCATTTTACTGGCAATGGCATTGTTGGTTTTCCAAAAAATAGCCATTGTTTGAAATCTAGTTGCCTTTTCTTTTTCTTTTTCCTTAAATAACACAGAGTCTGGTATGGTCTTAGTCTAGTCACTACAAAGCACTAGTGGTCAGAAGCATGAACGTGTCAGGTTCCAAACGCCCCCGTTGAAATTGTTAAGACATTCATTTCGTTTCATTCACACCTGTTTTATATTATAAATTGTATAGCTGCCAACTTACCTCACAACCTGCCGTTTTAATCTCATTCTGTGTCTCGAATGTCGAAAATCTGTGTTGTCCTAATATAGCTGCGCCTGCGTAATGCTTCCTTTCTCCAAACTCCACTCTGCAAGCTTCTCTTTACGTTCCCTTACGCCCCAACAAAGTGACGCAAGTATGAAATATGATCGGTGTCATTTCTTGCTGTTATGTTGCTCCTTTGCATTTTTATCTGCTGTGTCTGGTCTCAACTCTGATGGGTTGGCCCTTCTTTCGCTTTTGAGGCGCTGGAGTTCTGCGCCTCCTATATCTTCAAGTTGGAATGCGTCACACTCAAATCCATGTTCCTGGGTCGGCGTTGGATGTGACTCTAGCTTCCAACATGTGCTCACATTAAACCTTTCCGGGTATGCAATTTCTGGCCAGTTGGGGCCAGAAATTGGTCGGTTAAATCGTTTGCAGACGGTAGATTTGAGTTACAACGATTTATCAGGAGAAATACCTTCAGACTTGGGTAGTTGCACTCTACTTGAGTACCTGGACTTGTCGATAAATAGCTTCACTGGGGGAATACCTCAGAGCTTCAAGTATCTGCGGAACTTGTTTAACTTGGGGCTGTATTCCAATTCACTGTCTGGTGAAATACCTGATTCATTGTTTCAGCTTTCTGGTTTACAAAATGTTTATTTGCAGGATAACAATCTCAATGGTTCAATTCCTAGCAATGTTGGTAACTTGACGGACGTTTTGCAGCTATGGTTATACGGTAACCAGTTGTCTGGTACCATTCCCGAGTCCATTGGGAACTGTAAGAAACTGCAAGGGCTGTATTTGGAGGACAACCAATTGGTTGGTTCTTTGCCCAAGACTCTGACACATCTTGAAAGTATTGTTGACTTGTACATAGGTCCTAATAACCTTGAGGGTAGTATTCCTTTAGGTTTTGGAAACTGCAAGAATTTGACTACCCTAGATTTGTCATACAATGGCTTTAGAGGGGGCATTCCACCAGATTTGGGCAACTGTAGTAGCTTAACAACTTTGGCTATTGTCCATAGCAACTTGACAGGGTCCATTCCATCTTCTTTTGGCCTCCTAGATAAGCTTTCTAAACTTGACCTCTCCGAAAATCAGTTGTCTGGTAGGATTCCTCCAGAACTTGGAAATTGCAAATCCTTGACTCAGTTACTGTTATATACAAACCAACTCGAAGGAGATATTCCAAGCGAACTAGGAGAACTAATTATGTTAGAGGACCTTGAATTGTTTAGCAATCATTTCAGTGGTGAGATTCCCATCAGTATTTGGAGGATTCCTAACCTTAAGTACCTTATTGTTTATAATAACAGTCTTTCTGGTGAACTGCCTATTGATATCACTGAGTTGAAGCAACTAAAGAATATCTCCTTGTATCAAAATCGGTTTTCTGGTGTCATACCCCAGAGTTTAGGTATTAACAGCAGCTTATTGCAGCTTGACTTCACCAATAATAAGTTCATTGGTGAAATTCCACCGAATTTATGCTCTGGTAACCAATTGAGGGTTCTGAATTTGGGCAGAAATGAACTTCAAGGCAGCATTCCTCCTGACATAGGCAGGTGTTCATCTCTCTGGCGACTGGACCTGAATGAGAACAGGCTATCAGGGCCACTTCCAGATTTTGCAATGAATTCAAACCTTTCTCATATGGACATCAGCAAAAATAATATCACAGGTCCGATTCCACCAAGCCTCAGGGACTGCACCAACCTCACTTCTATTGATCTGTCCATGAACAAGCTTACTGGTGTTATACCTCCAGAACTAGGCAATCTTGTTGCGCTAGTGATCTTGAATCTTTCACATAACCAATTGGTAGGCCCTCTTCCAAGTCAATTGGCAACTTGCTTGAAACTGGACAAGTTTGATGTGGGTTTTAATTCATTGAAGGGTTCTGTGCCATTGGCTTTGAGGAACTGGAAATCTTTATCCACTTTCATTTTAAGTGAAAATCATTTTACTGGCGGCATTCCTTCTTTTCTGTCAGAGCTTGAAAAGATTACAGAGCTAGATATTGGTGGAAATTTGTTTGGAGGTGAAATCCCTTCATCACTTGGTTCACTGAGAAATCTGCAATATGGGTTGAACCTTAGCAACAATGGATTGAGTGGTGAGATTCCTTCCAGTATGGGAGACTTGAACTATTTAGAACGGCTTGATATATCTAACAACAATCTGACAGGAACATTAGCAGCTCTTGGTGGAACTCATGTCTGGATTGAGATAAATATCTCAAACAATCTTTTCAGTGGTCCAATACCAGAAACACTTATGACCTTACTTGACTCATCTCCGTCATCATTCTTGCACAATCCTGGCTTATGTGTCCATTGTCTTCCCTCAGGTGGCATATCATGCACTGCTAACAAAAGTTTCAAGCGATGTGAAAATATATCAAGCCATAGGAAGGGCCTTACTAAAGGGGAAATTGTGAGTGTTGCCCTTGCATCACTTGTTGTTTCTCTTGTTCTTCTTGTACTGGTATACGCGTATGTGTCACACAGAACAGCCAAGCTGGATATTGAGATTGCTGCTCAAGAAGGACCAGCTTCCTTACTTAGCAAAGTGATGGAAGCTACTGAAAACCTAAGCAGCAGATATGTCATCGCAAGAGGAGCCCACGGAACAGTTTATAGGGCTACTTTGAGTGCAGACAAACAGTTTGCAGTGAAGAAGATTGTGTTTACTGGCCATAAAGGAGCAGAAAAGACTATGATGAAAGAAATTCAAACCATTGGAAAAATTAAGCACCGAAATCTTACAAAGTTAGAAGACTCCTGGTTGAAAAATGATTATGGTTTAATCCTGTACAGGTACATGCCAAATGGAAGCCTTCATGATGTTTTACATGGAACAAATCCTTCACCAACACTAGAATGGAGTGTCCGTTATAAAATAGCCATTGGAACTGCTCATGGATTGGAATATCTCCATTATGATTGTGATCCTCGCATAGTGCACCGAGATATAAAGCCAGAGAACATTCTTTTAGACTTTGACATGGAGCCTCATATCTCTGACTTTGGTATTGCCAAGCTTTTGGATCATGCTTCTAGTTGGACACAATCCATCTCAGTTGTTGGTACAGTTGGATATATTGCACCAGGTAACTTCTTCTTCACACATGCCTCAAATAGGTCTCATGTATTCTGTTATCTGACGCTAAAAGTATGGTTGTTGCTTTGACAGAAAATGCATTCACGAAAGCAAAGAGCAAGGAGTCTGATGTATATGGTTTCGGTGTTGTGCTGCTTGAACTGATGACAAGAAGAAAGGCATTGGATCCGTCATTTGAGGAGGGCACTGACATTGTAGGGTGGGTTAGGTGTATATGGAACAATGCAGAAGATATCAATGAGATTGTTGATTCAGGTCTGGCACAGGAGTTCTTGGATTCCAGTGTCAAATATCAAGTTAGTAATGTGCTAATGGTGGCTTTGAGATGCACTGAAAGAGAGCCTGGGAAGAGACCCACAATGAGGGAAGTAGTGAAGCAACTAATAAATGCAAGTCTTCATTGTAGAAGCAATGATAGCTAGAAGAAAACCAGGTTCGTTTTTTTTAAAGCGTAACATCCATTTCTGCAAAAGATCAGCTACGTGCTTATTTGTTATCGGCTCACTTTTTTCTGGAATCAATAAAACTTTTGTCCTAATTAGAATACGAAGTTTTGAAGCGATGAATCATTTTGCTTTCTTGGGTTTCTAATTTATAAAGCAACCTGAAAGAATTAAAGCTTGAAGATTTGGGAAATTAGAATTCGATTTCGTAAAGAAAATGGTTATCGAAAATTATGGTTGATTAGTAGTGAGTAGTGACAAATTATCACTCAATAATTGATCTTAAGCCCCACTACATTCATATCAAAAGAAAAAAAAAAGGTCTCGTAAACCTTTTTATGTGGCCCATGAGCCAACCCCACTGACATGCAAAACCGTGTTCAAAAGATTCTCAGCGTAAAAAAGTTAAAACAGACTACTTTTAATCTTTTATATGACTCATAAAGTTAACCAAACTGATAAGGTTTCTTTAAGGATTCCATGTATAGGCATCTTAGATCAGTTCAAAGCTATAAGATGCAGTGAGCAATCAGTTAATAAGGTCTAGAAGCTCATGTTTCATGCATTACAAAGAGAGACAAATGGGGAGCAAAAAGTTGGGGTTGTTCCTGGTTTTCATCAACTGCTTGTATCTTTTTGCCTCTTCTTCTTCACTCCAGAGATCCCTGGTCTCAGGTATCCTTATTTTCCTCTTTTGGCTTTGGCTTTATCTCCCTTTGTTTAACCCTTTCAAGCTGTGAATCATATTCCATCTCAGGATACAAATCTCATAACTAACTTTTCGCTTGTAACATGTGAGAGTCTTTGGTATAGGGCCTTATAGGCATGAAAGGGATAACCTGTGTAAAGATACTATTGACAACTTCATCTCATATGAGTGAACAGGTAACATGCAAAATGACCCGGAGAGAAACTTGCTCACATGAGCTAACAAACACTGTTTGGTGGTAAAATTCAATCAAATATTGAAAAGATGAGAAATCGGGTTGGCTATAAAACAAGGGAAGTTTGAGTTTCTTTTTCTCTTCATAATTACAAACAATTTTCTAATTGTTTGAAGATGAACTCAAAAGTTGGAGATCATATCACTTGTTTTGCACTTTTTTGAGTTCTTATATTTCTTCCATAAAAAACGATGAAGAGAGCAGCATAAAGAAGAAAATGGGAAAGTGGAGAATCAGATGCCTTTATTACTTCTCAATCTCTTATGCTAAAGTATTAGCATAAAATGAGCAACGTTTTGAAAATATTAATTAATGGTTACGACTTTTGAAAATATTAATTAATGGTTACGACTTTCACTCTCGACTTATTGTACTCGTATGACAGTCTTGATACCTTAAATGTGAAAGATATAAGATTTTAAATAGAAATGTCTGCGGGGTGATACTTTTTTTTTTGAAAAAGGAACAAATATAAGTGATTGGACAAGCCAGGAATCAGTCGGCAGTGTGAAATCAGACCATTCAAGTTTTTGTGATTCTCATTATTTTATGTCAATCACATCATAAAACTCTTTATCATATGGTTTGGTTGAAGCATTCTCATAGTGTGAAATCAGACCATTCAAGTTATTGTGATTCTCATTATTTTATGTCAATCATATCATAAAACTCTTTATCATATGGTTTGGTTGAAGCATTCTCATATCGTTTTCGTATGATGGCCTGTTCTCTAAGAATCAAAGGGTCTCTGTAAGCATCTGTACCATCCTTGATCAGTAGAAGTGTTTGACAACAACCAGTAACTTTTGTGTTTGATCTACCTTCTCGATATATTTTAACATGCAAAAAAACGTAAGGTTTATTACCGTACTCATTTGCATATCCTTGACTATTTATGGAGGTACACGGAAGGAGCTTAATGTCAATGATATTGACTGTGGTAAATGCAACGGAAATATGAAAATGGCACGTGGAGGTGGTGGCCAAGGTAGCCGTGATGGTGGATCAACTGAGAATGGAAATGATAACCAAAACATGCCAGGAGGTAATGCAGCTATTCCCGTGATCATAGCAGGTGCTGCAAATAATAACCACCACCATAGCCACCGTGGTGCCGCCAGCAGCAGCAAAAACTTCACATACTTTCTCACCATGGTTTTGATCACCTTGACCTCTCTCATTGTGCATCCACACACTAGTATTTATTAATTCTCAACTTTAAGTTGGCGTTTGTATATATTTGGATTGTGCTTGTAATATAAGCTACTATCTTTCAAGGTATGCTTTGTGTGTAAAGATCGACAAAGTTAAACTTGTAGCATATATATACTATCTTGGATTGCGCCACTTACCTACGACGGAATGCAGCTGATGATTAAGCAAGCTACCTACAAAGCAGTGCTATTAAAGGGAATGTGTGAAACAATACATAGCTAGAAATGAGCAAGTTGCTCAAGTTTACGTGACTGAAAAAATTTGCACCGTCCCTTGTCACTTGATTCAATCTCTTCTATCTTCCTCTTGGAAGAAGAAATGCCTAGACTACTCAATTTCAGTTGCCGCTTGCCACTGCCACATCCATCTTCATCTATTTTCTCAGGCTCCCTACAATTACAAGGGTAAGAGACTCCAAAAATTATAACCAAGTCAACCTGGACATAATTAGCTTTCATCTCTCATGAAGCATATGCATAGGAAAACAACACAAAGCTTAAATAGCATTTTATAGCATGCATTCGACACAAAGCTGAAATAACATTTTATAGCATGCATTCAAAAGATAATCGGAAATCTGTTCCATATCTGGGTGACGATCATGCAATTGCTACATAAAATGCATCATTCCCAACCAACTAATGAAACATCTGGCATCTCTTTTAAATGTGAAGAGATTATAAAACAGCTTATAAGCTGAAGATTCCGAATTACCTAGAAGTGAGCCAATTTTTGTAAAGAGTTGATAATAGCAATCCACTCACGATAACAAGGGTATCATAGTTCTATGCACAACGAACTCCTCTCAGATTCAAGGATGATAAACAAAATTGATGCCCAAATATGTAGAAAAGTGCATAAAATATTTCCCTAAACATGGAGGTGATGCATATTGGGACTCTTTTATCTCACAGAATTCAGATCAAGTTCCATATTGATGCCACACATGATAAACATATGAGATAACCAATCCTAAAGTGCTCAACTTTTTGGATATAGTTGCATATACGCCAGCTAGATATAGTGGCATAAGCATGCCTACAAACTTAGCAGACATAAATAAGCAAATACACACTACAAAGGTAACCAAGATGCATTTAACTGGCTCAAGAGTTGCAGCTTTGAATAAAAGTACATGGACTGACCACAAGACTTCAACTATGTCCTTGAAATGAGAATTGCATGTGCCCCAACTGAAGCGAACCAAAGACGGGAAACCAAAAACTGCATGCTTGTGCTGCTCCAGCCAGGCTTTAGTTTCAGGATCTAAGCACATGAATTCAACCATATTTCACATATAACATAATTGTTCAAAGTTAAGACCAAAAAGGATCAACATCAGTTCAGCGCTTCTAACCTCCAGGGTATCCAGAACCAAAGTTTCTTTTCATGCCTTCAGCTGTTTCATCATGCACCCATTCTCTTAAGGCTCGGTCTCTTGTGACCTGCTTAGATGCGTTCATGATACAAAGGGGAGTAGAAGGGCTCAGATTGAGAGCAGTTTACCGGATAAAAACTTCTTAACTTCAAATCAATATAATAGCATATATGCCACCAAAATAAAAATCCAACAGAATTAGTTATCGACATTAAAATAAACTTTCAATACTATTAGTTATGCAGAAGGGCATTTGGAAAAGCTGAAGTCCATACCTTTGCGACTATGCTTGCTCCACTAACAACTGGATAAAGACTGTCAGCTTTCTTTGAAACAACAAATTTGATTGAAGGAAATCTTCCAGATAATTTTACCCTATACTTCTCAGCATCTCCCACAGTATCCAGATAAACCTGAACAATTTTAACATGCATTCATGTTTAACATCCATAACAATTCCGTGTTATGTTTCAAGTCACCTAAAGATGATTTATATTAAACACAGTAGTTACGGCTTAGTCATGACAATAATTTCTGGTGGCTTTGTTACGTAGAAATGCAAAGTTAAATGTGGAGAAAGTTACCAATTTCCATAAACAATGTGAAACTTCAAATAATCCATCCATATTTCTTAATGCAATAAGATAATTTTACTAATCATATGAAGGCATTTCAAAACCATTTGCATTTCCGGTAGCTAGTCCGTTTTTTCATCAATATGTAATTCCTTGTTGAATAACTAAAAACTCAACGTGGAAGGCCATCTTGGCCTTGTTCGTAGTAAGCATGAAGTATCACTATCCATCGTCAAGATTGAAATTCCCATATCTGAAGCACAAACATGTAATAGGTAAGAAACTTTTCTTGCAAGATGAAATAGTTATACCTCAGTTAAAAGTACTCCCATGTTTAGCACTCTATTGACAAGGCCAATGGCAGATTCGTGTGATATCTCATTTAAATTTACCTTAATCCTGATAAGCGCAAATAAAGAGAATCATACATACAAAAAAACTTAATAGATTATGAAAGACAATATGTATTCTACTAACTTCTTCAGCATTTTAGCAGACAGCTCCCTTGGATCAATGACATCCACAGCCCATCCAATTGATTCATCAGCTTTTAAAATTTCAAATAACTCCTCCCTTTTCTCTTCTTTTAATGTCTTTGAATCTGCAGACAGAAGAACAGAAATTGAACAACATGTGATGCATATAAGACCCCAAACTTTTTAATCATTACTTATTTCTGAACCACATTACGGAAGAACACATGGTCCGTTATATAATCCAGTCTTTGGAATGCATGGCCAAACTTTGGGGAACCACATCTTTTCCTTGACGATTAGAATGAAGTTGCAAATTTCACCCCTAAAGCTAATAAGACCAACTCCAATCCTCCTCCAAAATTGAGGAAAAATTGGATCCAATCCAGCTCCAAATTTGGTGTGGCACTGTAGCTCCTCTCCAAAATGGAGGGGGAAAAAACGCTAGATTGGAGCCAATTTTTCCTCCATCTTGGCGTTTTTCCTCCATTTTGGAGGAGGATTGGAGCTGGTCTAAGAGATGCATGCCCTCAATTTTTCTTTTGGAAAATTTCAAAGGTAACAAGCTTAAGGAACAGATTGAAAGATGAGAAACAAAGGCATCTAAGTTCAACGTTTCACATTAAAATTCCACCAGATTGTTAAAGAAGGTTCGAGCAAAAAGAATCATTGAACAAGTCACTAGCATCACCATGTCCTGAACATGAAAAGAACCAATGTCTAATAAAGAGGGAAAATACGAAAAGACAGCAATGTATCTTATGTTGGGATTTCAAGTGTGAGTGGGAATCTCACATTGGAAAGTGATGTGACTGGTGAGGGGCATATAAATAGAAAGGACTCATAAACCTAATATCTTACGGGTTTTAAGTTAGAGTGTGATCTTAAGGCCCACGAGTATGTTTCCTCGCTAGGCTCATAAAGTAGATCTCCCATGAAAGTGGGCTCTTCAGATCCAACATCTTACAATCCTAACTTAACGTTATATGAGAAATCAGGCAGAATGAATTTATTAAAAATTCAACTGCAACAAAAATGAAGACGACAAATCCTGCAACTTGAATGCTTCTTCTAGATTCTTTTTACTCACTAAATGATGCAGGAGTAGTTAGTTTACTTTTCCTAGTTAATATTGGATTTCTTACTATTTAGTATTTCTTAAGTTATTTGGATTCCTAGTTATCATAGGATTAG
>JANZLC010000005.1:29383135-29418015 GCA_026413385.1 Erythroxylum gracilipes
ATCACCAAAACTTTTATTTTCATTTTGGTCCTTGGACTTTTGAGAATTATAATTAAGCCCCTTAACTTTATAAAATTCCACATTGGCCCTCCAAGAATTGAAAAATTACATTTAGGTCCTTTAACTTTTTACAATTTGCAAATAAGTCCTTATATGTATCAACTTTTCCAATTAAGCTTTCTATGTTTCCCATGAGTCTATAAATCATGTCTAATCTCATCTAATATATTAGAACTCATTTAATTTACCCACCATGGTCATATCCATCCAATGGACTTGGTTTTATCTACTTAAAACTCATATTTTGGAAATCTCCAAGATTCTGCATTATCGATAAATTCTAAGGGCATATAACATTATAAATCACTTACATATACACCCAAATGACTTAAATAAAATATGTGTTTGTCAATATACAGTAGCATCTCCAAGTACCAACCAATACAAAAGGGTTCACAAATTATGGCGTTACAAGGCCCCCCTCCTCAAAAGAGTTTCGTCCTCGAAACTCCTATATTGAGGACACAAATAAATGTGGGTACTGACATCTTATAGTATCTTCAAGCTCCCATGTCATCTCCTCAACCTTATCACTCTGCCAAAGAATTTTAACTGTGGGTACCTCCTTGTTGCGTAGTTTCTTTATCTGTCAATCTAAGATCTGCATTGGTTTCACCTCAAAACTTAGGTCTTCCCTCAGTTCTACTGTAGGTGTCTCCAATACATGAGATGGATCTGGTAAGTACTTTTTAAGCATCGAGACATTGAACACATTATAGGTCCTATCCAAGTTTGGTGGCAATTCTAACCAATACACTACAGTCCCAACACGCTCCAGGATATGAAAAGGTCCAATAGACCGAGGGTTTAGCTTCCCTCGACTCCAAAATCTGATGATATCTTTCCATGGTGATATTCGCAGAAAAAAAACCTATCACCAACTGTAAACTCTAATGGTCGTCACCTCTTATATGCGTAACTCTTTTGACAATCTTGGGTGACTTTCGTCTTCTCTCGAGTGACTTTAATCTTTTGAATGGTGACTTCTATGAATTCGGTTCCTTCGATTCTGGTTGTACGAACCTCATCATAACACAGAGGTGTCCTGCACTTCCTCCCATAAATTGCTTCGTATGGTGGCATACTGATACTTGTCTGATAAGTATTGTTATAAGCAAACTCTATAAAAGGCAAGTGCCGGTCCCAACTTTCTTGGAATTCCATTAGACATGCTCTTAACATGTCCTCTAGTTTCTAAATGGTCCTCTCTAACTGACCATTGGTCTTGGGGTGGAAGGCAGTATTAAAATTCAGTTTAGTCCCTAAATATTACTCAAATTTTGGTCAAAATCATGAGGTGAATCTCGAATCTTTATCTGATATTATAGAAACTAGTACCCCGTGCAGCTTCACAATCTAATTGATATACAGCTTTGCCAATCTCTCCTATGAGTAATCGCGTGGACAGGCAGAAAATGTGTAGACTTCATCAATCTATCCATTATAACCCAAATAGCATCGTAACCCTTCAATGTATGAGGTAGCCCGACTACAAAATCCATCATCATATGCTCCCACTTTCATTTTGGAATAAGTATAGACTGTAACATACTTCCTAGTTTCTGATGCTTTGCCTTTATCTGTTGACAAGGAAGGCATTTGGCCACAAACTCCGCTATCTCTCTCTTCATCCTTGACCACTAATAACTCTCTTTAAGAGTTCGATACATCTTGGTACTACCAGGATGCATAGCATAAGACAAATTGTGAGCTTCCTCCAAGATAGCTTGCCTGAGTCCCTGGTCATTCGACACACAGACTCTGCCTCTAAAAACTAACAACTTGTCTTCTCTCAGTCTAAACCCCTTACTCTCTTCGGATAACATTTCTCCTGAATAACTCTTAACTCGAGATCGTCAGCATACAATCTCCTAATCTCATAAAATAATGTCGGTCTAACTTCAAACCATGCTAGCAATGTTCCATCATCCTCTACCATTGGGAGTTTAACCCTAAGGCTTCGCACACTTATCAAATGTGTTATGTAAGGATCTTACCTATCAGTTACTACCGAACATGACTCACGAATCAATGCATCGGCTACCACATTGGCTTTTCCTAGATGATAGTCGATTATTAAGTCATAATCCTTAATCGATTCCAACGATCTCCTTTGTTTGAGATTTAGCTCTTTTTGTGTCATTAGGTCCTTCGAATTCTTGTGGTCAGTTTATATATGACAAGTATCCCCATAAAAATAGTGTCTCCAAATCTTGAGTGCAAATACTACTGCTGCAAACTCCAAATCATGTATAGGATAATTTAGCTCATGCTTCTTCAACTATCTAGAAGTATATGGGATTACTCGCCCGGCCTACATAAGTACACAGCCAAGTCTTTAGTGACTGGCTTCACTGTATACCTCATATCCTACTCCCTGGGTAGGTAGGCAAGCACCGATGCTGAAGTCAATCGCTTCTTCAGCTCCTAGAAACTCACCTTGCATTTTTCATCCCACTGAAATTTTTATCCCCTTCTGATTAAGCCTCGACAAAGGAGTTGTAAGCACGGAAAAATCCTTAACAAACCTCCGATAATAATTAGCTAATCCCAAAAAGTTGTGGACTTCTGTCACATTCTTGGGTTGTTCCTATTCAAATATAGCTTCCACTTTTTTCGGATGTACGAAAATACCTTCCCCTGATACAACATGCCCAAGAAATCCTATCTCCCTCAGCCAAGATTCACACTTTGAGAACTTTGTATACAACTGTCTTTCGCGAAGTATTTGTAGCACAATCCGGAGATGTCTAGCATGCTCCTCTTCAATCTTAGAGTAAATGAGAAAATCATCAATGAAGACTATGATAAACTGATCTAAATAAGGAGGGAACACCCTGTTCATGAAATTCATAAATACTGCAGGTGCATATGTTAATCCGAATGGCATTATCAAAAATTCATAGTGTCCATACCTCGTCTGGAAGGCAGTCTTTTGCACATCATTCCCATCAATTTTTCAATTGACGGTACCGAGACCTCATATCTATTTTTGAGAATACTGTAGCTCCTCTTAGCTAATCAAATAAATCATCGACCCTGGGAATTGGATATTTACTCTTGATGGTAATCCTATTTAACTGCCGATAATCAACACATAAGTGGAGGGTCCTATATTGTTTTTTTTACAAACAATACTGGTGCTCCATATGGTGAATGACTTGGTCTGATGAAGCCCTTATCCACCAACTCTTGTGATTGAATCTTTAACTATTTCAATTCTGTTCGTGTCGTGCGATACAGTGGTATAGATATTGGTGTTATCCCCAGGACCAAGTCAAAAGTGAAATCAAATTACCAATCAAGTGACAATCCAGGTCACTCCTCTAGAAAAACATCGAGGAACTGGCGCACAATAGAGACATCACCCAGTTCATCCCTCTATGCCGAAGTGCCAATCACATGTGCAAGGAATGCCTGGCATCCCTGACGAATCAACCTCTTAGCCTTGATCACCGATATCAAATAACTCGTTAATACTCGTCGGTCACTAGTAAATTTAATAGGGACTCCATCTTGAGGTTCAAACTCTACCACTTTCTAAAACAGTCAACCCTAACGTGATACCTCTCTAACCAGTCAATCCTCAATATCACCTTAAAATCCCAAAGATTGAGGGGAATAAGATCTACCTCTAATGCAGTATCACCGATCTTTATATCACAAGCTATATATACTTCATCGCAAGCCACTTGCTCTCTAAGAGGAGCGACTACAATCGGAGGGGGATCTAACGGCTCCAAGGGCTGGCTAATATCCTCTGGCTAAGGTCGCAAAGGTCCAACGTTGCAACGCCTTCCCTTCCTCGTCTAACCACGCTATCACTATAAAATCAAAGAAAAGGCTTTATTTAAATAAAATAAATTAGGCTAAGCCTAGCTTATCCAATATTCCAAATATCCCAAGGTCGAAATCATCCGACCATTAAGGACGTCAACTTAATGATCTGAGACTCAACTTCTCGACCAAAGACTTTCGACACCCAGACTCGACTCCTAAGGCTCATAAACTTTTTTAAAAATGGAATTAACACTTTTGAAAATGCAAAACCTTGGCCCTGATACACATCGGTTGGAGAGGGCAATGAAGCACGCCTTATAAGGGTGTGGATACCTCTCCCTTACAGACGCATTTTCTATGGCCTAATGGACCAGATCCCATCCGAACTCTAAGGTTAAATGTGCTTGGGCAGGAGTAGTTCTTAGATGGGTGACCTCCTGGGAAGGCCTCGGGAAAAGCAAAACCGTGAGGGCTTGGCTGGGCCAAGGCCCAAAGCGGATAATATCTGTAAGCGGGTGATCTGGGTTGTTACAGGTGGTATCAGAGCCAATACCCAAACCGTTGTGCCAGCTGGGATGGACCCCAAAGAGGGCTGGGCCCTAAGGGGGGTGGAGAGTGTGAGATCCCA
The DNA here is from genome assembly GCA_026413385.1 of Erythroxylum gracilipes. Classification (NCBI taxonomy): domain Eukaryota; kingdom Viridiplantae; phylum Streptophyta; class Magnoliopsida; order Malpighiales; family Erythroxylaceae; genus Erythroxylum; species Erythroxylum gracilipes. The sequence continues at coordinate 29,387,604 of JANZLC010000005.1, forward strand.
TATCGGTTGGAGAGAGGAATGAAGCACGCCTTATAAGGGTGTGGATACCTCTCCCTTACAGACGCGTTTTTCATGGCCTAATGGACCAGATCCCATCGGAACTCTAAGGTTAAATATGCTTAGGTGGGAGTAGTTCTTGGATGGGTGACCTCCTGGGAAGGCCTTGGGAAAAGCAAAATTGTGAGGCCTTGGATGGGCCAAGGCCCAGAGCGGTCAATATCTGTAAGCGGGTAATCTGGGTTGTTACAGACTATCTTAAGGCCCTGACTAATGAACCATGGGTTATCTTCAGGCAAGTACTCTCAATTCAACGGTGGCTGCCAACTTTTTGCCCTTCGTAAGGCCAAAGCAACAGAGCTGTGGTTTGGATTCAGCTCCCAGATCTATCCATCCTACAATACCATCCAATGATCCTAACCGCCTTGGGAAATCTGGTGGGGAACACGGTTAAAATCGATGAAGCAACACTGCAGGCTCAGCAGGGAAAGTTCACAAGAATCACCATTGATATTGACTTGAGTACTCTGTTGCATACCAGTGTGGAGCTCGACGGAGAGACGATATTGGTGGCTTACGAAGGACTATCACAAATCTGTTATACTTGCGGCATGGTCGGTCATGACTCTTCCGGTTGTCCGCAGCGCCAACACGCTCCATCTAAACATCCTAACCCGATATCCGGTGCAGGTGAAGGAGCGTCAGGGACTAGGGCCACAGCTGATGCAGCAGACAGGAAGCCAACAAGAGGAAACAGCAATGGCTATGGCCCTTGGACTCAGGTACAACAGAAGCCTCCACGCAATTCCATGAAATGTCAGGAATAGTTGGGACGTAACAGGGAGGCTAATCAAAGGGAAGGCTCGAGATTTTCAATCATGACAGAGCAGGAACATATGGGGGAAGAGGCTGAGACATAGACGGAGGCCCCAAAAAATAGTAACTTTGTTGGGTTCAGACAATGGTTTAATTTGGCAAAGTTCATTGGCAAAAGCAAGCAAACTCACAAGGGGATGACGTCTACGTCTATTGGGCCCAAACGAAATTCAAGGAAGGGTTCAAAAAGACAGATGGTAGCCCCAATTCAGCAAACCCGAGGGGAAAGTTCCTAGGTTAGCGATCACTAGGAATAGGGATCGGATATTTTCCCTATAATTCAAATATAACCCACAATACTGGATAAACATCTAGCGATTGAAATCTCTTCCCATACAGAAATGGTTTGTGATAATCAAGTTGTTAAGGACAGAGAGCAGGCTGTTGTGGGGTGACTCTAACTGATGGAAGGGGTTGAGGACCCTGAGGAGATTGGTAGGTTCAGGGAGGGTACCGTAATTCCTCCCACCGAACCTCTAGATCTAGAAGTAGGGTCGGGTGTGTTGGAAGACATGACTCCAATGGTACATGATGAGGAGATTGCAACGCAGACACAGGGCAATTGAAACAAGGAAGCTCACGCAGGAGGTACAACTTATACTCAGTTATAGAGTAGATTGTTCCCTTTTTATTTCATTATGTCGATCATAATATGGAATTGTCAAGGGGAAGGGGGACTAGATTCCATGCTTACATTCGTAATTATAAACCTGGTATCCTAGTTTTGATGGAAATCTGAACTAGTGGTTCTCAGGCTAACGAAGTAGTCCTTACTTTGGGGTTTGATTATTCAATTAGAGCAGAAGCTGATGGTTTCTTTGGAGGGATAAGGCTACTATGGAAGGATGAATTTGATATCTTAGTAGTAATAACCCATCGCCAATTTATTTATACCTCTATTAAGTATGCTTCTTGCTCTTTCGATTTTACAGCAGTTTATGTAAGCCTGCAATTTTCTTCTCAAACCTTTCTCTAGCCAGCATTACAATGGGTAAGACGTTCTATATATAGACCCTGGCTCATCGGAGGGGATTTTAATGCTAAAATGGAGATCTTGGATAAAAGTGGTGGAGCCAAGTCAATGTGGGTGGTGAATAAACAATTTCAAGATTGGGTGCATGGGAGTGGACTTCATGATTTGGGATTTGTTGGCTCAAAGTTTACGTGACAACGAGGAATGGTATAAGCTAGGTTGGATAGAGTATTTGGTTCGACGTCTTGGCTGCAAGCTTTTCCTCAAATGGTGAATCATCATTTACACTTTCTTGGTTCAGATCATAGACCTATGTTGATTCACTTACAAAGACCGCAACTAAGAATAATAGGATCCCCAATATTTAGATTCCAAAATGCTTGGCTAACATATGCAGGTTTTGATGATGTGGTAGTAGAGCATTGGTTACTAGCCGAGGAGGAGACAATGAGTAACTCTTTAGCCCAATTCTCCAACCACCTTATAAGATGGAATAAGTTAGATTTTGGTAATATATTCCATCAAAAAAAAATACTAACACAGTTGGAGGGCATTCAGTGGGCCATGGCGGTCGATAATTTGGATTCACTCTTAGTCTTGAAGGAAAAGCTGAGTGGGGAGTTGATGTAGGTACTTTGTGAGGAGGAAATTTTTTGACATTAGAGAGCCAGATGTGAATGGATTTTGAAGAGTGATAGGAATACTAAATATTACCACACTATCATTCTTTCCAAACGAAAGAAAATGAAGATAGAGTGACTCATTGATTCTAATGGGTCACTGAAATTTGATCCAGTGCAACTGGGCCTTTTATCCATGACTTTTTTTGTCCAACTTTATACTAACGAACATGAGAATATTCACAGTTTTCCATTCTCAGTAGCTTTTCCTTCGCTATCGGAGGAAAGGGTTCATGAACTAACTCTGCTAATCTATGAAACCAAAATTGAGACTGCAGTTTTTGACATGAATCCTAATAAATCCTATGGGGTAGATAGTTTCAATGCCTTATTTTTTCAAAAGCAATGGTTGGTCTAAAAGTTGTGGCGTACATTCAGGAAGTCTTTCGACTGAAACGATGGGAAAAGAATTTGAATCAAACCATTCTGGTATTGATCCCCAAAATCCCCTCCCATGCTATCTTTCAATTTCGACCGATTAGCCTCTATACTATGCTTTACAAGATCATTTCTAAAGTTATTGTGAATCGTTTGAAAAACCACCTGGATCATCTAGTGGAGGCGAATCACTACAGTTTTATTCCTGGCAGGCAAATAACTGATAATATCATTATCGCTCAGGAGGTCATCAACTCGACGAGCAAGAAGAAGGGTAATACAGGGTATTTTTCTATCAAGATGGATTAGGAAAAAGCATATGATCGGATTCACTGGGATTTTATAAAAAACACTTTAATGGACATTAGGTTACTGGATAATTTAATCAATGTCATTATGAAGTGTGTGACGATGGTGTCTATGTAAGTCACTTGGCAAGGCACCCTTACTAATCCCTTCAGTCCTTCACTGGGTATTCGACAAGGTGATCCGCTCTCGTCTTATCTTTTTGTGTTATGCATAGAAAGACTAGGTCACCTTATTTCGAAGGAGGTGGGACACGGACTTTGGAAACTGATAAAGCTGAGCCCTACAGGTCCTCCCATATCTCACCTTTTCTTTGCAGATAACCTTGTACTATTTGCTGAAGCTATAAATTCACAGACGCAAGTAATAGCTAGGACGTTGGAGGTGTTTTGTAAGGCCTCAAGACAGAAAGTGAATGCTGATAAAACTCGGATTTTTTTCTTCAAGAACATATATCCAACAAACGCATGTCGTCTCAATCAAGCCCTGCACATTACAATTACGAACAATCTTGGAAAGTATTTAGGAGTTCCGTTGATTCACAAACGTACAACGAGAAATACCTATCAACACATCCTAGATAAAGCACAAAAGAAACTTACAGGATGGCGTGCAAGGATGTTGTCTCTAGCCGAGTAAGTTACTTTAACCCAATTAGTAATTTTGTCCCTCTTAATTTTCACGATGCAAACGGTGAGACTTTTGCGGAAACTTTGCGATGATTTGGAGCGAATCATGAGGGATTTTATATGGGGCTCAACGGGTGAGCATAGGAAAATGCATCTAGTTAAATGGAAAACAGTGTGTCAGCCTAAAAAAGCAAGGGGCCTAGGCATTAAACGTATTTGTTCTTCCAATGATGCATTATTGACAAGTTAGGCTGGGCTTTGATTACTCAACCACAGCTTTATGGGTCAGGATCTTAAGGGCTAAATATCGAATAGATTCTTATCCTATCCCTCACACATTAGATAGGAAAGGGGCTTCGGTCATTTGGCGAGGAATATCTACAATATGGCAGTTTGTATGCTAAGGCACAAAATGGAAGCTGGGTTATAGGAGGTGTATTTTCTTTTGGTTGGATAATTGGGCGAATGATTGGGGATTATTAATTTTCGTGGCGACCTCTCCAATTCCTATTAACGCTCTTTAAGCTACAATTGCGAGTTTTACAAATGAAGTCGGCACCTGGTAACAGAATTTGTTCCGACAATATCTCCCTTCTACAGTAAGTATAGATATTGCGGTGCTCCATACTAATATAGAAGGCATCGAGGAAGATACAATGGTGTAGGGACAAACTAATCACAGGAGGTTCATAGTGATGTCAGCCTATGACTTAATCAAAGGCAGTACCACGGATGATAATAATAGTCTATGGGAATTAATCTGAAAATAGGCAGGGCCCTAACGGATTAGGGCATTCCTTTGGTTATTGACTAAGAGAAAACTACTAACCAATCAGCAACGAGTGGCTTGCCATATCACAACGAATAGCAGTTGTCACTTCTGTGGGCAAGAAGAGTCAACATTGTATGCAATATGGGATTGTCCGAGAGTGAAAGCCTTATGGTGTAAATTTCCCCCAGAGGTGATTGATACGGATTTTTTTCAACAAGATGAGAGGATGTGGGTGAAATCTAACCTTATGAAGCACTCACAAGTGAAGCAAGTAGAGTGGGTTATAATATATGGAGTAGCCTACTAGTTTTTATGGCAATGGAGAAACAGAAGCCTTTTTTAGGCTAGCTTTTCTTGGCCGGAAGAAGGTACTAGAGCCGTTATGGAGTACTAGATTGGATAGTCAAGGCAAGGGCTGTGAAAGTTACGTGTTTAAAGCACAGGGTTGACCTGTGGGTAATTTAGTTGGTTGAACCAAACTGACAGAGGACTGAGTCAAGTTAAATATAAACGGAGTGGTTAAACTAGGGTCTAACATTGTTACTGCTGGAGGATTACTTAGGGACTGTCACGGTCAGTGGTGCGGTGGCTTTCTACAGCACATTAGAAGGGGCTCACCTTTAGCTGTAGAATTCTGGGGAGTTCACTCGGGACTTACACTGGTATGGTCGCTTGGTTATAGACGAGTTGTTGTAAAAGTGGATTCACTATAGGTGATTAATAGTCTTTCCTCTTCCAATATAGTTTCGTATGAGGATAATTTTTTGGTGACAGGTACCCATGGTTTAATCCACCGAGTATGGGAGGTGCAATTTCAGCATGTATATCGCGAAGGGAACCAATGTGCCGATAGTCTGACCTTTCTCACAGTTTTATCCATCCGAGGCCGGCATATACTTCAGGAGCTAGCCTTAAACGGTCATCATGGAGCTCATCCACCGAGACAAACAAGAAGTTTTGTACCGTAGAACACTGCGCTAGTAGGGTGTTTGTTGTGTGTTTGGTTTTTATCCTTTGTAACCAAAATAAGAAAAGCCACTAAACAAAGATTTATTTTTAAAGATATTAGAATCCCTAGGTAAATAAGAAGCGACTTCATCGCCCTCAAACTAGTTACGAAAGTGAGTAACTAGAAATATTATCTACTCTTTTATGCACTCCACTACATAAAATATACTGTAACAAAGCATTTCTTACGTATTTCACCAATTTCGACATCTAAAAGTTCTGAAAACAAAAAAAAAAAATTTGTAAAAGATGATTAGGAGCTAATATTTGTATATAAAATATTGATTTATTTAATTATCACTAAAGTGTGTTTTAATCGCAGGTCGCACATCGAAAGACAAAATTCTATTATAATTAAGTTTAAACGGGAAAAGAAGTAAAACAAACTGTAAACTTTTGCAATCTGCATAAACAATAACGGCCGCTTGGTTTTACATCAGTTACATAAAAGATGTAAGAAAGCATCATTAAAGGCCTGTCATAGTCCAAGAAAAAGAAGAGAGAAAGATAATTAATAAAGATGAGAAATGAGTAATAAGCATTAAATAGTATTTTTTTTTTTTAATATGGCAAGTGCTGCTTTTACTCTAAAACCACTCAGAATCAGTCACTGAGAGAGTTGGAATACCAAACCAGTCCCTTTGTCTCTTCTCCCTACGTTCTTCATACATAAATACGTACACACGTACATTCACTGCCCTCGCCAGCTTACAATATCTCCTCTTGTTTCTTAGCAGTTCTCAAGTAATGGACGCACATGGTTTCTGTAGCCTCAAAGAATACTCAGCCCTCCATCACCCATCAAGCAAAACGTGGAGAGATCTGAATCTATGTCTTCTGATACATCCTTATCCAGTCACTCCACTACCACTATTGCTGAACTTTTAGATCATTAGATGGCCTCTCACTTGGAAAGAATCCATTATCTTCTGATAATTGCTCACATGAAATAACAGTTCCATTGCCAGTTTCACCATCTAAGTTGTCATCTTCCCTAAAAGATCATCCTTTCCCAGAAAGTTCAATTAACAGGAACGGCAATAGCGTTGATGACGAAACCATGGCTGTAAAGAAGCGTATCATGAACAACACTTGTCTGTATCTTGGCAACTCACCTGTATGCGCTGATTCAAACCGACTCTTTCCTCCACCAATTTCTAGCTTGAAGCTGGTGAAGAACGGGAAATCGGTGGTGTTCATTAACTGTAAACCGGAGGAGAACTGCTTTGTTGTTGACAACGTCAGAGTTCCTTTAGGAGGCATGTTTGCTGCTTCAAGAGAAGGTGGCCGTTTGAAGCTGTATTTTGCTCCTCCTCAAGCTGACGATGAAGAAAAAAAAGAATTTTCTGTTGCTAAAGACGATGATGAAGCTGATGACGTCGAAGAAGAAGAGAACTGGGGAGAGGAAAATGGCAACTTGGAATAGTGTCTCTTGTTTTCTTTGTGGGAATAATGTCTGTTGTTAGATTGGTTTAAGCAACTTGGTTTTCTTGTAATAGGTCTCTGTTTATGTTTGTGTTTGTATACTTTGTTATAAGAGTTGTCTCTCTGGTGTAGTTCTAATTTCTTTTTCTAATATTTTTATTAAATAAAATATTAATCATAAATCAAATCCTACTCATCATTTTAAAAAGACATCTAAAAAATGATGCAAAGTGTTTGGGAGAATATTAAAATTAGATTTTTTGATTGCTAATGATTATGTTGGTTAATATTGTTATTTTTTGTTAATACCGTTATATCTGTTGATATTGTCATGAAGCGAAATATTAATCCACTTATATAAAAAATAATCAAGTTGGTATTGATATTATCATGACACAAATTGTTAATGTAATAATTACTTATAACAAAAACAAACAAGTTGGAAAATTTATTATTGCTAATATATTTATTAAACTTATACTAATTATTAATGACTTGATTGGAAAATAAGGTAGTGTTTATCTTTAGTAATTAAGCAAATTAAGGGAGGAAAATAGACTATTATATATTATTTTGATTGCCTTTCTATTATGACAAGGAGTAAATTACTAAATTGTAAAATATCTCAAGTAAATCTTTATGATCATAATTACTGAATAAAATTATTCTATGAAAACTTAAGATTAATTTAAATTTTCAAGTAAAAGGACTTTAATATATCTTTTTACTGTTTTATAATTGTTTTTATATGACAATTTTCATAAATTATTACCATTGAAAGTAGAGATTATATTAAATTTTTTTTGTTAAAATGAAACATTTTGAAGATTTTTTTGAATATAATTGTAAGTTTACATTTGTTCCTCACTTTCTTTTTTACTTCTTCTCATTTTCTTTCTTCCCCTTTTATCTCTAACTTTTCACTAAAATATACTCCTAAAACTTCTCTAAATTCATACATTCTTAAAATTATCATAAGTTAGGAGGCAGGCTGATAGGGTTAGGTGTTGAAATTGTTAATTTGAGCTAAGTTAATCATTGTATAGAGAGACAAAGTGATGGAAGAGAAGAAAATTAAATTCCTTCATTAAAACTTTAATCATAATAATGTCTTTTACTTTACATTTCAAGTTATTAAACATGTTTTGAATAAGTTATTAATTGAATTAAATATGGCAGAAATGAAACCTAAATATAGAAAGTTATGAGATTTGAGAATTTTGATATATTAAATTAAATTGATGCTTGAATATGACTTAGAAAAACAAAATACATGAACTAGAATATTTAAAAAATTAAGTAGGGCTAGAACTTTGGTTTATAGTGTATAGCCTAGAGGGTAAGACATTAATTTTAAAATAATTCCTTGGATTTATGTTTCTTTAAAAATTTAATATATTGATTCACATGCTAGAGGCTTTTGGTTTCTTAAAATATTCATTAGTTGGATCTATCAATATGGTACAATAACATCCTTTAGTGTTCTTATTAATACAACTCACATAAGATCTTTTCAAGGAAGTAAGGGTCTAAGGCAAAGGGGACAAGGATATTTTCATTTAATGCATAGAATCTATTTCAAGACTAATCACACATAATATTAGCAAGGATTTAGAATTTGAATATCACAATAGATGCAAAAAAAAAAAAAGATATTATCTTTGCTTTACGATTGAACTTTTACTCTTTTGCATGGCTAAGGACAAATACTTAAGTTTACTAATGTCTAACTATTTTTAAGGAAATGTTAGGGCTATCCATCCACTACAAAATTAAGATAGTTAGTGACAATTTTTTGTAAAATTTAAATATTTTATCACAATTATGGTAGTTATTGTGACCAAAAGTCTGCAAGTCACTATTAATTTCATTATTTGTAATAAATTATTACGTAGTCACTAATGGTTTAGTAATTGTGACACTACCAAGTATTTCACAATTGGGTTGTCACTAATAATATCTTATTAGTGTCAATAATAACTTTGTCACTCTTAAGTTGTCACTAATAGTATTAAATATTTAGCACCTACACCATTTTAGCAAGAATGAAATGTAATCGTGAAAGAATAAATTATTGTCACTATTATTATTTGTTATTGTGATGATAAAATTGTTTGTCACTTAATTGATATATATTTATGACGACAATTGTCATCAATATAAGCAAAAATAGTTAGTGGCAACAATATATCGTCATAGTAGCATATGAACCACTATGGTCACTATTATTCAAAATGATAGTGATAAGAAATCTCATCACACAAATTTTAAAATAATTGTAATGAGCAATCTTTTTGTCACATAAATTTTAAACCTTTTATAACTAAAACTTGTCGCTAATATAATCCCAACTAATTTAATGTCGATTAAATATCATCACAATAATAAACTTACCCTTATGGTCAATATTATTCAAAATTGTTGTCATTAGAAATATTTTTCACACTTAAATATTTTAACGTTTGTGATAAAAATGTTATGATTATTATTGAAAATATTGCAATGAGTTAAAATTAGCAATATAATTTATTTATTTATTTCTTACATTAACCTATGTAAAAATTTTAAAAAATAGAATTTCAATATATTTTTAGCAAACATAATTAAATTTGATATTACATTAGAAAGACATCATAACAAAAGAGATTTAAAAAATTAAAAAATTATTTTAAAGTATCAAATAGAAGTATGAATCAATCTAAAATCTACAAATAATTTTGAAATAAATTTTCAATTATCATCGTCGTCTTCGTTAGCCTCATCTTCACTTACTGGATTTATCTCATCATCATTAATAAAAGTACACTCATCATAATTATTTTCGTTATCTTCTTCAGCACTTATGTTATTAATATTTATGGGATTTCCTTCAATAGTTATTTTCGCTAATTGAGATCTATTCAATGATACCATATCATCCTCCTCCTCCAAATTAACTCTATGAAACATAAAACTAAACTGTTCATTTTCTTGGCATGAATCATCTACATCTTAATCAAGAAAATCATATAAATCACGCACTGTTGTCTTGACAATAACTTTCCAATTAGGCTCTTTAATGTCTCTTACATAATAAACTTGCTCGGCTTGTGAAGCTAAAACATATGGTTCATTAGTGATCAACTTGCGTGTAATATGGATCATAGGAAACCTAAATTTATTATCTTTATATCAACCTTTATGATACACATCCCACCAGTCATCCTTAAATAAAGTAACATTATTTTCCCCAAAATAATTTAATTGTATGATATCTTTTAATACATTAAAATAATCCAAGTTACCAGTATTCTTATCCCCTTGCACAAGAATGCCGCTATTTTGTGATTTCAACTACAAATCTCTTTCCGTTGTGTTAAACCTCCAACTATTGATGAGAAAGCTTTTATAACGATAAACTCGTATATAAGGCCTATACGCTAGATGCAACAATTGATCGTTAACCAAGTAACTTCCTTCAACATGCAATTGAATTATCTGGGAGGAGTAATAATCATTAAACAAGTAATTTTAAAAATAATTTTATCATAATAATAAAATTTATAATTATAACTGTCTTCACCAAGTACTCCAACCAATAATGTAAGTATAATTGATAATTTATTATTGCATTATAATAATTTATTATTAAATTAATATATTAATTATATTAAATTTTTCTTTGTTTTGCAGGATACTAATCCATAGTTGCCTTGGTTTATGTTATCAATGTAGTGGCCTTTGAAGGGCAATCTCTAAGGCTTTGAGTTTTATTATTTGTTTCGAGTTTTAAGTTTGGCATACAAAGAAATTTTAATTTTAGTATTAAATTTTATCTCTTATGTGGGATTATTATAAGTTTCAAAATAATTGCTATATTCAAAATTTTATTTGTGATAATAGTGAACATAGTAGTGAAAATTTGTCATACGATATAAATTTTAAATTTGTGATGAAAATTTATTGACACCATTAATAAAAGTATTGGTGCCTATATTTTTCTCACTAATAATAATACCTGTGAGAATACATTTTTTCACTATTGAATGATAATTTGATGACGAAACATCTTTCACAAATAAGACTTACTTAGGTGATAATATTTCTTGTTACAATTTTATATAATTTTAGTGTAAAAAATGTCTTCACAGTATAATAGTGTTTATGATGTTACCAATGTATCACTAATAATATTTGTGACATTTTTGACGTATCACTATCAATATCTTTTTTATTAAAACTATCATCACAGTCGAGTAATGTTATTGTGACCATACAATTTTGTCATTTATGTAAACGATTTTAGTAGAAAAAACAGTGGTCACAAAATCATAAGTAATTATGAAAACTTTTTAAATATAGTCACTATTTCATTAGTGATGGAGGTATTTGTGACGGCAAGTAACAATAAAAAAATCATCACGGATATGAATAGTAACCAAAATTCATTCTTTTAGTGACAACTTTAGCTTCCACTAAATGTCCATTTTCTTGTAGTGACCAACAAACAGAAGACATATTTGATAATCTTAGTGAGTAAGAATAATTTATCAAAATGGTTAACCACCATCACTATTTTAAGTTGCAAAGAGCCTCATTCACATCCTTGAGACTACCTATCTATACTAAAAGGTTGCTCAATAGAGAATGTACCCCATTGTTCAAGGAGATACAAAAGAGGATCTTTAACTAGTGTACCAAAAAAAATTCATTAGATAGGAGACTAGTTCTAGTCAAGGTTATCCTTAGTTCGGTTCGTATAATTTTATTTTAAAAGAGTAATTAAGGATATCTAAAGGATATTCAAAATATTCTTTAGAGGGGAGATGATTTATTACACTCTTTTTATAAAGTACATAATTGTATTATTTTCAGGTTAAATTTATTCTTTTTGTTTTTAATGTTAGATTTGTGATTATCCACCATAGATTCAATTTTAAGGATTATATGAAGGACTAAGAGGGGAAGTAAAATCTGTACATTATGAGAATAAAAATTTTAGGGCTAAAGAACAATATTATCCTAAACTTTAGTGAAAACCATATAAATTAGTTATGCTTAATAAGTTTGATTAGGTTGAATTATACATTGAGAGTTAGGATAACTATACAAATTGGTTACCTAATTAGATATACTTGTGTGCTTCGATTGAAAAAATAGATACCTTTGGTTCATTTTTTATTTCAAACTAGATAATTAATCTTGTATGAATAGAATTTCATATGAGTAAAACCAAATTCCATAAACTTTATTTATTAATCTTTCTTTATTATTTTTTGTTTTCTTTAGTTTAATAATTATATTCTCTTAAATCAACTTTTTTTAATTTTTTACTTTATTTTTTAACTACGATTAATAGATTTGGTGACTAGTTCTTTATGGGATTAATATTTTGGAATCACTTTACTTTTAGTAAGCTATCTGTAATTAACTCTATGCACTTATAAATATAAAGTAGATCAGTCAAAATCAAAAGGAACAAATCAAACAAAAACTTAAAGATAAAATAGAACTACACTTGAAAAGATGGAAGAAGAAAGGAGAACAATGATGGATTATGCTAAATCATCTCCATTGGGAACACAATTGACCATTGTAAGGTCAAAAATGAATGCTCACTATTTCGAAATTAAATCTGATGTAATCTAAATGCTTCAATAGAATGTACAATTTAATAGGATACTTGACAGTGTTCCTAATGCATATATCCCAAACTTCTTAACGACTTTTGACACATTCAAGATCAATGGGGTAACTAAAGAAAACAACAGATTGCAGTTATGACATTAAGGGGATCAAGCTAAGTGATGTGTACAGGCATTACTAACTATATGTATTACCACTTGAGAGATTCTTATAGATAAGTTTCTTGCTAAATTCTTTCCACCATTTAAGATGACAAAGCTAAGGAATGATATCTCTTCTTTCCATTAGTTTCATAATGACGCTTTATAAGAAACATTAGAGAGATACAAGGATTTATTGAAAAAGTGCTACACTACCATCTTCTAATATAAATATAGGTCTAGACATTCTATACTGGTTTAGTGAAATATATAAGGCAGATAGTAGATGCTATAATAGGTGAAACATTAAATAGTAAGATTTTCTAAAAATATGAAATTAAATTAAGCCATACAAGGCTAAAAACATAGTTGTTACAAGGTTTTACAAAAGACCATCAATCCTAGAAAGAAAAAACTAGAATCAATCACTAAGAATAACTATCCATAAAAATTTAACTCTGGACTTCAAACTTTATCATAAAAAAACTAGCTATATGTTTCATTTGTCAATTATAGCGGAGTTCAATTTGACTTTGCTGCTAAAGAGATTGATGTTTAATTTGATCATGTTTAGCAACTCTTTATAGAACAAATCCTTACTCGTTTCAATGTTATTGAAAATTTTCTTATTCCTTTCATCTTAAATGGCCTTGACAAGATAAGAAAGGGCTATGTAGAAACACCATATGAGTGCTTTATTATTATCTGACATATAAAAAATTTATGTAACAACTTGATGCTAATAAAGAGGAGTATCCTTGAGATAAAACTTTTCCAAAATCATTCTCTAGGGTACATTAGTTTATTAACATTAAAAAAATAGAAGTGAAATGTTATCCTAGGAATTCTTACACAACATAAAATAGTTTAATATAGGAAAGTATTTATTAAGCCTATCAATGGTAGGAAGTTTGTCTTTAACAACCCTTCATAGCATAACTAAATCTTGAGGCAGTATGTACTTACACCGTACCACTTTATAATAAATAACTTTGGTGAAAGATACTTGAAAGAATTCCTTGCAAGATTGGTTAGAGAAGTTTCCTTTAATAAATGGTTTCTAGTAGTTAATATCTTCATTATGCATATTCAGGTTGGCGTTGTAGATCTAGTTAAAAAAATTGGATCATTAACTTTATCCACTATGATAGTCTTATACTCCTTATTCATTACAACAATTTGATTAGAGGAGTAAGTTCCCTAATGTTCTCTAGAGGTCCTACAGAAAGCCAATTATCAATATAGAAATAAGTATTGTTTCCATTGCCAATCACTTTTGTTAATTGTAACCTTATCTTGCTCCTTATTTTGATTATAACTTTCATAATGGTGGAGGCACTCTCTAAAAATTTTAACTTCCATATGCATCCCCCTTTGATATATTATTCACGCATGCATTTAGCCTATAAGGACTGCTTGTCCTCTATGAGTCTCTAGAGCCTCTTAGTGAGGTGTTTAGAATTTTTAAAGAAACCATATTCAGGCCATGCCATACTTCTTGGAGGTGCAAAGCTTAGTCTATTTAATAAGGGCTTTAAAACCCTCTGCAATTTTACCATACCATAGAATTTTTTTTGAATGATTTGTCAATAGTTTTGATTATATCTTAAGGGAATGTTATATGAGAAGAGCAAAGTATATTGATGGAATTGAGAAATGTTAATATCAACTAAGCTCTTCCAGTCGAAGATAAAGCTTGCATGCTTTAGCGTGAAATTCTCCCATGAAGTTTATCCATTAAAGGTTTGAAATCCCCATATGATGTTCTAGAAGAGGAAATAAGGATATTAAGATATATTGTTTACAGTTGCACTTTAACAAATCCAATGATGGAGGTAATTAGTTATTTTTACCCCCTATCATTAAAAGAAATATAAATTTGCCTTTTAGTCCAAACATTCTAGTGAAGATTTTCATAACTGTCTCTATAGTGGAAATTGAAGTTCTATCATCTGTGGCTAATGAGATCAACTCATCTGCAAAACACAGGTTAATGATGCCTAACTTTTTGCATAATCTGAATTTCTTTGTTCTCTCTACTACTCTTTTGAGAAGTCTGTTGAATACCTTTATAACCAAGGCAAAGAAGTAGGGTGAAGTGGAATCTCCTTGCCTTATACTTTTACTACTTTTAAAAGTTCTTGTGGGCTCACCATTACCAATAAATTAACATTGTTGTATGCATTCACCAAGTTTCAAGAAACTATATTTCTTTTATAATTTTTTCAAAAGAAGAAATGATTCCATTCACAAGCTCAAAAGGGTAGCCAAAAGTTAATTACAAAGTAATGTTATTAAAGATATAAAAGAAACAAAAGTTACAACAAAATGAAAACTCTACATACTAAATATTAAGACTACTAAAAGATAACAATCTAATCAATCTAAGTTCCATCTTCATTTAAGAGAAGAGATCAAGTTTTGAGTGATGTTATGAGCAACTACAATCTCTTTGATCCAATAGCTCACTTTATGTCCAGTAGTATATTTTTCAATTTTGATATTCCTGAAGATCTTAGAGTTCTTTCTTTTTATATAGAATATACAGAGCAATTGAGATTAAGGCTTAGACCTATTTTATCTTTCCCCTTTTTTGTATTAATTATTAGCCCATACTAAGATTTCATCCCATTTACTATAAGAAAAATACATATTCAAGAGGTGGAGCATTCTAGTCCAAATGGAGGAAGTGTACCAATATTGAAAGAATAAATGAGAAGTTATTTTAGGTACCAAATTACAAAGGCAACAAACCTGGTCAATAAAAATCTTAAGCCTATTTTTTGTTTTCAATCTCACTCTAGCATCTAACCATGTGGTAAAAGAAGATTTGGGCATTAGTGATCCTTTCCAAAAATGTTATAATAAGGAATAAAAGGAAGATGAGTTCTAATAGCATCTAGACAAGAGGAATTGGAGAATTCCCCATTACTTTCAGAATTTTAGATAGCTTTATCCTTTAAGATAAGGTTGAGAAGGTAGAAGCAAAAGTAGGAAAGCAATCTATCCATACCTCTATCATTGGCAAGCCAAGATCTCTGATCTACTACTTTGGATACTTTGGCAAGGATGGAATTGTTGTTACTAGGGAAGAGAGATCACCTCTTAAAATTTGGGGACTATAAGGAGACTAATTATCAAACCAGAACTAGGTGTCCTCTCTATTTCCAATATGAATTTTAAAAAGAGAGCAAATAATCTACCTTTTTCTAAGCATGAGGATAAAAGGCCAAGAATACTCCTTTTCACTTAAATGCCAAAAGCTAGAATTCTTAAATAAATTTCATTAGTCCACTTACTCCAAAGCACTTCTTTGTCATTGAAGAGTCTTCAAATCCTCTTTTCCACTGAAATTGTTTGGATCAAGTTAATCGAGACAAATCCTATGCCTCCTTCATTCTTTTTCCAACATAACTCATCCCATTTAACTTTATAGCCCTTAGGATTGTTATATTTTGCAAGTCTATAAAACATTCCTTATGCATTTCTCCATCTCCTTATTAATCTTCTTTAGTAGGAAGAGACGTGAGCTATAATGGGTGTGAAGATTAATCAAAATAGAAACAATAAGTTAGATCCTACTAGCTTAAGGGAGTGCTTTATTCTGCCAAGCATTTATTTCCTTTTGAAACTCTCCAATAAAGGAAGGCAATAATAGAACTTAAGCTTATTTAAAGAAATAAGGACTCCATGATATTTGAAAGGCAAGTTATTTACACTTAATCCAAATATAATTTTTTAACCTTGCAACGTTAGTAACATCGAAGGAGAAATAAATCTCCTTTTCAGCAAGTTGAGAATAAGGTGAGACATTTTACAGAATTCCAGAAGAAATTTATATAAAATAAAGATGGAATGTGATAAGCCTCATAGAACATCATAAAGTCATTTGAAAAACTGAGATTATTGAGTTAGAAGTCCTTACATTTGTAGTTGAATGTGAAAGTAGAATTATTTGAGATATTCTGCATAATAATTATATTGAGAATCTCTATGGAAACTGCAAACAACTAAGGTGAAATTGGGTCTCCTTGTCTTATCCTTTTGGAACCATTAAAACTGCCACTTGGGACACCATTAATGAATACTCTATAAGAGGAAGTAGAAAGGTAGACTTTGATCTAGTGAATGAATCTTATAGGGAAATGAAACCATTATAGACTACTAATTAGGGAATTCCAATTCAAGATGTCAAAAGCTTTGGATAAATCCACCTTGATTACTTTTATGATATTTAGCAGAAAGGACCAATCCACTTTTTTGTAGGCCTTCCTTAGGTCTACTTTGAGTTAACAATTTTACCCCCTTCTTACTAGAGTAGTTCTCTAAAAATTCTTACATTAATAGGATGTTATCTCCCATTATTCTCCCAGTGATGTATGCCCCTTGAGTAAATATGATTAAGTAAGAATTTCTTCAATCTGTTAGTTAAAGACTTTGATATTATTTTATAAATAGAATTAAAACATGCAATAGGGAAAAACATTAAAAAGCTTATATCAACTCCTTTAGTAATCAAAGTAACAAAGGTTCTGTTGATTTAAACTCATTTAGCAATCAAAGTAATAAAGGTTCTGTTGATTTAACTAAGAAATAGAAGATATGGAAATGAATAAATAATAGTGGAAATTAGGAAGGGTAAGAGATAACAGACATGTTAGGATCTATAACTATAATTACTTTTATAGATGTGATATGGAAAAAATTAGATAACTTATTCTCTCTATCAAGAATAGTTCAATATATGAGTTGTGAATTCTATAGGAGGACATTAAGGAATAGAGCACCAAGTAAGGAGTCTTATGGTGAAATCAATGAAGAAAATGATTCCATAGGAAGCTTCTAGAAGAAGAATAATCCTTATAGTATGAATTATAACTCTAGGTAGAGAAATTACCTAAATTTCTCTTAGATAATCATTAAAATAAAATACAACCCTTTTCATATTTTTAGTATTATATGTCAAAAAATGTAGTTAAATTTTGAAGATTTATTGAGAGATTTTACGTATGAAACTACTACTTAATTTCATAATTATGAAGATTTAATGAGGAATCTTAAAGTTTAAACATATTAATTGACTAAGGAGATAATAGAGGGGCCATAAGGCACCTTGTCTAGTGATATAAAACCTAACTCTAGGGAAAATGGAGAGAAGATTGCCTAAAGGTGTGAGGAGTTGACTGGCACTAGAGAGTAATGTACGGATATCATTAAGAGAGTATAAATTAATAATACCTTACCCTATTATATTTTGTTAGGTAATTAAGAAGGAAGAGATTAGTAATCAAGTTAAATATGAAGAAGATTTAAAAGAACTAAGGCGGAAATTGCAAAGTCAAAATCAAATGAAGGTAACATTGAAGTACCTTCAAGACATCATACTATGAAGGTAGGTGATCTATGGAGTTTTATCATTTAATTCATAATTAGTATTTACATTAAGAAGAAATTAATGGATTTATGATCAAATATTAATCTAATATATTATATTATATTAGAAAATATTAGGATTAGGTTAACCTATTTTACTTGCAACTTAATAAAAATTCCTAAAGGTGTTAAGGAGAATGTAATGGTGAAACCTAATAGACTCATAATTCGAACAAATTTCTATATCCTACATATTGATGAGTTAGAGGAAAAGTCACTAATCCTAGGTAGACCTATCCTAACCACAACAAGTAAAATAGTTAATGTTATGGAAAGTGAACTAATACGTACATTTAGAAATGAGAACTTTTGTTCTTAAATGATGAGATGTTATTTATACTTGTTAAATGATTAGGCTAAGCAAATTGTTCTAAGGTTTTACAATGGATCATCAAGGACGAAGTCAAGGGGCCAGCACAAGTAAAGATAAAGGAAAGTAAAGAAGAAGTTCCAAATGAGCAATGATGACCCTCTATATACCACAATTTATGATGACGATGAAGAGAATATTCACATTGCTTTAACAAAGTTTAAGGGAAGAGTCCAACTAAAAGAATAATAAATAAGCTCTTATTAGGAGGCAATCTAACAATAAATTTAAATTCTATTTAAGTTTATTTGTATCTTTTGGTATTAGCAAGTAATTTAGATTTTTATTTAGTATTTGATGTGGATTTATTTTTTGTAGATTGATGAACAAGTTTATTTCCTATTTTTGTTATTTGTGTTTGGTATTTTTTTGTTTATGTTTTCATAGTTTTAAATTTAAAGCAAGATATATATAAGCTTAAATAGAAACTTTGTAGAGTATTGGAGACGAAACATCTATAGAACAAGCTAATAGAAAGCTTACAAATCAAGAACATGTTGAATTATGTTATAAAATATGACCTATGATATGCTCATGTATTAAAACATATTGATTTATAAGTTTTTCTAAGAGAACACGCAACCTGGGTCATGCCCATGCCTGAGACTGTCTTTGAAAAATAAAAATAGATGGATTAATAGCCTATGGATATACTTATTCCCCTAGTTGTATACTTAGAATGCCTAAGTCTATGCCTATACTCCAAATCATGTCTTAATTCTTTAATACCTATAACTATAACATTTTGTACAATGTTCATAGTTCAGATCATGCTGCTAAAATTTTAGAAACCTAAAGGTTAAGTCCTTACTTTCGATAGTCTCTCTAATTTTCTCTCAAATTAAGTCAATTTATTAAATACCTACTACTTGAATTATGTTCTAAATTAATTTTCACTAGAATTTTCTATTTTTCATCATTTTATCAAGGTTCACTCACTTTTTTACTCATAAATCTTAGAATTCTCATAAATTAAGGCTCCAAACTCATTCTTATGGATTTTGCATTTAAAACCTATTTATTGCTTTTTTTCACTCTAAACAATAAATTCAACCATAGATGAGTTCATAAACATAAAAAGCAAGAGAGTGAAGGATAAAACCATTCATGGTGTATTAAATAGTCTAACACAATTTGGAAAAATGTCTCAAATGGTCATCCAATGCTTACCTTTGAAGAACATTTTTGTAAAATATATTCTTATCTTATATTTATTAAAGATGGTAGAATTAGCTTCAGAGATGAAAAGGTTGATAAAAAACGTATCAACCTTTATGAAGTATGTTTTTAATAATTTAGGCATAATTTTAACTTATAAGTGGGTTCTTTATGGAAGTTTTGTATCCCACTAAAAATTATAAGTACCTAAAAATTATAAGTACATAAATAAATAGTATAAATACGTGAATAAGTTAGTATAAATAAATTCACTCCACTGACTTTAACCTAAGTGAAAAGGATAAAGTTAAAGATTAATGCTAGTTTTCATTTGAGGTAGTGACCTAACCATGTAATTGGGAATATTCAGGACAAAGTGTTTGTTTTTATGTTAAAAGATTACGTGAATTTTTTTTTAAAAAAAGTCTCTAAATGGTCTTTCATAAATTCAAATTTAATGTTTTATTTTTTAATTAATTTAGGTTATATTTGGAAGTTTAAGCATCTTTCTCATGTATGTCTAATTTTTTAATTAAGTTGTTTTATTTATATTAAGCTAATATTTAAGGATTATTGGGTTAAGTTAATTTGATTTATGAATCAATACGAGTATCTAAATTCCTAACTAATTTATGAACAATGCAATTGAATGAATGATAAATAGTCTTGATTACTCCAATTGATTTGTTAAATTCTTTCCTGGAATTACTACTTTTTTAAGTTAAGATTGATTGAATTGATTTTTCTAAAGACAAGAAAAAGCCTAAATATAGGGACATTTGATGTGTATGAAAAATGCATATATCTCTTCAAGAATATTGCCTCATTTTAATGCTAAATTTCCTTGTTTTATTTATTTTTATACCCTTTTAGGTAATTGTACATATTGGACGTTGATATGATATTATTCAAGAATTAGAGGTTATTTGAACAAAAAATATAAAGAAATTCACACTTTTTAGTGGAATAAAATGTGGCCATGCTTGCTAACCTATGTCCTAGAACAATTAAGTGCAATAAGTGACATGACCTAAACTATGATCATGTAAGAGACAACGTGCAATTTAAAGGAGAAAAAAGAAGCTACACAATTAAGAGATACAACTACTCCAGAGGCCATGTATCATTCTTAAAGAAATAAGAAGATTCATAGCTTGGAGATAAGACTATACAAGAGGTCATATCTATCACCCAAATGAATCACGAGGCCTATAGTCTAGGCTATGGTCATGTCCTAAATTTTTTCTTAGTGGAGTAAAACATATAGCCCTAATTTTTATAAGACTTTAGCTTTCTTTCAGAGAAAATATATATTAGGCATATCTTTTTTCTCTCAAAAAGTTAGGTTATCTATAATGAGACTTCTTTAAAACTTTCTTTAATTAATTTTAAGCTACTCTTCACTAGAGAATTTATATCTTAATGTCATCTCAATAAATCATTCAATTAATGGTAATTATGAGTTCTTCTAGATTTATTTTTACTATGACTTCTCTATTTTTCTTTTGACTTTGTTATTTTGAACATGTTTTATGTCTAAACATATTTTCTATATTTAAAAAGGTAAAAACCAAAATTTTTTTGTGTGGATTAATTTGATTGAATTAATAATATGTGATATATTTCTAATAGCTATCTTTGATTGTTCTTAGTACTGTGTATTTATTCCATCATTTAAATTTGATCTTAATTCACATATAGGTAACTTGCGAGGGTCTACTTATGATTAAATAGTGGCTTAAGTAGATGGGTTGAGTATGGTGCTAAAGGAAGACCTATGTTACCTTCTTGATGTTAAGGTGAAACCTTTCACGTGACTTCATAAAGCTTAATGCATTCAAAGGGAGTAGATGACTGTAGCTTGACATAATAAAGCTTAAATTTCTAAAGAATCCTAACAGTCTAGAGAATGTATCCAATCTAGGTTAATTAAATTATGAAATAAAAAGTAAAAAAGGAGAAGTAATCATATAAAGATATAGCCATTTAATTGCTTTCGCTTTTCATAAATTATTTTATCATCTATTTAATTAGCTATTTTCTAGTTTTAGGTTTAGTTTTATTTTATATTTCCTTATTCAACTTATTTTCCTCAATTAGTCAATAGTGATAGGTTTTATAACCCATATTACTTCTTCATGGGATTCAACTCCCACATACGGTTATATTGCTTACCACTTGCTTAGTTACTGAGTGATAGATTTACAATAAGAAAAACTTTGTTAGCATTTACACATTAAAGCATATAGCTTTATAAAACTCACCAATGGTCACCTTTACAACTATTTAGAAGTAGAGAGGTATAGAAAGAGGATGTGCTCTTATATAAAAGTAAATTATCTCACTTTACTAGCTAAAGTGGCAATGTCACGTCTTTGACACAATGACCTTAATCAATTAGACTAATTCTATTACTCTTAAGCATTAATCTAGGTGTTATTGGAGAGTGAATAGTGGTATTTGAGAATTAATTAAGGTCCAAAATTAATAGACCACATGAAATAGATGTGTCATCTAATTTGTCTGGACATTTCAAATTGTTCTTTGATCACATCAACACAACACCCAATCATTTATATGAGGTTGTCACATTGGAGTTTTTTGAAAGGAAAAAAACTTTCACCATTTTACAATTAAAAGAACTATGTTCAACTCTTTAGTATCATACATCAACTAAAAAATGTCTTTTAATGATGACGGGGATGATAACAGTGCATTTATTATCAAGGTCCAATTCATAAAGCATAAAAGATTTCATTAAAACAAAGAAATCAATTCAAAACATAATTCTAGGATTCATCCTATTTAAATTCATATACCCATTTAATTCATTAAATAGTAAGGAAAGCCAACAAAGAATAATTAAAAACAAGAAATAAGAATGAGATCTATTGATTTTTAAATCTTGATGCATTTTGATAAGATGGTATCTTACTTTCTCTAATATTATTCCTTCTTAAAAAGTACTTGAGTCTTCTCTACTTTGTTACTGATTTTCAGTCCTCCCAAACATCTCTCTCTTCTTCTCTTCTCTTTTTTCATCTTTTTATCATGAAACACTAAAATTTTAGTCAAATGCGGATCAAGCACATCACCGTATAGGTTTCCATATTACTTTACAATGATCTCACCTTTTTTCTATAACAATTATTAATAACATAGGTCTAACCCAACCTTGTATTGGTTTTGCATTACTTAAGGACAAAAACAAGAAAAATCATAATTATCCAGTGTAAAATGGATTGAATATGAGTCTTTTTAGGTCTCATATTCCAAAACATAGGTCCCTGTTACCCCCAGTCCTTCCTCTAAAATCATGTCAAATTTAGTCCAACTCAACTCAAACTTGTTTGAATACATTCCCTCTTCGTTAGAGAGCTAAAATATGATCTATAAATAAAATATAATCAAAATTAAGTACAAAGTCGAATATATGTTAAATGCTTTCAAAATTATGCCAAAACTATAGTGCAATTATCAAATATAAAATTCCTCTATGCTTAAACATTTGCTTGTCCTTAAGAAAATTAAGTTTATCTCTCTTAAGTTAAAAAAAGAAACAACTCTTGAAAAACATTTAGCACCAATTGAACATCCATCAAGATTTTTCATTATTTATTTAATTGCAATTTCATAATAACAACCAAACTCATAATGAATCATCTTAATTAACAACTTTTCCAATTCAAAATTTTCGTAAAACTTTTCACTATTAAGCTAATCATAACAAAGTAGATAGCATAAATGATATAGTTCTAGTATGTTGAGCGAGTTTTTCTCATATAAAACCCTTAATGTTCCGCAAGTGCATGGATTGTAAAGTGGTCATTGAGATGTTGATCCCACGAGGAATTACCTAAAACTAATTGAATCATAACTTTGTCTAAGGTTGCAAAAAATGTGAATTAAAATGAAAATAAAACTAAAAAGAAAATTAAGCAATTGAGTATGAGTTAATTGAAATTAGAATTCCTAAAGTAACACAAGTAAATCAAAACGGAGCTCAACCACTTAACAATTGACATATCACAATAAGACAAGATCAAACAATTATGAGAAGATGGGATTTATCTATCATCATTTTGCTACCCTAATCACTTTTGATGTGATTGGTATCGATCTTAGATCTCTAAAGGATTGATTATTCATTCTCAAGATCTAATCATTAAGATAATAACCCCTAATTGAATCTGAAATTATGATTTCCAATTTCTTAATTAACAAAAATAGCTTACGTCTCAAATTAGTTTTTAAGCAATCTAATAGACAATCGGGTCCTCACACAAGATCTCTCTTTGTATAATTACCAATTTGATGTTCATGTGATCTATTAGGTTGTTAATTCTCATTACCCAACCTAATCATGTTACTGTCGATTCAATCTCTTGATTGGTTATTGAAGTATGCAAAAGCTATAAACGTCAAAACACCCAACAATTTCATTAACATCAAAACCAAATAGATCACAAAATGATTCAAGAATCAATCCCTAAATGAAGATAGAACGTCCTTAACAATATATTCAACATCCTAATGTCCAAAGCATACCTTAGATGAAGTAAATAATAAGATGAATGTAGAAATAATATGGAATAGACAGTTGGAGTGGCTGGACAGCAATAGCTACTGCAACTCCTTCTTTTCTTCTCTCCTTCTTCTCTCTTCCTTGTTTTCTCTCCCAAAGTGGCAAATGGAGACTCCCTTGATTAGGGTCATTTAATGATCTTATATAGTCTTGGGGCCATTTGGAGTAAAAACTAGGTTTACGTAAGCCAAAAAGTCCAAAAATACCCTTCAAAAATGAAAACAGAAGAAGATCCCTACATTTGCTGCGTGCCTCGGTTGCTGTCACGATTGTGACAAAGGTGTCATAATTAGGACGCAATGTTGTTCCCTTCTATTATGATCATGACAAGAGTGTCACGATTGTGACACTCGATGGATCACTTCTGTCACGACCATGATAGGGATGTCACAATCATGACCCCTGTTCTTTCTCCAAGCTTTCTTTAACTTCTTTCAATCTTCTTCATCTAATCTCAACACTAACAAACACATTAAAATACCTCAAGCGCATAGAATTTAAGTCCAATAACATGCTTTGAACTTAATAACACTCAAAAACATAAACATATAATCATATTGACACAATTATAAACCTAGACATGCATAAATCATCTAATCAACACCTAAAAACACACTAAAACACCTACTAAAACATAATGTAAACTACAACTATCATAGTATAAAGAAACACACATGATTGAAGCAGCAAATGATAGTAGAAAACTGAGGTAATACAAGTATAAATCCATTTTGTAAACTTACTTTGCTTGAGGTGAGTTGTTGTTAATCTTTCAAGTGGAGATTTGTTGAGTTTTATTAAATCCTAACAAATTTGCATGCTTCTTCATTTCATTACCCTTATTACCTAAATAGATATATCCTTCCTCTTGTTACCATCTTTCTCCAATATAACTTACTTAGTGTATCTCCCTCTCTGCTTGCTTTACATGTCAGTCCTTGTATTTATCCAACATTCATTCATTATGTCTATATTTTATAACTTTTCCCACCTCTAGGTCACTCCTCCGTCTCATCATTTAAGCTATCCAACACTCTTCACCCTCCTCCTACTACTTTAACTCCTCCTTCCACCTCAGATCCTTTTACATCCTTAGAACCTTCTAGAATTCAAAATTAAAAATCCACCATTGTTGGCTTCCTCCTCAACAAAAGAGTGTCTTTCCTACTTATGAAAACTTGGGATGTTAACAATTGGAAGCAGTTTGGCCTCCTTGATATAAATCTAAACAATGATGACATATTTTTCTTCAAGTTTAACTCCCCTAAATCTGTGTTAGAAATGATCAAAGTAGGACCTTAGCACATTAGCAAGCTTTATAGAAACAATCCCCTAAACTTGAAGTTAAATTTGAGGAAGTCAGGCTAACTAACATCCTTATATATATTTGTATTCATGACATTCCTCTTAAATAATAGGTAATTGATGACTTGAGTTACTTGACAAGATCCATTAGCAGACCTCTATGCCTTAATCAAGTAACAATTGAAACTAAAAGAATAAACTTTGCCAGGATTTGTGTTGCTATTGATGCAATAGCAGACTTACCTGAAGAAGTCTCAATTATAAAATTCAATGACAACCTAGAACTTGTTGAGGATAAGGTTAAAATAATATATGCTTAGAAGCCACATAACTTGAAGCCCATGGAGAATTGGCACCCAACAGGAAAAGTGGTCAAAGCAGTTAGTTGCTGGGAACTTATGCAAAAGGAAGGATACCTAGAGTAAAAGGAAGAAGTATCTCATCTTACACACTAAAGCATAACTTTGAGATCACTCTATTGAGTTGTAATCTTGATGATATGGCTAACATAATCAACACTCCACTACTAAACCTCAATTTTAATAATTCTTTGAATTACAATCCTCATAAACTAGATCAAGACCAATGTCCTAATACTACAACTCCTACTCCAAAATTGAATCTCATATCTGGTAAGGATGACTCTTGTAGTAAAGAGGACAATAGTCACATTAGTAAAGTTAAAGCTCTAGAAAAGAATTTCTGAGCTGTCATTAGAAGGATATTAGGCAAAAAGAAGAACCAATCTTCTTCTGATCTAAAAGTATGATAATGTCCACCTGAATATAAAGTGTTTGACACCCCATCTAAGCAACAAATAGTTAAAAACTTTATTGGTGAGAATAAACTCATTTTGCTAGGAATTTTGGAAACTATATTGAAAAAGAATCACTAAAGTATCCTCCCTATGTCTCTTATATGATGGAAAGACATTTCTAATCATGAATCTTACCCAAATGGGAGAATTTTGGTCCTATACAAAAAAGGAGGTGATCAATTATATTATTTGTTGTCAGTTAATTCATTTAAAGGTGAAAGGTAGAAGCTTAAACATACATTTTAACATTTCCATCATCTATGCTCTCAATTATAGCTTTCAAAGAATGTCTTTATGAAAGAAACTCTCTAATATTTCTCAATGCCTTAGCATTCCAGAGCTATTTATAGGAGATTTCAATTCTACAATCTACCCTGATAAGGCAGATGGCTATTATTCTAGTAAGCTTTTATATGATGATCTATTGCTTGAAAAACATTAAGATAACTAACTTACCTAGTAAGGGAAACTTCTTTTCTTAGAGTAATAAGTATAAGGACCATACCTTTTTAAGAAAGAAATTGGATAGAGGCCTCTTCAACGTCTCATGGTTGTAACAATTTCCTATTTCAAATGCTTTCTTCCCTAATCCTAGCATTTTTGACCATTCTCTAGTAATTGTATATTTTGATTCAATACAATTTCATATTAAACATCAGTTTTGTTTTAATACCTTCTTGACGAAAATTCCAAGTTTTAAAGAAGTTGTTAATAAGGGGTTCAATTCTGACTCTAATGGCACTAAGCAATTTCAATGCTTTAAAAAACTGAGTTGTATTCATGTGGAAATCAAGTCATTCCATAAAGCTAATGCTGGGAATCTACATCATCTCCTGAACATTGCAAAATCAATTCTTAAAAAAAGCTCAGAATGAACTATACCTCAACTGATCCAACCTAACTATCCAAGAAGTCAAAAAAAACCATAATTGAGCAATTTCATTCAAGTTGTTGACTTTAATCACTCACTCTGGAAGTAGAGATCTAGAATCGAATGGTTACAAGATAGAGATAAAAACACCTTATTATTTCGTAAATTTGTGGTAAAAGGGAAGGCTTCTAACAAAATAATAACACTGGAATCAGATGGATCTATGCTTCATAATCAATCTAAATTTATATTTGAAGCTATGCATATATTCCTTCGATTCTTCTTAGTTTGATTGATCCCACACAATATGCATATATTCCTAAGAGACATATAAAGATAATATAGCCATAACGTAAGAGTTATTAAAAAATGCAATAGGATAAATAGTTATAAAAATTGTGTTTTCAAAAGTGATTTTGAAAAACTTATGAAATGTCAATTTTAGTTTCATCCTGAGCACCTTAAGGACATTTGGCTTCCTTAATATCTTCATTGAATAGGTGTCTCAGTGTATCACTTCAATTTCCTATATAATTCTAGTTAATGGACATCCTACCAGGTATATTCTTGTAGCTATAAGCATTAAGCATGGAGATCTGATTTCCTCTTATTTGTTCTCTTTAGTATCTAAAGTTCTCACAAGACATCTCAAAAGAACTAGCATCAAGAATTTAAACTCCAAATTTCATTCCAAATAAAAGAAATTTAACATTGTTAGCTTTAGCTTTATTGATGAGTTTTAATCTTTTTTAAAACAAATATCAAATCAGTCTCAACAATATCAAAAGCCTACAAAATCTTCAAAAAGATCTTTTTTTCTAGTTATCAACAATAGAAAATCTAACTTCTCCATCACAGGCTTTAAGGAGACCCATCTCCTTGTCAAATAACTTAGAGTTCATATTTTCTCTATCAAACCTATTTTCTCTTATTTTAAGCTTCTCATGGACAAAATTAAGAACATAATAGGGAACTGGAGCTCTAAAACTCTCTCCCTAGTAGGCAAATGTCAATTGATAAACTTTATGCTCTCTTCACTTACCAACTATTTGGCTTCACATATTGTATTTCCTAAAGTAGTGACTAAAGAGATAAAGAAACATTTCAAAAACTTTCTTTAGAACACAAATGGTAGAGGCAGCTGCAAATTCAAGTAGTATGAGGTGTGTCTACCAAGGAACTTGTTGGATTAGATGTTCTTCCAACCAAAATGCTCAATTTTATCCATCGTACAAATAGGCTTTGGAGATTACTATCAATTAAACAATCTTTATGGGTTAAATGGGTATATTCATATTGCATAATGTGCCAAAACTTACAGAATGACAAAACTCCATTCAATACCTGATCGCTTATGAATTCCTTGCTTAAGTTAAGGATCATTATTAGAGACTCTTATAAATATACAGTAAATAATGGTATAATCATCTGCATTGTTTGGTTTCCTTTTAAATGTTGTCCTCAATAATTATAAAGAAGAATCAATTAAGTGGATGCACACTCCTTCTGGAACTTTCTTTAATGCATCATATTGGTCCCTCTTAAGGAACACCTATCACACTATCCCCTGGAATAAACTCACATTATATAAGTAAACTCTCTTTGTGCCTCAATCACTTATGGATAGCTATCAAAAACAAACTTCCTATAATAAATAAAATAGCACACTTCTCTACTTTACAAAATTGGTGCATTTTATGCAAGTCATCCACTAAAAATATGGATCATATTGTCTTCCAATGCCAGTACAGTCAATAATACATATAGACTGCAATTATTTAGCTATATCACCTAGCCAATCCACTAGATTCTTGATTAGACATTATTTAATGGTGTAGTAAGGTTCAGATGAAATGTGAAGGGGATTTAAAAGTGTTTGTAGTTTCTTTTTGCTACTTAGTTCCTCGCATATGGGAAGAAAGAAACGAAAAGATATTTTTTCATTCTCTCAATACCAAAGAAACTTCTTTATAGATATAGTGTACTGAAATCATAATGCATATTTTTATATACAAGGATAGTTGTTGCTTCAGTTCTTAATGTTAACTCATTTAAAGAATCAAATAGCTTCTTAATTCCAAAATGTAGCCATTTGTTATTTTTAATCACAATGATGTAATAACAGTTTAGTCTTTCATTGTATAGTTTTGTATGAAGTTTTGTCAACTTTTGCCTTATTATATTAATACATGCTTTCTTTCTTTTAAAAAGAGTATGTAGTATAACTATTGAGTACCTCCACCATACTTAAGTTACACATTGTCCTCAATGAACAAAATATACTAAAATACCAACTTAAATCTTCTAATGCCTTTTAATTAATAAAATATCAAAATAACAAAGAATAATAAAACTCTTTGGATATTCAATTATCTATGGTATTCTATTTTACAGGATGTAGAAGCCCTTCTTACTTAATACGATTATCGATAGCTCCTCAGTAACTTTGTTTTTTTCTCCTCCTCTTTCTCTTCCTTTTTTATGATCCTTCTCTTCTTGAATAACTACTTTTTCTTGCTCTTTTTTTCATCCTCACCTATAGTTCCTCTATTGCATCCTTTAACGTTAAAATTTTGTTTGATGTAGCTAGCAAAACACCTTCCTACTCTTCAAAACAAGCTTAACAGGTTATCTAATATGATTGTTTTAGTTTATGGATGGAGGCTTTAGTCCTTTGGACTTGATCCTCGATTATGGTAATGTTTTTCATCTCAAGCTCACTTAAATTCTGTAACACCCAAATACCCCCTGGGAGGATATGTGGATGCCACCCAAGACAGTACAATCAATTCAGACATCATACTGATATTTATTTATGTAATAACTCAAACCCACACACATATATTACATATCTGATCAAATCCAAAAATGTAAAGAATATTTACAGGCCCAAACGCGCGAAACAAAATACATATTCGAGCGACACAAAACGCAGACTCCTTTGGCCATTGCGGTTGAATTGTCCCAGTCTTTAAACTCTTGGCTCCGAACCTACACGGGGCAAATCCACCGTGCTAAGCTTATAGCTTAGTGAGTAATCATTTATCTAATTAATCGATTTCTT
>JANZLC010000005.1:29434553-29453731 GCA_026413385.1 Erythroxylum gracilipes
TACACATCTATACACCTATACATATATGTATATATATATTCATTAACTTCTAACTTTCACCTTAATTGTTCTCATTTCAAAATCTCTTATCCATAAAAAATACCAAAGCAAAACAAGAATCTATCCACATTTCTCATTCACTACTTAACTCTTGTATATCATTTCTAATTCCAAAATTTTCATTTATTTGTTCTATCTTCTTAGAAAGGTTCAGGGTCCAACAGACTAACTGTCTATCTAAAATAATATTTTTTTGGATAAACTTCCCAAAACAATGTCATTTTGGGAAACATGCCTAAAATATCATTTTGGGTGGCCCACTCGGGCTTAAGCCTAGGCTTAGACCATATGGCATGAACATACAGTTCAGGCTAGCAATAGGCTCAGTTTGGCTAAACCTATTGCTAACCACACTCATTCTAAGCTTCAAATTTTACCGTAAGTGATGACATATTGTTTGATGGCTATAGTAATAAATACCTACAACTTGAAAATAAGCCACAAATACAAGATTTAAAAAAAAGATCTTAAAAAGTAATTAAATGTAGAACAAAGAAAAAGAAATTCCTAGGTTAGTATAAATAAATAATAAACAGGAAAAAAGTTATTAGATTAATAAAATAAGGATTTCCTAATATTACGGTTCCTAAAAATAACACCAAAAATATTTTTAAAAAATTAAAAATGAATTTACCAATTATAGAGAAACTTTGATACATAAGTAGCTAAGCTAAAAACTTAGCTTATCTAAAAGAGAACTAGTAGGATAAACCAAGAACTAGAGAACATTTGTACCATTTGCTACTTAATTGGTGTCAAAAACTTAATATGATAAAAATAAGACAAAACACAAAACAATACTAAAGAAAATCACTATAGTAAATGCACCAATCATTTTTTATTATATAGTTTAGGTAAGTCAAGTGTCAATCTCACAGGGACTATAACTACTAATAGTAACATTCTTTCTATTATTAAATATAACATAACGAGTGATTATATTAATAAAGGAAAATAAACAAAATTAAAATAACCAATAAGTGTTAATTGGTTAAGATGATACATAATTTCTTAGATCAATAGAAATTCAAAATTTACAATTATGCTCTCATTTAGAAGACATAAAGTCCCTAATGTTAAGTATTTTGACCAAAAGTCCTCTCAGTTCAAAACTCCTAAGAATGCATTAATTCGTTCTATGAACTCTCATAATAAATTTCACTTAACTCAGAAGGATAATATAGTTTTATATCTAGAAACACACTCAACCCTTACTATTCATGCTATAACCTAATTATATATAAGATCTTCTATATTTGCTACTTCATTCTTATATAGATTTGATGTTGAATCTTCTACATTTAGTCCATTCAATTCAAAATAATATATAAACATAAACAATTCTAAAGAAACTCGTCTTTCATTAAACCAAAGAAATAAATTCAAAACATCATTCTATGTTTCATTCCATCCAAATCTATATCCCTGTTTAGTTTATAAAAAAGTAAGAAAAACCAAAAAAGAATAATCAAAAACAAAAAATAAGATTGAGATCTCATATTTCTTGAATCTTGATGCTTCTTGACTGATCTTGATACAATCTTTCTTTTCTCTAGCAATATTGCTTTTGGATGCCCTCTTGAGTTTCCTATACCTTGTAACTAATTTCTAGTCCTCCTAGATGCCTCTCTCCTTTTTTTTCTTTCTTTGTATTTAAATTATGAAACCTTAAAAATTGATTCAAACATTAATTCTTGTAGGTCCACGTATGCTCCTAAACATTAGTCCTTATTGTCCTCCTTATTGCCCTCATATTCTAATTCCTTACTAAAAATCATGCCAAAATTGTTGGGTTAACCATAGGAGAATAATCAGGTTAGTGAGAAAAAGGAGTCTCACTCACTAGCCATAAGAATATCTTTATCTAATTTAGATTTTAATAGACACTAGATATTCCTCATTATAAAAATATTTACGATTATTTAATTCATGATAGAATACTACTATTAGTCTTTAACGACTGTAGATGTATAATTATAGATCATATAACTCCAATAGCTTTCACAAATTATTATGAAATAACTAATATTTAAGAAATTTACTAGTATGTTTATGTATTTTTATTATCTTTATGTCAATATCAAGGATAATACTAGTACCTATTGATTATGAAAACACAATAAATTGAGAAATACATCAAACCCAAAAGTATAATAAACTTAGATATAACAAACTCTAAATAAGATAAGTTATTCATTAATACAAGTTAAAGATTAGGTAAGAAACCACAACTAATTTTTAATGTCATTTAATACCTCTGTTACTAATAAAATTAACTTTAAATACTAATACATGCTAAATAGACTATATTTATAATCCTATATTTAATACATTTTACTTGTTTATTTAAGAGTTTCTTATTGTTTTTAGTACTTATCATGTTTTTGTTATGTTTTAGGTCTTATTTGCCTTTATGAATAAAAAGGAAAAAAATATAAGGTAAAATCAAGACAAAAAAATAAAAGAATTGAAGTTATTTTGGTGCTAGCCCATCTAAGTCTACAAGGATGTATAAGTGCCCGTGTAAGTCTACATGTATGGATGCCTCTGTAGCTCTCTAGGATCATGTTTCTTCATGATGTTCAAAGATTAAAGGAATATAAAGGGACACGATCATGCAACTACTGTGTGAGTGATCGCGTCCACTCTAAAAACCTTAAATTTGAGCTATATATGGATAAAACAAAGAGAAAAAGAGCAAGTTGAAAAAGGTTCATAAGAGGCTTAAGAAAACACAATTTGATGGCCTAAAATGATAGAGAGAATGAAGAACAAGTAAAGAAACATATTTGGGGTGGATTTTCATCAATCTAAAGTGGATTTCATAAAGATTAAAAGGGATCTCATTATGGTTCTTTTAGTTCTCTATTTTTCTATTAGTTTTAATGTTATGATTATGAGCTAAAATTTTATTAGTACTTAGATTAGATGAACCCTAGGATAGATCTTGTAGTGATTTTATTTTAACTTAATTCATTCTTTAGTTTTCATTAAGATTCAATTATGTGTTCCTAATAATTCTTGAATTAATATTGCTAGCATATTATTTCATATATGATTTCATACAATTGAGATTTAGAAATCCTTTTATATGAATAGATATACCATAATAGAAAGGATTTGCAAATAAACCTAGAGATAGGTTGATATAAATTCTCTAGATTATGGTCAAACCTAATAATTAATTTCATGAATCTAATCTTAAAGTTTTAACTAGAAAGAGGTTTTGGTTAATTAACTAAGTATTAGTTGTTAATAGTCTTGAGAAAGATAATAAATAAGATAGGAATTTCTATAGTCTAATGAACTAAATATTAAATAAATTAGTGAAATCATGATTGCACGAGAAGTCTTAGGGGATTCGAAATCCAAGTACCAATGTTTTCCCTTATTGTTTCTTAGTGTAATCTTCATTATAGTTAATTAATTGTGTTGATCTATTTTAGTTTATTATTTTAATTTTACATTTGATTTAACTTAGACACCTTCATAGTGTATTGTGACATTTGTAGGGGTGATCACCCTAATATGAATGTGAGACATCAAATTATATATGGGAGCATCCGAATTACATGGAGAATTGGTGTTAAGATGCCTCATATGGGAATACTTATAATCAAGAGTAGAGAGTTATTACGACTATGTATGAAATGATTATACTTTATCTAGTTTTCTATAATAATAGAAGTAATAAGAATAAGATTGTATTAGAGATATCCTCATAAAATGTATTGCTTTACAAGCGACTTCCCTTTAAGAGCTTTTTTTTAATCTGAATACACCAAGTTAAACTTTAGAAATCATATGAATGCATTAATTTTTTTATAGCAAATAGGAGCCAGAGGTTGAATATATAGAGGAAGCTACGATTCAAGAAAAGAAGGAAGAAGATTCAATAGAGAATAGAGAGGTTGAAGGAAAAGAGGAAGTTGTTGTTCAAGAAGAGAAGAGAAGGAAGAAGAGAAAGAGGAAGATAAAGAGGAGTTAAATAAAAAGGCTATCAAGGAATTATTGACAGTCATCTTAAGTACAGAAAGCTCCTACTTCTCATAAATTAAATTATGGGAGTCAATTGAAGATATAAGGGGTTCTGTTATTCCTTTTTATATTAATAGTTTGTTAGTAAAAAGGATATTAATGGAGTTAATTGGTTTTATTAATTGGACACCTTATGTATTTATTATCTTGCAACATATGGCCCATTTATAGGCTAATGAACTGTTATATGAGAAAATGGGTGGAAATAGGCCACTAATTATCGATCCAAGTTGAAAAAGGGCTTGCTGAGAAGTCAAGTTACAAGACTCATAAAGAAGCGCTAGTTGGGAGGCAACCTCATAATTAGGGTTTTGTCTTGATTGAGTAGTTTATCGGATTCTCATTAGTTATTTAGTTATTTTCATCATTTTAATTTGATGGTTCTAATTTTGTTACTTAATATTTGATGGAGTTCCACAAGTTATGAAGGCAACACCAACCTTTGTTTTAGAGTAAGAAAGATTTTACCAATAGGGGATAGATATTAAGACTTTGGATAAGATTAGAAATCTTTTTCTATTAGGGTTAGTATCAGTTATCCTCACCCTTTCATTATTCAAAATTTTCATTGTTCTTGCATGTTTTGTACATTAAGGATGATGTACAACTTAAGTGTGGGGGAAGCACTTGATATTCAAGCTTGGCAATCTTGTTATAATTAGCTTGATAAAGAATAAATTAGGAATTTTTTTAAAAAGAGGATGTTGATCAAGATGATTCATTATAAGTTTAGATGTGACTGTGGTTTGATTTATTTAGGCAAATAGTTATTATTTTTTATGATCAAGTTTGTTTCAATTTAGTTTATTAATTTTGAGAATGGATACTTAATTTTAATTATTATACTTTATGTGTAACACCCCAGATCACCCGTTTACAGATATTGTCCGCTTTGGACCTTGGCCCAGCCAAGCCCTCACGATTTTGTTTTTCCCAAGGTCTTCCCAGGAGGTCACCCATCCAAGAACTACTCTCACCCAAGCACATTTAACCTTGAAGTTTCGATGGGATCTAGTCCATTAGGCCATGAAAAACGCGTCTGTAAGGGAGGCCTAGCCTTCTGCCGGTCCAACTAGCCCGAGAACTAGCTCTGATACCACTTGTGACATCCCAGATCACCCGCTTACAGATATTGTCTGCTTTGGGCCTTGGCCCAGCCAAGCCCTCATAGTTTTGCTTTTCTCAAGGCCTTCCCAGGAAGTCACCCATACAAGAACTACTCCCACCCAAGCACATTTAACCTTAGAGTTCTGATGGGATCTGGTCCATTAGGCCATAAAAAACGCGTCTGTAAGGGAGAGGTATCCATATCCTTATAAGGCGTACTTCGTTCCCCTCTCCAACCGATGTGGGATCTCACACTCTCTACCCCTTTAGGGCCCAGCCCTCTTTGGAGTCCAGCCTAGTTGGCACAACGGTTCAAGTACTGGCTCTGATACCACTTGTCATCAATTTAACTGAGCCATTTGTCACTTATTCCCAATGTCATATGTCACCATTTCATAGGCTTAATCAACCTAACTTTCCATGGATAAATTTGTCTTGCTTTTTAACATTTTTCTTAGGCTAGACGCACATATCACCTCATCAATTACTCAATTGTAACAATAAATTTCAAATTCACTAATTATAATCCATCAAAACAAAGAGTGAAGGTCTGCCATAAGATTAAAAGAGAGAGAAAAAGGGGGTGGAGAGTGTGAGATCTCACATCGGTTGGAGAGGAGAACGAAACACACCTTATAAGGGTGTGGATATCTCTCTCTTATAGACGCGTTTTCCATGGCCTAATGGACCAGATCCCATCGGAACTCCAAGGTTAAATGTGATTGGGTGAGAGTAGTTCTTGGATGGGTGACCTCCTGGGAAGGCCTTGAGAAAACCAAAACCGTGAGGGCTTGGCTGGGCCAAGGCCTAAAGCGGACAATATTTATAAGCGGGTGATCTAGGATGTTACAGGTGGCATCAGAGCCAGTACCCGAGCTGTTTTGCCAGCTAGGCTGGACCCCAAAGAGGGTTGGGCCCTAACGGGGGGTGAAGAGTGTGAGATCTCACATTGGTTGGAGAGAGGAACGAAGTACGCCTTATAAGGGTACGGATACCTCTCTCTTATAGACGCGTTTTTCATGGCCTAATGGACCAGATCCCATCGGAACTCTCAAGTTAAATGTGCTTGGGTGGGAGTAGTTCTTGGATGGGTGACCTCCTAGGAAGGCCTTGGGAAAAGCAAAACCGTGAGGGCTTGGCTGGGCCAAGGCCCAAAGTGAACAATATTGTAAGCGGGTGATCTAGGATGTCACATTACGTGTATTTGTACATGCATTGAGTTAATGCGAATTCTTTTTGATCATTTTTATTACCCTATATATAAAAAAAGAAGATAAAAAAATTAATAGCATGTGAATAAATGAGCATAAATTATTTAACTTCGTTGGCTTTGTATTATAAAAAGGTCAAAGTTAAAATATGGTACTATTAGCCATTTGAGATAGTGACCTAGTTGAGTAACCAAGGTATTCATGAAAAAGATGCTTACTCTGGCATCAAAAGACTAGTTGACTTTTTAAACTAGCTTCTAAATGCTCATATGTTGTTTAAAGTTAGTTTTGTTTTTAATAAAGGAGTATGAAAGTGTTTAAAGGTTTTGACACTTTTCTTATATATGTTCACTTTATGCATCAAGTAGAATGGCATGTATTAAACAGAAATTTGAAGGATTATGGATTGAATTAGATTGATTTTATAATTTGATAAATGTGTTCGAGTGATTGGAACAACCTCTTTGTAAAATACAAAGAGAAGGCTATGTACAATTGATGACTCTCTCCCGACCCTCACAAAGCGGGGAGCCTTATGCACTGTGGCAGCCCTTTTTATAATTTGATACAAGTAACTAAATGCTTAACATTTCAATGAACATTGAAATTGAATAAATAATAGAGAATCTTGATGGATATCTTTTTTGTTTAATTCTTTTTTGGAGTTGTTGGTTATTAAGTTGAGAGTAATGAAATTGATTTGCTTGAGGATAAGCAAAATGCTTAAGTGTGGGGGAGTTTGATATATGCTAAATATATTATATTTCCAATCTCATATTTAATACATTTTGCTTGTTTATTTGAGAGTTTCTTATTATTTTTGTACTTGTCTTGTTTTTATTGTGTCTTTAGGTCTTATTTGCCTTCATGGATAAAAAGGAAAAGAATTAGTGTGAAATCGAGGCAGAAAACAAAAGAATTGAAGCTATTTTATTGGTTGCTTGTATAAGTCTACATGGTCATGTGAGTGCCCATGTAAGACTACATAGTCATATGGGTGTCGATGTAGCTCTCTAGGATCATAATTTTTGTGATTTTTTAATATTAAAGGAAGATTGAGGGACATAGTCATGCACATGACTGTGTGAGTGACCTTGTCTACTCTAGAAACCCTATATTTGAGCTATAAATGGATAAAATGAAGAGAAAAGGAGGGAAGTTAAAAAG
The DNA here is from genome assembly GCA_026413385.1 of Erythroxylum gracilipes. Lineage (NCBI taxonomy): Eukaryota > Viridiplantae > Streptophyta > Magnoliopsida > Malpighiales > Erythroxylaceae > Erythroxylum > Erythroxylum gracilipes. The sequence continues at coordinate 29,442,137 of JANZLC010000005.1, forward strand.
GGGTTCCTAGGAGGCTCGGGAAAACATAAATTGATGGCCTAGAATGATAAAGAGAACAAAAAACAAGGAAACATATTTAGGGTGGATTATCATCAATTTAAAGTGAATTTCGTGAAGATAAAAAGAGATCTCATCATGGTTCTTTTATATTTATGTTTTTCCTTTAGTATTGATGTTATGATTAGGATCAAAACTTTTATTAGTACTTAGGATTAGATGGGCCCGAGGATAGACCTTATAATGATTTCATTTTAACTTAATTCATTCTTTAATTTCATTAAGATTCAATTATGTGTTCTTAATGATTTTTATATTAATATTGCTAGTGTATTATCTCATATGTGAATTCATGCAATTAAAATTGAGAAATCCTTTTGTATGAATAGATCTACCATAATTGAAAAGAGTTATATGCAAAACTAAGGATATATTGACATAAATCCTCTAATTTATGGTCAAACCTAATAGTGAGATTAACGAATTAATTTATACAATATTAACGGTTTTAACTAGAAAAAGGTTTCAATTAATCAACCAATGATTAGTTGTTAATAGCTTTGAGAAAGATATTAACATAAGATAGGAATTTTCACGGTTTAATGAACTAAAGATTAAATTAATTAGTGAAATCATGATTGTACAAGAAGTCCTAGTGGGATTCAAAATCCACGTACCATTGTTTTCCTTCCTTGATTATTTCTTAGTTTAATCTAAGTTCTAATTAGTTAATTGTGTTGATCTATTTTAAGTTTGTATTTCATTTATCTTAAACATCATAATTGGATAAGCTAGATAACAGAAAGATAGTAGATATTAGTAATTTTACTCATCGTGAGATTGACTCATATTTATCAATGCTAGTTACAACTACATTGTAAACTTGCGGTTTAAAACATAAAATTACATATCAAATACCCATAATTAACTCTATACTATTTTGGGTAAGGAGGTGTCAATTTGTAGGTTAGTTACTTAGTTTAGACACGCATAATTTATTTTATTTTTTAAAATTTGAAATGGATTAGTATATAGACCCTTAAAAAAGGGAGTGAATTTGAGATTGCAAACATGAGGCATAAGTTACGATATTAAAGTAACATTAGAGATAATTTTACATTAAAAGAAATCAATTTAATAATTTATTCCGTGAGTTAGGGTGAGACATCCATTTGTAAATCACGAATTCCTTTAAAACCTAGGCAAGTTTTAATTAGTGAGATTCAACTTCACCTTAATTGAAATGGTTGCGTATCCACTTAAAAACACCTGACCAAAAATTGCGCTTGCGTGACAACCTACGCAGAAGTTTATGTCGGGGTCGACTTCTTCACAGCTCCTCGCTCTGACCTCACGGTTTCTATTTGAGCTGGATTTGATTTGCAGACATCATGATGATGATGATGAATAAAAGTCCCTCAAAAGCAGCTATTTTTATACCTCAAACCAACCCTTCTCACCTACGAGCTGCTCTCTTCCATTCCACTCCTGTCCTCGAACGCAAAAGACGCGATTCCGGTTCTTGGGGCTCTGTTAGTTTCTCGCTCCTTCCTTCCTTCTTTATTGCGCTCTCGTACTTCTTTTTTTTTTTTCGTGTACAATTTTCATACTGTTCATTTTGTTAACTGGGTAATCTTTAATGTTTCAGTGATCTTAATACTTGTTATGGTTTTGTGATTGGACTAACTTAACAGTAGGCTATCGCTTATTCCTGAATGATAATGAATATGAATAAAGTTTCCTTGATATGTCTGTTGGCCGCTATATTGCAATCATCATTAGCCATATTTCATTCAAAGTGATATAAATATTCTTGGTTTCCTTATCAATCTGATAAGAACTGATGTTTCATTGCCGTATACATAGCATTGAATGAACCAGTGGATGCTTCTTGATTGAAAACATTGAGTGAACCAATGGGTGCTTCTCAATATCTCTTTGTACTTTCGAAATTGTGATTGCTTATTGAAGGAAAAAGCTGAAATTGGATACCATTTTCATTGATTTTTGCTTGTGGCCTTCTGTTTGATTCATTAACCTGCACGTAACACAAATTTGGAAAATTTGTGTTTTTCCTTTTGGATAGTGGAATAGGGTATATTTGGAGATTTGTTATCTGGGTGGGTTGGGCCTTTGCCAATTAGCCGTTATGTTCCTTCGCTAACTTTTTCCTTTGTGTTAGTGCTTTTGGGTCTGTGCATGGCTTAATGGGATACAGTTTTTAAAATCAAATTCCAATGGGTGTAGCCCTATCAAGAATTAGCATATCTTAGCCTTTCCGTTTGCTTATTTCTGCATAGTAAGTTGCAGCTATAGTAATAATGAGGAAAATTGTAGTTGAAGATGATTCATTAATTTGAGAAGCAACCATATGCTGGTTTGATAATCTGGGAGAAAATTTCAGTTTCAATTTACATTTATAAAGTAAGAGGATAGACTAAGGTTGAGGGAAATCAGCTCCAAAATCTAAAACCTTTTAAGAAGTGCTTGCTATCCATCGTAGAATGTATTATGTCCAAGGGATCTAGCTTGAAAAATTAGAACTTGAGAAATTTGGAAGAGAGCATATATTCAGTTGTGGAGTGCCTTGGGATGCGTCTCTTGTGTCTAGTAAATAGGTTATGACTCCGTATCAGTGGTAATGACATGTTCTTTATGATGCAAAATTCTTAACATTAAACATTGATTTTATCTTTTCTTAATTGACATGTGAAAGCTAAAACTTGTGATGTGGAACACAAAGAAAAAAAATGAAAAATGCAGAACATGTTAGTGACCCAAACTCCTTGTTGTATTATAATAGGTTAATGCTACAATGAGGTTGGGGTTTCATGACTTGGATCTCTGCTGTTGTTGATACTGCTCCTAAGTTTCCGTTCTTATTTTGATTTTTGAAACTATTCCGTAATCTTTTATGCTTGTTAGCTGTTATTCTTGGAAATCTCCCAACGTGTGAGCAGCATATGCAAACAGAAACAATATATATTTCCTTTCTTTATTCATTTTTTTGTCTTTGGCATTTCCTTTGCTAAATCTTTGATACTCCTGCCCCCATCAAAACAAAAGAAAATGAAAGCAGACTTTGTTTATCCTTTCATGTGAATTTTTTTTTTTTTGACAAGCACGATCTTTGATTAATTTCAGTCCTTTGCTTGTAGAGATCGAGCTATTATCCCAGGCGGTCCAGGAAGCTGTACTCCAAGCAGTCACTACTGCAGAATGTCAGTGGTTTGGCAGACTACCTATTTCAGGTTTAAAATGAACTAGAGAAGGGTTGCTCGCTTTCTTGCTTATACTGAAGACGTTGAAAGTTTGGTTGCTTTCTTCTTAGTCCATGCACGCAGCAAATGAAAGAGTTCTAATGTTATTCCTTTTCCTGTTGTCTTAGGATGGGCATGATAGTATGATGGTTAAAGTTAATATGATTTGGAAATTGGTTGTAGTTGTCTAACTGTCAAACATATAATTGGATTAGATTTTAAAGGCTCAAGAATGATTGGCAGGCTGGATGTCAGATAGAAGCTAGCACCGTCATGTTTACTTTCCTTCTTCTTAACCTTAATTTCCATGGGAAATAATTAATGGAGCATATGGTCTGAAATTGAGTTGCTTGTCTGAATCTTGATTAACTACTTGGGATGGTTTAGATACAATCCTTTAACCACTTGGTGGCATAAATTTATACACAAGTGTTAGCCATATATTAGCTGCATTTACGTATTTGATGCACTAGAATGTTCTCTGTATTTGTTTCTTAGCCTTGATTCTCGAACTAGGGGCTTAGATAGGTTCTTTTTGTTGCTTTATCCTAACTGGCTTTTCTGTAATTGGATCGAATGGGAAACCAGTGACGAGATATACCTGTAACTACTTTCGTAGCTGGTAGAAAGACCATTGTGATATGTGTAAAACTACTTAATTTTACATGTACAAGTGACTTTTAGTTCACTTCTGCTAATTGTTGACATAGCTTGCCGATAACAACTTGGTCGCAATAAAAATACCGCATGTGTGTGGCCCAAGCTGAATTCATTTGTAGAGTAGATCCAATTTCCTCTTAAGTCTTTACTGCATTCTTTATCGTTGACAAATGGCACCAGCTAAAACCTCTCTGAAATTTACCCAGGAAGAAAATGTTGAAATCAACAGTTTATTTAACCATCATTTTTCGTCTTTCTGACATGTGTGGGTATTTTCTGCTTGTTGCAACAAAAAGCATAAAACTAATCTCCAATAGGTCTTCATTTGTAAATTTTAGCGTCAGAAATTGATGTTGAGAAAGATTAATCAGAACATGAGGCAATCCAGGCAGAAACATGTAACTTTTCCAGTACTAGTTCTATTGTATTTGCTCGCAAAGTACTGTTGTTTTAATGTCCTCTATAGAACTCATTTTAGCTATTGATGAATGCCTAGAGAAACCTTTCATCTTATTCTTGATCTTTTTAAAATGATTTTCACAGCTTAATATGTGCATTTGTGTGTATAATTGATAAACTTGATTTCCTATTTCTGATTTTCAGAAGTTTTTAATCCATACACGATATCTATTGAGGGTCGCTTAACTTACATATCAATTGTTTTTTTCGAGTATTCAGAGATGGCAGAATGGTTTTGATGAGGAAGATCCATCTTCAAGTAGGGGCCCCTCATGGATCCGAAAGGAACACTATATGGGATCCAGAAGACGGGGCACTGATAATCAGCACACCAGACATTGGACTAAAAGTAAGAATTTCTGATTGACTGATACACTTAACACATTGTCATGTAGATTTGAATACTTTATAGACTTTCTTTTCCCCATTTTGATGGGCTAATTGTTTCTACACCATTGATCTGATTGCCTGGAGTAGATGTGGATATTGTTGCAGTAGTTGGGCTCAAAAGGGATTACAAGTGGAAACTTCCAATATGGATGATTGGGTTCATTTTGCAGCTCAGCGTCCTTTCGCACATTGACAAAATGTTCTTTTTCATCTTGTCAATGCTTTCTTTCTTTATAAATATATGCCATACTAGTATAATAAATCATCCCCTTGGATTGAACTTTCTTCAATTTGAGTTAGAAATTTAGAGTTTGTGGTTTTTCTTGCTTCAGAAGCTTCCCAGTTTTATGAAGATGATTTTGAGGTAGAAACCTTCTATAGATCTCCATTTTATGAAAGTGGATACTTCTACTGGAACTTCATTAATGAAGAAACTCCCAGATGGAGAAGTTCATTTGGCTACTCTAGCACTTATGGAAGAAGGTGGAGACATAGAGTTGAAGAGGACTATACTTCCTCATCAGAATCTGATAATTCAGAATCTTATTTGATTTCAGAGAGGCGCACCCTTGGACTTAATTCTTCTGGTCCGCTGAGACTCGAAGATGTTAAGAATGCGTGAGTCCTCAGTACACTAACTTTTCAACTGCACTGATCTTGCTCATGAATGTAGATTGCATCAGCTTTTTCTACTATTTACTTACGCATATTCTAGTTTCAGATATCGAGCATGCGCACTCAGATGGCATCCAGATCGTCACCATGGCTCTTCCAAGGTATCTTTCATTCTTTTGTACTCAATTGGCACAAGGAACACTGTCATGAGAGCTGATCTATGTAAAATTATTCTTTTTACCTAACACCAATGTTGTTTTTTATGTTTAGCTTGAATTATCACATGCCATTTTATAGCCATTATACCTGACAAGAGATAGAGAAAATCAACGGACAAAACTTTTGCTCAGTACATTTGCTCAGTCCTCATTTAATCTCGCTGCTGCTGATACTAAATTTTCTTTTCTGTCAAAATAAGGCATGACCATTCTTGATTTACGCGTATTAACAATTCATCAATCTACTTGGATAGGCTACTGCAGAAGAAAAGTTCAAGCTTTGTAGTGCAGCATATCAAACTTTATGTAACAAGCTGGCTCCAGCTTAAAATTGCAACCGAGTATCTATGGAATTCACCAATTTGCCTTGAACATGAAAGTAGGTTCAGAGCACTGTCATTCGATTTCTGTTGCTGCAATGCAAGGAGCTATAATTCCTCCAAGATGTTTTACGATCCAATAACCACAAAAAGTCAGTTGGAAGGTAGAATGTACCTCCAAATACTCGTTGTAAGTTAAATAGTTTTAGCGGAAAGCAAATTGTCTAATTCAAAAAGAAAAGGTTACTTTATCATCCTCATTTCTGTTCTTCAGGGAAGTTTTCTGAAAATGGTTTCAAGGTATCGTTGTATTGGCTTCACTGGATGTCCGATTAGACAAGAATAAGAAAAAAATGAAGTTCATTTGTTTATTTATGCTAAGTGCCAGTGCCGTTAACACTTTCCTCTCTCATACTTTCATTTCTGTGTGTTTGGATGTTCGTCTGTAAGGGCACATTTTAAAAACCTATTTATTTTTATTTATATTTTCGGTATTTTAAATATATTCTAATTATTAAATCAAATTTTATCTGAAATATATATTTTAAATTTAATTATATTTATTAATAACTATTAAATTAATTTTATTTAATATAATCACATAAGTTGAATAAATTATTAGATAAAATTAAATTATTTATAATTTTATTGACAATTAATTTTTGTTAGGAGAATGGTTAGTTAGTTGGTTATAATTGTAGTTGATCATGTTTGTTATGATCTGATCATAATCAGATTAGTTAGAGATAAGATTAAATTTGTTGGTTATGATTTTGGTACTTGTACTATAAATATATGTACACATCTGCTGTATAGTATCATCTTTAATATACACAATTCAAACATATCAACTTGGTATCAGCACTTGACAAATGGCTCACTCCTCTTCCACTTTTCTTACCTCTGTTCTCCTCGTTCTCTTCAGAAAACAGACACTCTTTAATTATCACACCATCCATATCACATACACAACACACATTCTCTATCAAGCTCAAATCAACCAATTTTTTCACTTGGAAAACTCAGTTCACCCCTATTTTGAAATGTTACAATCCCACTGGTCACATAGATGGCTCAAGCCCTGAACTACCTCGTCAACTTTCCAATCCTGACACCAACGAGATCGAAATCAACCTTGCTCACATTCAATGGGTTCAACGAGACCAGCTACTCATCAGTTGGATTCTTTCATCTCTAACAGAAGAGGTTTTTTTTTCTCCTTATGTGGTTGGATTCCACACTGCTCGTGATATATGGCAAACACTTCAAAACACTTTTGGTTCTAGTTCAACTGCTAGACAAGTTCAATTACATCTTGCTTTACAAAATCTTAGCTTTGATGATAAGTCCATGGCAGATTTTCTTAAGGAAGCAAAGCTCATAGCCGATGAGCTTGCAGCCGCTGGTGCACCGATGGGAACAGCAGAACTTATTACAAACATTTGCAGGTTATTGCCATCCGATTTTCATCCAGTACTTGCTGTTGTCAGCAGCAAAGTTGATGGTTTATCCTTTTTAGAGTTATGTGGACAACTCATTTCCCATAAAATTATGCTGAAAAATTCAAAGAATTCCATCTCTACTGTGCCTCATTATACCAAACAAAACTTCAAGAATGGTATGTCAAACAAGTTTTCTAATTCTGGCAAAGGTACAAACAATAATGCTGCAATGTTCAAAAATGGTAAAAGTTGGTTTTCAAATCCTTGTCAAATTTGTGGTCATAACAACCATCAAGCTAAGTGGTGTAGGAAACGATATGAACAAAATTAAGAAAAACCTATTGCCAACATTGCTAAGACATCAAGTAATTCTTCTACTTGGATTGCCGATTCAGGTGCCAATATCCACATGACTCCAAACATGTCAAGCTTGCAAATTTCTGATTACTACAATGGCTCAAGTGAAGCACTTGTAGGTAATGGTCAAGGCTTACCTATTAAATGAATTGGGCAGTCTACTCTTCTTTTTAATAACAAACAGTACAAATTGAAAAATATCTTACATGTTGCACATTTGCAAGATTCACTATTATCTGTTAATAAATTTGCAAGAGACAACCATTGTTATTTCAAATTTTATGGTGATGGTTTCGTTGTTAAGGATTAGGCAACTAAGGCAAGACTCTTTGAGGGACCTGCTGAAGATGGACTCTACAGGTTGCCTGGGATTGATTTACAGAAGCTGAATCATCAAGCTATGACTGCTGCAAGGAGACATAGTATTGACTGGCACTCGTGACTTAGGCATCCTCAGCACTCTTCAGTGGTTTCCATCCTTCATCATTTTAATTTACTAGGATCTTCGTTAATAAACAGTTCTCATCAGCAGTGTGAGGCTTGTTGTTTAGGGAATCAAAGTAGGCTTTCTCTTTCTCTTACTAATAGTGTTTCTAGTAAACTCTTGAATTGGTTCACTTTCTGGTCATCGCTATTTTCTTCTTTTGGTTGATGACTTTAATAAATTCTCATGGTTATATCCAATAAAATAGAAAAGTTACGTCCTTTCTATTTTTGTTGAATGGTTGAAATTAGTAGAACGTCAGTTTAACACTAAAGTCATGAATATTCAATCTGACTGGGGAGGTGAATTCAGGCCTGTATCTCAACATTTAAAATCTTTGGGTATTCATCATAGAATTGCTTGTCCACATACCCATGAACAAAATGGTGTCGTCGAACAAAAAATACAACATTTAGTTGACATAGGCTTTACTTTGCTAGCACATTCTGGGGTTTCTTTGTGTTTATGGTCTTCGCTTTTAGTAATGTTGCTTATCTTATTAATAGGTTGCCTACACAGACTTTTAACAATCTTAGTCCCTTTGAAATACTTTTTCATAAACCACCAAATTACTCTTTTCTACGTGTCTTTGGTTGCACCATATATCCTCTTCTTCATCCTTACAATGATCATAAGTTTTCTTATCAAACCATTGCTTGTGTCTTTCTCGGTTACTCTTCTTCTCATTTGGGCTATCATTGTTTTGATCCCGCCACAAATAAACTTTATGTTAGTCGACATGTTTGGTTTGATGAAGGGAGATTTCTTTATAAAGAGAAGCAGCATCAACGTTCTTCACTCTTGGGTTCTATGTCTTCTTCTCACAAAGCCTATGCTCCTTGGCTAGCCATTACAATAGCAATCCCACAGCCTGCAACATCCACTTCAGGTGCCTCTCATTCCTCATCACCTCAATTTGTTGGTCCCAGTCATGTGTCTTCCATTCCAACAATCCACGATCAGCCTCCTATACCCATCCCAATCAGGACTCATCCTATGACACTTTGCTCAAATCCTAAGAAGAAGGTTTTATACTCTGCTCATGTTAGCTCCTCTTTAGTTGCGCCTACTTGTTTTAGCAAAGCTATGAAGCAGAAAGAACGGTAGCAAGCTATGCATGATGAGATCTCATCTTTGATCAAGCATGGTACCTGGACTTTGGTTCCCCCTCCAACCTCTGCCAACATTATGGGTTGCAAGTGGGTATATCATATTAAGCACAATTCCGATGGCACTGTTGAACGACACAAAGCCCGATTAGTTGCACAGGGGTATAGCCAATAGGAAGGAATTGATTATGATGCTACATTCAGTCCTGTAGTTAAAGCCACTACTGTTCGGATTTTGTTTCTCTTGCTGTCTCAAAGGGCTAGTCATTCTCTCAACTTGACATTTCCAATGCATTTCTTAATGGTTGTCTAGAGGAGGATGTTTATATGCGTCATCCCCCTGGTTTTGTTGATTCTTGTTGTTTTGTGTGTAAGTTGCAAAAGTCTATCTATGGTCTCAAACAGGCCCCTCGTGCTTGGTACCATTGACTCAGTTATTTTTTGTTATCTATTGGCTTTGTGGATTCTCATGCAGACAGTTCTTTGTTTATCAAGCATTTTGCTACCCATGTTTTGTATATTTTGGTTTATGTTGATGATATTATTATCACCGGCAGCAACTCTGAGCTTATTCGTGCCTATATTCAATAACTTTCTCAAGAATTCAAGCTTTGTGATCTTGGTAAATTGCATTATTTTCTTGGTGTTGAGGTTCTCTACGCTAAGGCTAGAATTATTTTATCCCAGCAAAAATTTTTTTAAGACTTGTTACGTAAGACGAGGATGGATGGTGTTAAACTGATTCATAGTCCTATGGCTACTTCTACTCATCTCTGTATTCATGATGGGGAGCCTTTGCCCGATCCACATCTTTACAGGCAGACAGTTAGTGCTCTCCAATATGCTTGCATGACTCGTCCGGATATCACTTATACTGTCAATAAGCTTTGTCAATTTCTTTCCTCCCCCACTACTTTTCATTGGCAGGCTTGCAAGCGTGTGCTTCGTTACATTAAGGACACGTTAGCTTAAGGATTACTCATAACCCCATCTTCCACTACTCATCTTCAAACCTTTTATGATGCAGATTGGGCAGGCACTAAGGATGATCATCGTTCTACAGGAGGCTATGCTATTTATCTCAGTAATAATTTGATTACTTGGTTTGTTAAAAAGCAGCTTACTATTGCTCGTTCTTCCACTGAGGCCGAATATAGGTCTGTTGCCAACACTACCACAGAGCTCATTTGGTTACGATCTCTTTTTAAGGAATTGGGACAACCCATTCACAATCCTACGGTGTGATAATGTTGGTGCTTCTTACGTAGCTACCAATCCTTGTTTCAAAGCCAAGACCTAGCATGTCGAGGTAGACTTCCATTTTGTTCGTGAACAGGTTAGTCAGCGACTTCTCACAGTACATTTCCTCTGTTGATCAAGTTGTTGACATCTTCACCAAGCCATTATCCACTTCCAGATTTTTATCTCTCAGAGACAAGCTTCGAGTTGCTCCACGACCACCCTCTTCAGCTTGAGGAGGGGTGTTAGGAGAATGGTTAGTTAGTTATGAATGTAGTTGATCATGTTTGTTATGATCTGATCATAATCAGATTCGTTAGAGATAACATTAGATTTGTTGGTTATGATTTTAGTGCTTGTACTATAAATATCTGCACACATCTGCTGTATAGTATCATCTTCAATATACACAATTCAAACATTTCAACTATTTTAATTAATTAAATATAATATAATATTAAATTAAATTATTCATAATTCTTATTAATAACTAATATTATTAAATAATTAAATAATATATATTTAGTTATTAATAAATCAGATTATGAAAAGAACATAAATAAAAAACAAAAATTACCTTATAAGAAACAAAAATTAAAAACATAAATAGATTAAAATAATTTATCTTTAAGTTTTATCTATTATGTAATTATCATTAGTAATCAAAATATAACTAACATTAATAATCAAAGATGTTTTTATTTTTATTTGAAAGAAAAAGAAAAACTAAAAAAGAAAATGAAAATTAGAACTAAAACTAAAAACTTATTTTTATTTAAGTTTATGCTTTATGCTTTTAGTTTTAGTTTCTTCCAATTTTCATAAATTATGAAAACTATAAAAAAATTTATAATATCATTTACTATCAACTAAATATATATTATTTAATTATGTAATATTAATTATTACTAAGAAGTATGAATTCAATATTATATATTTCTTATTTAATATTAATTATTAGTTATTAAATCAATTTTATAATTATTTTTAAATTTTAAAATAAAATAATTTTAATTTAATAATTATTAATAAATATAATTTAAAT
>JANZLC010000005.1:29465965-29492971 GCA_026413385.1 Erythroxylum gracilipes
TAAATCATCACACAAATCATGTATAAGCATGTAGGTATTAAATGCACATGAATGAGGTAGTTCTAAAATTAATTTCTATCATTTATTGACATAAACTTTTATTAGCTTATCAGCTAACTATAAAAGTGAAACCCACCTTGAAAGTCCTTGGTTATGGCTTGTTCAAAAATGTCTCTCCTCTTGCTCCTCTTGCCCTTCTTTATTTTCTTCAACATTGACAAAAATCCCAAAAATCTATGGAAATCAAGATGGAAAACCTAAAGGACAAAAAGCATGAAATCAATCCTAGAATACTTTTACCCATACATCCACTAAGCTTTTTGAACCAAAAATCTTTCAAACCTCCAAAAGATTAAAAACAACTTACCTAAAATCTTCACCAAATGAATAAATACTTGGTTTAAAAGAAAGCTCTTATCTTCCTCTACCTTTTTCCCTTCTTAATCACTCTCAAAATCCCTCTTGAAGGCTAAGAAAAATCAAAACCTAGCTTACTCTTCTTTCTTTCTCTAAACTCACGAAACTCTCTCTCCCTTCTTTCTTCAATTTCATTTTCTCTCTCTTCCCAATCCAAGACACCTCATTTTCTTATCTTTTACACCATCAATGATTGCATAAAGTCCCTTTTTTGGCCTTACTTTAATGCCTTATGGTTTTTAAACTTACATGACTTGCCAAAATTAGCCTTACCCTCTCCCAACAAGCTAATTAATTCCAACATGGCTACTCTAGCAAAAACCCAAAATAAATCTAGTCATGCTCATAGTAAGGAAAATTTTCAGGGGCCAACAGTGGACAAAGAAAGCCTATTTTTTAGATTGGCTTTGATTGCTTCCTTCACCTCTCCATAGTATCATAAAAATAACTCATTGTTGCCTTTTCATCACTATCAGCTAGACAAAGTACCCTTACCAAAGGCTCACAAACTCGGATGACAAATTGACATTGGGACTAAAATTTAGTATTTTGAAGTATAATTTTAGAAACCTCCTATCTAGTATTAGAACTAACACGCTGAGATGTAACCCACTTATCACTTGTAAACATCTGTCTCAACTTTTTCTTCATCATAATAAAACACTGAAGTTATAAGAAATTTGTTGCAAATCTTGTAACAAAAGGACGAAAAAATTCCTATCATTTGTAAAATACTTTCTTATTAAATTTAATAGCCATGTACGATTTTAAATGAACTTGGTCACCTTTTTTGCTTTCTGCATAGTCTCATCAATAATAAGAAAATACCTAGTATCTCCTATATTTTTCAGCATTAAGTCAATGGAATGTGCAACATAAGGAGTAAAAAAAAGAATTATACTTACTTTGTAATCTTCTTTCAGCCACTTTATAAGTGAAATTATTATCAGTAACGAACTGAACAATATTTTCTAACCCTACTTTATTCGCAATGTCATCGAATATTTCAAATAAGGTATCAACATTCCTAACAAGGCAAAATGCATTAATAGACTTCAAAAACATTGAACCTTTTGCAGAATAAACCAAAAATTTAATAATAGGCTCATGTCTCCTATTTGTCCAACTATTATATATGATTGAACACTCGTAAGTAGCCCAAGTCATTATTCTTTCATCTAAATAACTTTTAATTTCATAAACATATCTACTCAAAAGTTTACCTTTGTAGCTATCAATTGAAGGAGCTTTGTATCCCAGACCATAAGAGGCTATAACATCTACCATATACTGATAATAACAAGATTGATAAGCATTGAATATTATACCTAAATTATGCCACCATATAGCCATTGTCATATCCACATTATCAACCACTTCTCTTAATTGTAGAGCATTATGAATTGAAGGCTGAGCTCCAGAAGTTGTTCGTGGTGTAAAAAAATTTGACACGTACCTTCTTCTTTTCCTAAAATCAAACCCAGATATAACATTTACTTCTTGTTGGGTAGGAATACTTCCTCCTCCAATATTTCCACTATCACCTTGACCACCAGCAAACAAACTTCCACTACCTATTTCATAATTTAGTCTCTCCCTTCTATCTTTCTCGTGTTGATACACTTCAAGTAAAGTTTTCATTTGTCATTTCACATCATGACTCAGTTTTTTATAGGGTTCCACATTTCCTTTAACCTTAGCTAAGTGCTTATTTAGTTTGGTGATTTCTCCATCTTTCAAATGCTTATTACAAAATAAAAAAGTATAATTCTTCATACCGAGGACCAATGCAGTATGAACTAAAGTTGGATCATTGTATCTTCCTGAAGCGGTTGAATTATCAAGAGTACTTGATCTTCCTTCCATTTATCTGTAAAAATAAATGAAGACATATATCAAAATAAATAACTCATAATTTCATTATCAACTGCTATCACAAAATATATATTGTTTAACTAAAAAGTCCAAACTAACATAATTACACAATACACATATACATCTTATATAATATAACTCGTTGGTATGGTTATATCATAGGCAATTCAATGTCATCCAACATAATTCACTAATAAGTTAAAAACTATCAATTCAAGTATTCAATATACACAATTACACAATACATGTATACATCTTATATAATATAACTCATTTTATATAATTATATTATTCAATTATAAACGAAAGACATACACTCACAATTGTAACATATTTAGCTTCAACTATAACTCATAACTATAAGTTTATAACTTACTTTATGTATTCTCATAATTCAACTCTAAGCTAATATATTTTGTTTACTTATACAATTCAATTTATAATGCTTATAATTAGTTTGTTTTCTTAACTAATTTTAATTAATATTGTTACTTCAATCTTAATTCCATATTTTAATTTAACAATCTTTAATTCACCAATTTTAATCAATATTCTTAGGCTATGTAACAAGAGCGAAAGAGATGCGTGGCTTGATGATGGTCTGTTTGTGACTCTTGGGAAGAATGAAGACGCGTCGACTTTGTAGAATGATGAAGATTCTTGATTCTTTTGGTTTGACTATGATGCTCTTCAATAGGACAGAATTAACTCAATTGAAAAGAAAGGGATAGGCAAGGAATTCGCTCCTACTAGACCTCAGGGAAACCTGTTCCAAGCAACCTAAATGATGCGAATTAATTCCAAGAAATTGAACCAAACAAACACGCCACAATTTTGACGAAATTGATAAGTGAATTGTTGATTCCTAATGTAACAAGAACAAAAGGTGAAAATCCTCACTTTGTGGCCTGCGGCAACACAAGAATAATCTGATCTCAAAGTTGTCTTTTCCTAACCCTAAAGAGGGTATTTATACCTAGCTCAAATAATAAAAGACTTGGGCTAAATAATATATCAAAGCCCAAAATAAATATAACTTAAAACAAGTCCAAAAATAGAGTAATAAAAAACACATCTAAGCTTGGTCCAACGCGCTCCCACGTCTGATTATAGGCGTGCCTCTGCTTAAGTGATGATGCGCAGCCCAATACAATGGTCTTCAAGTCCCAAGTGAGTCCAGTCTAAGGATTTGAGATAAATGAATCAATTTGGGCTATGATTTAGATAGCTCTCTTCCAATAAGCTTGGTGCACTCCATCCTCTCCACAAATTAGCCCACATGCGCATAGAATGCCTCCTTGAGTCTCTCGGTCCAAGCTCTGGATATAGGTCCAACTGGAATGAGAAGCTCGCCCCCTTCACGCACGCCATCTCAATTGCGATCCTTAATTCTACTCACATCAGTCCCTCCCTCCTCAAGAAGATTTATCCTTGAATCTAAATCCATATCAAAAGGAGAAAGATCAGCAACATTAAAGGTAGCAAAGACATTGTAGTTACTTGGCAGATCAATCTTGTAGGCATTGTCATTGATCAGTTCCAACACCTGAAATGGACCATCACCCCTAGGATCTAACTTGGACTTCCTTTGGGCAGGAAACCGTTCCTTCCTTAGATGCACCCAAACCTAATCACCAAGTTCAAAAGTCACTAACTTTCACCCCTTGTTGGCTTGCTTCGCATACACCCTGTTTCTATGCTCAATGTGTTGCTTGCCTTCTTATGCAACTCCCTGACCATCTTAGCTTTCCTCTTGCCATCTCTACTAGACAACTCATGTAAGGGTAAAGGCACAAAATCCAAAACAGTCAAAGGATTAAAACCATAGACAAGCTTAAAAGGTGAATAACCTGTGGTGGAATGCACATATCTATTATATGCAAACTCAATAAATGGCAAACAATCAACCTAAGTTTTCAAATTTTTACCAACTACAGCACGCAACAAGGTACCTGAGGTTCTATTAACAACCTTAGTTTGTCCATATGTCTGTGGATGACAAGTAGTAGAATAAAGCAATTTAGTACCCAACTTTGTCCACAGAACATGCCAAAAATGGCTTAAAATTGTAACATCTCTATCCGAAAACAATAGACTTAGGGATACCATGCAATCTAACAACATCCCTAAAGAATAAATCAACAACATGCACAACATTATCAGTCTTATGGCGTGTAATGAAATACACCATCTTACTAAATCGATCAACAACAACAAAGATGTTATCATACCCCTTGATGCTATCATACCCCTTCTTTGTTCTAGGAAGTCCTAAAACAAAATTCATAGAAATATCAACCCAAGGTTTAGTAGGCACAGGTAAAGGGGTATATAATCCATGGGGTTTAACAGTAGCTTTTGCCTGTCTACATGCAATGCATTTGGTACATATACGCTCAATGTCCTTGCGTATACTAGGCTAATAGAAATGTTCATGCAAAATATCCAAAGTTTTAGTAACCCCAAAATGACTCATCAAACCACCACTATAGGCCTCATGCACAAATAAAGCACGCAAAAAACAACTAGGCACACACAGTTGATTACCATAATACAAATATCTATCATGCCTATAAAATTTCTGGAATGCAACATGCTCACAAGCAGCATACACAGTAGCAAAATCGTCATCAAAAGTATACATGTCCTTAAGCTGCTCAAATCCTAATAATTTAGAACTAAGAGTAAAAATTAAGGAATACCTCCTAGATAAAGCATCAGTTACTACATTTTCCTTCCCTTCTCTTGTAATGTAGCACATATGGAAATGTTTGCAGAAACTCCACCCAAGTGGCATGTCTCTTGCTCAGCTTGCCCTGTCCCTTCAAGTGCTTTAGGGACTCATGATCTGTTCGAAATACAAACTCTCTAGATTGAAGGTAATGTTGCCACACCTCTAATGCTCTCACCACAGCATAAAGCTCCTTGTCATAGGTCGGATAATTGAGTTGTGCACCACTCAGTTTTTCACTGAAATAAATTACTGGTTTATTTGCCTGCAAAAGCACATCACTTATATCAATACCAGAAGCATCACATTCAACCTCAAAAGCTTTCTTAAAGTCAGGTAAACACAAAATAGGAGCACAACACAATTTTGCTTTCAACAAATTAAACACATGTTATTGTTCCCTTTCTCCTTCTTGACTATTTCAGTCAAAGGAGCAGCAATGGTAGAGAAATCTTTCATAAAAGCACTCTTAGGCATCGGCCATTCCTGGATAGCCTTCACCTTCTCCTCATCAACCTCAACTTCCCTAGAATTGACTACAAACCCCAAGAATACAAGCCTATAAATGCAAAAAGTACACTTCTTAAGGTTCACATGCAGTTTCTCGTATCTCAGTACATCCAAAACACATCTCACATGCATAACATGCTCATCAAGATTAGTGCTATATATCAAGATGTCATCAAAGTAAACAACCACAAATTTTCCAAGAAATGCACGCAACACATGATTCATCAATCTCATAAAAGTGCTGGGTGCATTAGTTAAACCAAATGGCATAACTAACCGCTCATATAACCTATATTTAGTTTTTGAAAACAGTTTTCCATTCATCTCCTGGTTTCATTCTAATCTAGTGGTATTCACTTTTCAAATCAATTTTGGTAAAGATACATGCACCATGCAATTCATCAAGCATATCATCTAACCTAGGAATAGGATGGTGATACTTTACAGTGATTTTGTTGACTGCTCTGCAGTCTACACACATCCTCCAGGTCCCATCTATCTTTGGCACTAGCAACACAGGCATTGCACAAGGGCTCAAGCTCTCCCTCACATGCCCCTTTTCTAGTAACTCACCCACTTGCTTTTGAAGCTCCTTTGTCTCCTCATGATTACTCCTATAAGCTGGGCGGTTCGGAATATGAGCTTCAGGCACAAAATCAATCTAGTGCTCTATGCCTCTCAATGGTGGTAGTCCCTTAGGCATCTCCTCAGGAAAGATATCAGTATAATCCTACAAAAGAGAAGCAAATACACTAGGCAAAGTATCAAGAGGGTTAGTTTCAGAAACCAAACACTCTTTATATCTCATAACGACTAGTGCTCTTTTCTCTCCAATTGCCATTCACAAATCTCTTCCCTTAGCAAACAAGCTCACTTTTCTCTCTTTCTTTCCACTCTTCTTTTCACTCACTGAGCTCTTCTTTCCTGCACATCCCACTTTTTTTTCCTCACCTGTGCAGCCACTCCCCTTTAGGCCTGTCTCATTTTTCTTTTGGGCCTCTTTTCTCTCTTCAATTTTTTTAAGCTCACTACTCGATCCCTCCTCAATTTTACTTACTTTTAACTAGTCTATGTACAATTCATGAGGTGATAAAGGTACAAGAATGAAATTCCTACCCTTAAACTTAAAAGAGTACCTATTGGCATACCCATCATGTGCTACCCTCCTATCAAACTACCAAGGTCTCCCAATTAACATATAACCAACCTCCATGGGTACAACATCATACAACACCTCATCTTCATATCTACTCACTGAAAATGACACTAACACCTGCTTGGTCACTTTCACATCAGCACTATCATTAAACCATTGTAACCTGTATGGCTCTGGATGTTTCCTATAAGATAATCTCAATTTTTCTACCATAGTCACACTAGCTACATTGGTACAACTACCACCATTAATGATCTAGTTGCACACTTTTCCACCAACTATACACCTCGAATGGAACAAGTTTTCTCTCTGATCTAAAATTTCATCTCTAGCCCAAGTACTCAACACTATCCTAACTACAAGCAATTCACCTGTGGCTGCCCTTTTAACGCAATCATCATCATCATTACAATCATCACAATAAGGCAATAATTCGGTATCACATGTATCATCATCAGAATCTATCACCCCATTATCCCTCATATACATTACTTTCTTATTAGGGCATTGTGATGCAATATGTCCATGACCCAAACACTTAAACATTTAATGCTAGAATGTTTACCAGAAGAAGCTTGGGTGTTAGGTGTACCTTTAGGGTTAGACCTTACATTTGACTTTTTGGGGTGTCTCCTTGAAGTTCAGCCCCTTATCTTTCGACTTCTCCTCTCTCTTGGGCCGTTTCCATGATTAGCTAGAATTGGCCCCACTCCTTGCTGCCAGTCTAGCTTTGATTTGCTTCTCCACCTTCATGGCCATATTCACCATGTCCTCAATCTCCACGTAGTGATGCAATTCTACCACATTAGCTATCTCCCTGTTCAAACCACTCAAGAACCGTGTCATGGTTACTTCCAAGTCCTCCTATATATTGGCTCGGATCATAGCTATCTCCATCTTCTTGTGGTAGTCCTCTACTGATTTAGACCCTCTGAGTGAGCCTTTGAAGTTTCTGATGCATCTCCTTATAATAGTATGATGGTACAAACCCTTTCCTCATACAAGCCTTCATGCCTAACCAAGTAGTAATCGGTCTCTCCCTATTTCGCCTCCTAGAAGTCACCAACTGGTCCCACCATATCAATACATAGTCAGAAAACTCAACAGCAGCAAGCTTTACCTTTTTTCCTTTGAGAAATTGTGGCACTCAAAAATCAAGTCCACCCTCCTTCCCGCTCCAAGTAAGCCTCGGCATCATTCCTACCCTTGAAGGTTGGAATTTGCATCTTGATGGATTTGAGGTCTCCATCTCCCCTATCATGTGGCTCAGCTCGTTGTGCTCTCTTAGGCATGCGCACCTCTGGTTCCTTCTCCTCATCATCAAACACGTCATCCTTATACTCGTACCTAGGCAGTTGACAACGAGGTGGTGGTGGGGGCTGACGTTGCGCATCACACCTTCCTTGGGGCTCTCCTCCCCCTCCACGCCTAATCTTTGCAAGCTCCTAGTCTTGTCTCGCCAAATCGTCCCTCAATTCATTGAATCTCATATCTATTCTCCCAAAATGTTGTTGTATAGCTTTCAACTCCCCTCCTTAGTTATCCTCCTGAGATCCTTCTTGAGACATTTTAATGGCTAGTTTCCTGCAAAATAAATGTTAGCAATAAAATAATCTCACACACACCCTCATGTGTTTCACTCAAATGAGGTCACTCCCCTAGTATTTTAAGTCACGATAATGACACCCTCAAATAAGCTCACACACACTGCCTTTTACCTCTCAATCTCCTCTAAAATCCAAGTTACACTTCAGAATTCAAGCATCAACCGATCAATAACCTAAAATGTGGAATGCAAGTTTGAATTTAACAAACAACAATATTCTCAAGTAATGATCACAATGCGTAACACACCAAGCCAAGATAAGACAATGTAGAATTCAATCCAAATCAAACAAGTAACAATCGAATTTTAAGGCCTTTTTTATATATATACGTATGACGTTCTTTTCTTTTTTTCATTTTTTATATTATATTTGTCGTCATTTTTCGTTTTTTCTTTTTTTTCATTTTTTTGGCCAATTTCAAGAAGATAAATAAATCAAGAATCCAAGAAACCCTAAGTTGAAATTTTCACACCCTAGGTCTGGTTGAACAGCCAACAGTATCAAAGAAGAAAAATTAACAAAGGTGAACAATCCTTACTTGCGAAAAGAGGTAAATAGGAATTTACCTTGAGCCGTAGCTCTGATACTAAAATAACGCGAGCGATCGAGATGCGTGGATTGATGATGGTCTGTTCGTGACTCTTTGGATGAAGGAAGACATGTCGACTTTGTAGAATGATGAAGATTTCTTGATTCTTTTGGTTCGGCTATGATGTTCTTCAATAGGATAGAATTAACGCAATTGAAAATAAAGAGATACGCAAGGAATTTGCTCCTACTAAATCTCAGGGAAACCAGTTTCAAGTAACCTAGATGATGGGAATTAATTTCAAGAAATTGAACCAAACAAACACGGCACAATTTTGACGAATTTGATAAGTGAATTGTTGATTCCTAATGTAACAAGAACAAGAGGTGAAAATCCTCACTTTGTGGCTTGCGGCAACACAAGAATAATCTGATCTCAAAGTTGTCTTTCCTTAGCCCTAAAGAGGGTATTTATACCTAGGTTAAATAGTAAAAGACTTGGGCTAAATAATATATGGAAGCCCAAAATAAATATAACTTAAAACAAGTCCAAAATAGAATAGTAAAAACACGCCCAGACCTGGGCCAACGCGCCTCTCCTCTTGAGCTTAAGTAATGATGTGCAGCCTAATACGATGGTCTTCAAGTCCTAAAAGAGTCCAATCCAAGGATTTGAGATAAATAAATCAATTTGGGCTGTGATTCAAATAGCTCTCCTCCAATAGGCTTGGTGCACTCTATCCTCTCCACAAATTGGCCCATATGTGCATAAAGTGCCTCCTTGAGTCTCTTGGTCCTAGCTCTGGACATAGAACCAACTGGAATGACAAGCTCGCCCTCATCACGCACGCCATCTCCATGGTGGTCCTTGCTCCTGCTCACATCACAAGGAGTATGTGAATCTTCTCAATGTAAGTCCAAGAAACAAGCAAATTGGGATATTGCTTGTTTCATTTTTGAAGGATCACACTTTACTCATGAATGCCCAAAATAAAAGGTGGATAAGGAGCAAATAAATTCCATGGTTACGAAGGATTAAGGAGAAAGAGAGGATAACTCAACGGAAAAAGTTTACCTCAATAATTATGCTATATTGGGCACAATGAACCTTGTGAAGGAGCGTTCAAATAAAAGTAAGGATAAACTCAACAGAGAGGGAATATGGTACATAGGAGATGTGGCAATGGCTAAGGAGTCTTCAAGAAAACAATATTTGAAGGAGTGTCCACAGATTATTTCAACGAGGGTGCCAAGTTCATCTGATAGAGATGATTTGTTATACCCCTAAGTCCTAATAGCGGAATTATGCAGGCATTAGCGAGCCTTGACCAATGTTTGACACTCAGGACGACAAAACAAGGCAAAGACTTGCGAGTAGGCAAGAAAAAAGGACAATGTTAGGCGTTGATATGCATTGGTGCACACTGGCGAAAATCTTTGACAAGATGCAAGATTCAGAAGTGAGACCAAAAGAAGGCTTGAGATGGATATTGAGTGGAAGGTTAGTTGGATCCCACGCATGACAGTAGCATACGAGAGTTCCAAGGTGACTTAGCAAGTTAGATCAAGTTTGGTGCAAGTTTTGGTAGAGTTTCAGACCTTGTCCGACTTGACTTAGCTAAAGTTGGGTTCTTAATAGACTAAGGACTTAGTATATGCTCAAATGAATAGACCATGACTAATGGACTTGACATAGGGAAGCATTGAACCAGACCAGTTTGCGGTGATAGACTTTAGGCTTAGACGACTCATCATCAACTGATAAAGATCATAAGGAGATCTTGAATGATGTGGCGGATAATATCACAGAAGATAAACATCAGCTCTAAGAGATAAAGCCTATGTGGAAGATCATCTAAAAATAGTAGAGATCTTCGTGAATTTGGATAGATCATTCTTAGATAAATGTAATCTTTTATCTTGTTAGTTGTGATATAACTTATTCCTAGATAGTCTTAGTTGGATAGGAATGTTAGTGTGAAATATTTCGATAAAGATAACATGTGATCTGTGAAGTTCTATTAGGATTCTATATAACAAATTTCATTATTTGTAGACATGTTATGGATTATACTAATATATTTTACAAATTCAATGGCCTTGTAAAAAGTTTACATGTCCAAATCTTTTCCTTTATCTCGCCTAACTAACTAAACTTTTTATTAACCAAAAAAAAAAGAAACAAACTTAAAAACTTCAATTGCAATTTAAAAGAGAAGTGAGAATGCAAATACATGAATAATAAGGAAATAATAATTAGAAAGGGGGAAGGAAGAATGCTTACAAAAATATATAGTCTACCAAGTGAAAACTCCAAGAATGGGAGTAATGGCTAAAGAAGAAGGAATCAAGATTTACAGACAAGTAATCAGGTGTATTGATGAATTAATTAAGTCCATAAAATAAAATAAAAAAGACAATAACATCATAAAACGTAAATGTCTACCAATAATAATCCCTTAAGAATTGATAAAGGAAGACTATTTAAGTTTGTCTTGAACAAGGAAAAATGGTGACGGTATTTTATTTTTATAAAATTTTCAACCTTGCATTGCTCATCTACAAATTTCATCCTCTTCCTTCTTAGCAGCTTCTCACCACCTTTACAGTGGAGTGTGATTCTCAATTTCCTACCAAAAAGAGGATGTTGTTTTCTTCCTTCAATTCTTTTTTTTTGTTTAACTTCTTTCCCTTTATGATACCTAAAATCGGTGAATCGCATTAAGAAATCTTAATGCACACTGTTTGTTCTCCAGGTACAAGCATGACTCTGCATCAAATATCAAATTCAGGACTCAGGACCCAAAAATCTTTTCTGAATTACATGCCTATCTAAGAAAGTCCCATATACGACTCTTCAGACAAAATCACACTAAGCTGATATCAGTTCTGTTCGTAAAAATTGGTCGCAATCAAATGATTACCAGCTTCCTAAAACCGGAATCGCACAATATGATCCGATGGAATCATCAATACACAACTTTACAAAATTCAGGAGAGTTAAAAATACTGAATCAATTTCCTCACGTTCATTTTGTCCTACATATATCACCAGAGAATTAAACTAACATCACAAACTTCGGATGATACTAGTCTCCCGTTGCTGCCAACATCCGAATAACATCATGGAATTACTGCAATAAATCCTCTGCCATTTACTGCTTTGCAAAATCCTTCTACTTTCCGAGGAATTCTAATGCAATACAATCATTTGTTAGTTCAAATCTCATTTTATATAAAATTATATCTTCTGAAAACAGTAAAGACAGTTAACTTGTCAAGCCCAGAAAACCAAATAAGTTGACTTGAGTAAACAACAAAATTACAGAAGAAACAGGAGGTGCAAACTGTTATTATGTGCTTCCTATTTAACTGATCAGAGGGTTCAAAACTACTGTTCTTCTATCACATCGGTTTAGGTATATAATGCTCCATCTGGAAACCCATGATTCAATTAACATGGAGAACTGAAGCAGTTTCGTAGCTGTAAACAATGTCAAATACCAACAACATTACCAGAGCTAGATTGAAGTCCCAAAGGTGAGAGTGTGGCACTCAAGATTCCTCATGTTAAGCTACAAAAAAAGTAGAATTGAGAACCAATTAGTGAATAATAAGGAAAGGTTGAAAAGAACAGATCATGCAAAACTGTTCATCTGGTTTCACCATTTAGTGACATCACATATTCAAGTCTTGATCCTTTTCTTCAAAAAAGTGACAATGAGAGCATATTTCAAACTTTTTTTTTTTTTTTGCAGGATGTGCCTTTAAGCTACAAAATGACTATATTATTTATATATTTTATTTTTGTGCCGAAATAATAATTTTGAAGTTTTCTGGCCAAAATTAAGGGAAATCTGAAAAGAACATCTTTTATCATAAATATGTTTTCTAAGTTTCCCAACTAAAAGGTAGGAAAAATCTGAAAGCAACAAACTTCAAGGATATACATCTTGTTTTTCATACTCTTATCACTTCTCCTTCTTTTGACAATGACCTCACTGCATAACACAATAACTATTGCAAGTTAAAGAAAAATTAATTATACATGTCCATTAAAACACATATCATTTGCCTCCTGTCCTATTTTTGAAGAAAATAGTTTTATAGAACGTTAGCAAGCATGTTGTTCACCAAATGCCGTCTCCTATCCAGAACATTTTTAACTCCTATGCAATAATGATTCACATGATTAGCGAAAGTCATGGACACAAATGTTTCTAGGTCTGCAAGTATTTGATGTCATTTATCTTAAACATTTCTAAGTCACTTCAGACACTTACACAGAAGGTAGAGAACTCACCACAACAGCAATTCCAGTTTCAGAGAATTTAGGAATTGAAATAATTCGTACCGCCTGCCCTTCTGAACCTGCATTTTCAAATTACCATAAACAAACATTCCCCGGGTACCATGACAGAAAACAAAACACAGCATCATGAAGAAACATAAACGCCTTTTCGAATGCCAATCTTTTCATTTCAACTTACAATGCAAACAAGACACAAAAACAAACTGCAAATATCATGACAAAAGCTTAACCAACCGGATATCTATAAGGTTAAATAACAATACCTGTGATGAGGCGTGTTCCATATTTATCCTGATTGCCAGCAAAATAAACATGGGGACAGCTCTCAATAAGGAAAGGATCTTTATCAATGAAAGGATAACAACCTGAAAAAATGGGGGCATTCATAAACACAACTTGAAGAAAACAAAACCAAAGTTACATACAGTTCCATCTCTTAAATAATACAGTATTTACCTAAGATCTCCAACAAAACTAGTTAAAGAATTACCCAAGGTATTAGGTGCTGTTGGTGCCAAATGCCTCCACTTCAGTGTTCTTTCCATAAAATCAAGCTTATCATCTGCGTCAGAATATATTGAAAGATCATCAATATTCTGACCTGATGTTCCAAGAAACCTGAAAAATTCGAAGTCGTATGCTGTCAATGTCTCAGTATCATAGAAACAAATTGTCAAACAATCTATTCCATTAATATTTTACCTGATATTATCAAGCTCAAAACAATGGGGATTTGTACAAGATCTGAAAGTGTTATAAGTTGCTGACCCAGGGAGAAGGCATCTATTCAAAGGCTGCAAGAGAAAGAAGCTTAGATTAAAAAAGAAGAATAAATAGCATGAAATTTTGAACATTCTCAAAAAAGAAAAATAAAAATAAGATCTAAGAAAATGCAAACCTGCTGAGGCAAAGAAAAATTTGCAGGGTCATTAGAACCTGGCATGATATCTACAGGCACACCTGCAGCGATCTAAACAGAAATGTTAGTAACATGGCTCTAATTAAGAACTGAAAAAAAAAGAAGTTGGACGATATGAAAGAAGCCGGCTCAAAGACACCAATCAACACCACAAAACAACCTGAGTCAACAATATGTCAAGCTCTATGATTGGTTCAGACAGTCTTGTTTGCTCCTTTGAAGTCAAATTCTGAAAAAAAAAAAAATCTTTCATATAAAGGAAGAAAGGTCATGGAAAACTAAAATCTTCAGAAGCAAGCCGAAGAATTTCACTGCACCAAAATAATCAATGCCAGCTGGAAAACATAGCAAGTGAAAGGACTTCTCTAACAAACATTTCCAAGTTTGGGCACTTTGAGAAACAATATGAAACATAAACAGGAATAAATTTCATAGAAAGTACTTCTTCAGAACTGATGAATTAAAGGAGATAACAAGTACTAAGTAGTCACCTGTCCATTAAGAAATCCAGCAGGAATTTCCACAGAATTTCCTGCAACCACAACATGAACAATTTCTGCTGCACTGCCTTGCTCCTGAGAAGTTGATGAGTAAAATGCAGTATATAATAGATGGCTACAACAGAAGAAGCAAAATAGCTTGCATAATGAGAAAGAAACTGCCCAAACCTTTTCATCCCCAAGATGGCCAGTAATATGATCAACAAGAAGCTGATACTGAAGGGGGTTAGATGCATTGTTGCCGACACTAAGCCCAGAAACAAAAACAACATACTTATCTTCTCCTGTTCAGTGGCATATAAATAGATTCAAAAATGGCTATAAATACATAAAATCAAACAGTAGTAGAAACATTGAAGTAATACAAAAGGTAAGTTGCAGAATTTGAATTGATGATCAAGACCTCTCAAGAAAGAAACCTCCCCTTGAGATTGATCATTTGAATATATAATCATGGGTTAATTGCTCCAGACCCTCTATGATTTGGACAATTATAAAAACAAAAAAACCTTTGTAGTTTAAAAGCTTTCACTTAACCCATTAAACTTTCACAATGTTATCACATTAACCCCTATTGTCAACTCCTGCTAAGCTATCTGACGCACTTAAGCCTAAACAAAATCATTTCTCACAACCCTATCCTACAAGGAGGCTCGACAACCTAGCCTTTTGCTAGCTCACCCCAAAGGTACAATGTCGTCTCCAACACTGTTCAAGGCAAGCTGAGACGATGTCATTTGAACAAAATCAGACCTCAACATTGCCAATGTCTGAACAAAACAGAAGCTCGTTTAGAAAGTGGCAATGGCAACATCCCGTTGTGTTCAGACAGGGGCAATGAGGTTCAGATGCTGTCATGCAACTTGTGAGTAAGTGTAGTGTGTACAAAATCATCTCATCTTGTCTTAGAGATGACAGCATATAGTGAAGGGTTAGGTCACCGAGCCTTCACACAAGACAAGGTTATGAGAGTTCACGGTAGGGGGTCACATGATAATATTGTGAAAGTTAAAGGGTTAAGTGATAGTTTTCAAACTACAAGAGGGTTTTAGGTAATTTTACAAATCAAAGGGGGTTAGGAGCAATTAATCCTATAATCATTTATTCAACACTCACTACTATGACTTGTATGCTTCATCTAGAGAAATTACATACATATATTTTCTAACATGACTCATGATACCACAATGCTTCTGATTATAATTTCCTTCCAGTTAATTGTATTTAACTTTCAATTTCTGCATGGATTAGTACCCTTCTAGAATTAGTATATGAACAATTTGGAATACTTTTCTATTTATTCTATGGCAAGGTAAAAGAGAACATGAATCAAGAAGGAAGAAAATTGAGTGCATACTTGAATTAAGCGGCACATCTACTTGAGGTGCTAAGCCAGCTTCAAGGACATCTAGGACTAGGAAATCCCCTGCATCAGTTTCCTTTCCATGCAAAGCAACGACAACACCTATTACATATAGTGAATCAATGAAAGTCAACATGCTTAAAGTAAATGGTATGCATTTCCAAAACAAAAAAAGAACAAAGAAGACACTATTTTAGTCATCAGCACAACAATTAACATACAGGTAATTACATATAACAGCATTCATGGTGATGCACTAGTGTAGACATGAGAAACAATAGTATTAAGGTATTCCAAAGAATGAACTTAACGTCTAATCAAGGATGCTTACTCAAATTGGCTATGGGAAATCAGAATAAATTTCAATGATACCCAAGCACTTGGTCAATAACTAAAAGCCCCTCAAATGGAAGGATCCTACAGAAGGTCCATAAAGTAGACTCCACCAAAATAAACAGATGTGTGAAAATTCATCCTTCAAATTTCAACCAAAATGACTCAGAACATGGCAATGAATCAAGACTAAAAGTTGTTAAAAACTCAAAACCTCCAGCACTTGCCAAGAGTTCAGGAAGACTAATAAAACCAACAAAACCAACATTTTGTCAGTTCATTATCATATACCTGTGACATATATTGAAGTTGAAAGCACATCACTGCTAAGCTTGACTCTTCCACTCTCATCTTCCAAGACCAAATGATCATCTGGATGCATAAAATTGTGAGGCTTGACAAGTGGTATTGCAGATCTCTGTAGACGATAGTCAGGTTTCATAAATGAATTATTGTCACAACTGAGAGTTTCCATCAGTAATCCAATAAATATGTAATAAAAGGAAATAAGAAGCCAGAAATCGTTCAGTATTAGTGGCCAAAATACCTCCTTAGAGTACTCATCAAGAATGCAGGGTTTAAGTTTCATGTGCTTGTACAGAGTTCCAACAATGATGCATTCCTTGTCTTTTTCGAGTCCCAAAACCGTGCAAACTACAAAATAGAAGCTGGTAAGTAATTTCAGAAGCACTCGATAGAACTTAGAACTTAATGAATAACCACCTCCCCTGAGACTTATATGCATAACAAACATTCCACTACGTAAAGTCTTTCAACTAGTTTCAAACAACTTTCATTGTTGTCGGTTCCACACAATAGGGCAGACTTCCTTACACAAAAGTGAGTTCGATAAAAACTCTCTGTCCTAGCACCTAGATGCTGACACTCACAAAAGAAGGGAAAGGAGGTAACTGACCCATTTGTCAATGCAGTAATAACTGTACTTATCACGTAACCAACAATTAGCGTTAACAAGTTAAAACTGTGCCATCTTAAAAACAAACTTCACCGGAAACCCCATGTTGCTGATATTGAGAGCTTACATGAGTTGAACTGCCAAATTTAAGAAACGTTTTACAAATTACGAATCAAGATAAAAGAAGTTAAATCTGAAACCCTAAAGCCAATTGCAACCATGGAAAAACCCTCTAATGGAAGAAACAACCGGCAAATACCAAAAGACCTACATAAAAAATCGACCGGAATGATTCTCAATTGACTCTCAAAATTAAACCTTTTAAAAGGAAAAGCAGTCTAGTTAAAGCTTCGAAAAGCATAATTATACTGAAAATCATACAAGACATAAAAATCAACTGTAATTGATGCCACAAAAGACTAGATGGAAAGGAATTACCAGGAAAATGGGGTTTCCAATCGGGAACAAGTGAATAGAGAAGAGTTCTCATCATATGAAGCCGAGCAAAGTATATTTGGCTGTACTGCTGTCCCCCGTATATTTCCTTCGTAATCTCATACGTCTCATCCTGATTAATTTTTAACCATTTTATCAATCCCAAAAAGAATAGAACTTCCTTTTAATAAAAAAGGAAGAAGAAGAAGAAGAAGAAAGTAGAAAATAAAAGGAGCTGCATTGGAACACAACAAAGAAAAGAAGTAAAACTAAAATCAACAAGAAAACGAAAGAACAAAATGGGGAGGAGTAAGAAGCTAACGAAGCAGTGGTAGGTAGAATGCTTCCTATGAAAAGTTTTCTGGGAATCGAGTTGCATAGCTTCCATGGCGGGAAAAGCTCGAAATAGAAGAAGAAAACAGTCAAAATCCCTCTAAGAAGAAGCACACGCAAATCAAGTGGTTGATTGTTTTATAATTAAGATCCTTAACAGGAAAGTTCAACTAGGAGGTCTAGGTCAAACGGTAGAGCTCCAGCTTTGCATGAGAGAGGCACGGGGTTCGATTCCCCTCACCGTCAATCACAACTTGTTCGTTTTCCTTATTTCATGGTATGAAGATGAGACGCATCCAAAACTCGTGAGGGACATATTATTATGTTTCCTGGTTTCTGCTTGCTATATAGTTATGATACACTCAAAACTCAATCAATTGAATTCTGTTTCGTATGTATCCAAATGGCTGCTTCTAACTCTGCCTCCATGCTGCCTGAGATCGGCTGGAAGAAGTCAGACCGCAGAGCCTGTAATCGGAGAATGATGTCTATTGCTCTTCAGCCGGGAGCACCCGACTTTTATTCCAAGGAGATTCAACGCCTCTCTGCTAAGAGATCGTTGCTTCTCGCTGTTAAGTCCACACTTACTCTCGACTTTTTGTCTTTTTTAAACTTCGATGATGATGATGATGATCGTAATATGAACTATTTATTTGGTTCAGTTCAAAGATAGTGGAGGTTTCGCAGCTCTAGTTAATGGACAAACCACAGATATACAGCGGATTGAGGTGAATGAAAGGATAATTGGTCTTGAGCGTCTCAATCCCACTCCTCGACCAACCACGTAGCTGCTTTTTGTTTCTTCACTTTGCATTTTTCCTAAATGCATACCTATAACTCATTTCTGAATGCTATTTAGTTTCTCTCAGCTCACCGTTTCTAGAAGGTCGGTGGGATTTCCAGTGGTTTGGTTCTGCAGGCTCTGGTTTATTTGCTCCCACATTTACATTTCAGTGAGTCCTACTTTCTTTGAATTGCTTCTCTGCTTTTTCTTTTAATCATTGCTTCTAGTTTCTAAACTTGCAACCTGCATTGTTGCAGGGGGTTTCCATCAAACTTGGCTAGTTTGTCCAAATTGGATGTGGTCATTAAGGATGGTATTGCAAAAGTTACCACCTATTTGAAGCTACTCTTCTCCGTATGTCTCTATCGTTCATTTTTTCTCTTCTTTGGGATGCCTGCATAAATGCTCTGTTTTAAGTGATTTCTATGTTTACCATCATCTTTCCTTTGAGACCTTTCATGGGTTGACTGTGTTGTGGTAATTAGTGAAATGTTGGACAATTGATCTGTAGAAAAACAGAGGGGCTGGCAATAGCTTGTAATTGACTTTACATGATTTCCAGCTTATTGAGCATAGTCAAAATTGAGGATCATTCTTCATCTAGATCGAACCTAATTTTCACAATCAGAACTGTCTTTACCACAAGCATTAAGTTTTTGTTGATGCACACAACTTCTAGCAACAAAATGTGTTCATGTTGCTCATTTTAGCTTTTTTTATTTGCTTTTAAAGCTTTATTTTGAATGTCATTGTTCCTGCCATAATGCAGATAGAAAGCAAATTTGTTCTCTCCTCAAGGTTAACTGTGGAGGGACCTCTTCGAATGAAAGAGGACTATGTTGAAGGGGTTCTAGAGACACCAACTGTTATCAAAGAAACCTTACCAGAGCAGCTAAAAGGAGCATTTATTCTGCTTGCTAACACAATGCAACAACTTCCTGTGCCTGTAAGGGATGCAATTTCCAGTGGGGTGAAAGTTCCTTCACGTAAGCTTTCTGTTGTTTGTTGGTCGTTTCATCTCTATCTTACTCGATTTATTTGAGGCCTAAACTGCCCTCATTATATGTTTGAGGTGCAGCTGAATGCTTTTTTGTAGTTAGGCATGAATAATTTTTGTTAACTATGATTACTGATTGCAAAGTCATCCTAGTTTTCCTATTTTAATGCTTGATAGTTTTATATGCTTAGGTATTTAATCAACGAACCATTTTGGTTACCCATTTAGTTGTAGTTGTATCTTGACATTTGAATTTCTGTGGTATATTTAGTGGCTGCTAGTCTTTTCTGATTGTGGGGAAAGCTATACATCAATACATGCCTTGAGGTGTTATTACCAAATACTTCTCTGATTTTTAGTTCCGAATGCTGGTACTCTATAACATGAAGAATGTGCACATTTAGATTACCATAAACAAAAGTCAAGTCTAGGAAAGCCCCATATGTTTTTTTGTTATCCTTTTGTGTCTGTATACTGTGTGACATGATCATCTCAAGATGGGTAATTAGAGAGTATAAAACATCAAAAGGAGGCCTTAAACATGTACATCTAATCCTGAAGTTGACTATGATACATGTCTAATTGTGAGTAATTGTCTTGGCATATTGTGGTTATTGTAACTGATGTAGATGGTTATCCACTATTAACGTTTTAAGATGTTGCAGATACTCCAGAAAGTGTACTCTTTCAACAATTATGTTATGATTAAAATGTTTTGGCCTCAAAGGTTTAGTTTAACATGTTTCCGCCTAAGAATATCCTAGTATGAACATTAAAGTTTTGGGAAAGAAATTTAAAAGTTCTGAGGAGTTCCCAATAACTTCTGGCATTTCTTCCCATGCACTTCTTTTCTTCCCATGTACTTCTTTGGAGTTATCATTTTGAATTCTTTATAATGTGTCTCCGCTCCCTTTTTATATTCTTGCAGTTGGTAATTTACAGAGGCTCTTCTTGATTTCTTACCTTGATGAGGAGATACTTGTAAGGAAACGTTATTTCCTGTAAATAAATGCAGTTGCATATGTGGTGTCTTCAAGTACTTGTCTATGCAATCTCATTTACGAATTTCAAGAAAAATCTTGTTCAAAGCTTGTTAAATTACCATTTCTATGGTAGTCATTATATAACTTGATATGAAGAATCAAAGATTAAAATGTAAATACACGATGGTGCTTCATCTGTTTGTGGTAGTGCACAATACAGTAGGAGAGTTATGAGTCTCTTGACAAACCTTTGTCTGGATGCTTGTCTGTTGGCGCTTCTATTAAAATTAACTTATTTACACAATATAAAGTGGGAGTTTGTCCTACATGGAAAGAATATATGACCTTGAGCATGCATATAAGCCTAGTGAATTACTCCTCCTATCACCAATTGGTTTTAGGATGGAACTTCATTTGGGCCTGTATGTGCTCAGTTTATTTGGGTCCAATCTTACAAAATTTAACAGCATATGTTGCCTATTCTTTCCCTGGTGATTGGAACCATTAGGAGAACTAGAAATTTACAGTGATAAGGTTTAATAGAAGTGCTCAGATTTTGTGGTGCAAAGTAATGTCTGCAATGATCTTGTGGGGCACTTTTTGGTGCTGTAATATAGAGCGCTAAGCCATCCAGAATGGCATTTAGTTGATGAGTTAGGCACAGTGGGAAAGCTTGTAGGAATCTAGAGTTTTTAGCAGTTTTTTTCAGTAATGACAATGAAATTTAGATGCCTTTGGCAGTCACAAAGTTGGGAAAGTTTTATTTCCTTTAATTCATCTTTTCTAGCTATCTTGGTTTCATTTGAGAAGGATGCTTGCGTGATGGCTTTTGACAACATTCCCTTATGCATTAACTTGTGGAATAAATGTAATCAAAGAATTGGCTTGCTTGCTTTAGGCTGTGCAGAGGGAAATGCAAAGATGGGAACCAGAAGTATTATCAGTAAATCTAATTCTTTCTTTGGCTTTTGACTCAGATAATAAGAGATACAACCGGAGTTCCTGAAGTTCTTACAAAGTTGGATGCACCAGCATCTCCACCCGCAGAATACAAGAGCATATATGGAAACTGACTCTTTGTTTTCTCTTTGACCTGTATTACGATGTAAAGACCTCATTTTCTCTTGGTCATCCTCAATAAGATGGGCCCTTGTTCTTTTTTGTGGTTGTTGGCTAGTCTTATTTATACCTCAGATACTGATTAGTTAGAAATGCTTCGTTGCTGAAAAGTATGAGGAAAATACTTCACCTAGATCAGGAGGCTTTTTCAGAAAATATTGGACTGTGGTTATTAAGGTGACCATCTGTAATGTCAAGTGGTTTTAATTTTCTTGGGTATGTCCTTGACATCAAGATGTGATTCATATATTCACATCAGTTCAGGGGATGCATGACCTCGGTTTTATGGTTGATGAGAAAAATATTTGGTTGATGATTTAAGATTCTGGTGCCAGTTGACTTTATG
Organism: Erythroxylum gracilipes; assembly: GCA_026413385.1. Taxonomy (NCBI): domain Eukaryota; kingdom Viridiplantae; phylum Streptophyta; class Magnoliopsida; order Malpighiales; family Erythroxylaceae; genus Erythroxylum; species Erythroxylum gracilipes. The sequence continues at coordinate 29,488,130 of JANZLC010000005.1, forward strand.
TGCTTCGCTGTAATGGTGAGACTTAGATGTGCTTGGTTGTAACGGATTTAAGAGTTTTGGCACCCCTTAAATAAGCGTAACTTGGCATCAATTTTTTCATTTGACTTCTGTAGATAGTCGTCTTAGAAAATTTTTCTAGTTCAGGTATTTTTTGACTTTAGCAGAAGATGAAGGGGACATTGGCCTACGACCATGAGGTTGCACTGGAAATTGAGACAATCAGGAGATTTGGAGCCATTGTTTTGACCTATAAGATAGGAAATGGAAGATCGGAGCCAGCTTAGTTTTCTTAGCAGTGTTCTAAGACGTATTTTTTTCCATAATTTAGTCATTTTATCAAATTACTGATTCCCTTAATTTTTTATTCGGTCATTTTTAGTTTTGGCATTTTGTTGACTTTATGAAATGTAAATTAATATCTGGAATTGAAAATCCAGATATTTACTTCCAAGCTTCATACTTTGGAGTTTCGCCGCCGATGAATTCCTTCTTCCCTTTCCTTTGTGAAGATCTATCGTCGGCATCTGCAACTTTCGTAACTCGGACAATTGATGATCAGATTTGGATGACTTAACCCAAAAATTAAATATAAGATTTATCTTGACATGCTAATTTCAGCCGCTTTAATTAACATTTTTCTAAAAAGCAAGAAAAAATGTATGAATTGGGGAAAAACTTTATTGCAAAAAGATGAAAGAAATGGACATGAAATTTGACGTTAATGACTTGGGATTGTGATTAAATTGTTCTTTATTTAGATTTGTTTTAATTTTAATATCAATTGACAATTAAAATCTCTTTATCTAATTACCTAGGTAATAGTATAAGAGTTTTATAAACCTTCATCATTTCCTCATACATCGAAAATCTATTCACCATTATATTACTACCAAATGATAGGTTTACTTGCCTTAAGATTTGAGTACTAGTATTGTTGTTATTACTTATTACTGTTGTTGTTATTATTATTATTATTATTATTATTATTATCATATGTTATATATTTTTATTAGAGTTATAAACTAAATTTTGTATAATTAAATATTTAAATTCTAAATTCTTATAAGAATATTTATTGAAATATTTAAATATATAATATTCATATTCTTATAATATTTAAAGTCATGTCCTTATAAGTCATTTTACATATAAACAGCTAATACTAAACAGTTAATTTTATCAAACATTTTTAACAAACAGCTAATGCAATCTGCTGGTCAAATCAACTGATATAATCAACTATCAGCTTTCCAATCAGGGCTGATCTCCTTGCATCCTCTCTGAATGTTTAACCTTTAGCTTCCTGGATGCTTATGTTGATTGAACTGTCTCCTTCTCTGAAGTGGTCCACCAATTGAAGTGTACCCATTTGAGTCGTTCAATTCCATCAGGAATCTTTCCCTTTTAAGCATTTAGTGCATTTTCACACCCTTTCCCCATTTTGCTTTCTTTATTTATTTATAAACAATTAGGAAATAATTTTTTTTTTTGCTTGAAAAATGTAATGAAATATGCTTGAGCTTAGTTATATTTTGTCTCTACTTGTAGGAATATCTAGAGGCAAGGACACTGTTCATAGTGGTGTGTGGTCAGTGTCAAGCCAATACTATATTTACATTGTCATCCACAAGTTGATGATGCTCTGTTCATAGTGGTTTGTGTGGTCAGTGTCAAGCCTATACTATATTTACATTCCATGTATATATATTAATTAATATTGCTTTTAATTTAGACTTAAATGTCCAATCTAATGATGAGCTGAAGAAATCAAGAAAAGTACATATAGATAAGTATAAGAAGTTTAGGTTGAGGATTATGCATATGTTCTTATATTTGTATTGGATAAACCTTCGTAAGCACGCAATAACTTGTTAATTATATGTTTCGAATAAGTTATTTGATCAACCATTGACTCAAAAATAAATAACAAACTCGATTCAAGTGACCGATAGTAAACTCTAGCCAATTTGGACAGGCAGGACTGCTATCAGGTTCTGGAAAAGTTCCATTACATATAAAGGAGAATCTGAAACCTGTGATCATTAGAAGGCACATTGAAGGGAAGGGAATATGTAATAATTTAAGCAGAAGTACATTGATAGACCCACAAGACCAGCCATTCGCTTTGTTTATGGGAGGAAGAAGTCCAAAAGATTTCATAGGCCGATCCAACATGAATTGAAGGAAGAAAAACGTGAAGTATAGGAAGGAAGGAATCTGAGTGTTATTAGTGAATAAAGAGTAAATATGACAGGAAGGAAGAAAAACGTGAAGTATAGGAAGGATTGGCATGGCATAACAACCTGTCATATTTACTCTTTATTCACTAATAACACTCAGCTAGTATTAAATTTAAAATTTCAATAATATGTCGTCAATGTTAACGTACCTGATACACAAGACTCCCTCTATGAGAAGGTTTAAAGAGGGTGAGTTTTGGAGCAATTAGTAAAGTTGCTCTTTTGCGATCAAAAGTTTGTAGGTATTAAGTGAAAATAGATAAAAATTAAATTAATTCCAAATAATGAAGAAAATATGTGATAGCTTAATCATATTATTAAAATATGTACAATTTTAAGAGAAAACTACTGAATTAACAAAATGTTAAATTTTAAAAAATTAATAATATATTTTTCATCTTCTAGATGCACATAAAATAATTTTTGAACATATATAACTGCATAGAAAAGTTTAAGAATATTTTTCATTATATTCCAAATATAAATAATTATAAAATTTAAATTTTAAATATTAAATATTTTAATTTATAAATATATATTTCAACTTTCATTGATTGTAATTAAAATAATATATTCTCTTTTGTAAATAAATTTATTGTTTAATAAATTGATGTGAAGTGTACAAATTGAATTATTTCCATCCTTTTCATTTTCTTTAAATCATCATTTTCACGTTAATAATATTTTATTAACGTTAAGTTCTCTTGTTATTAAGCTAGGATGTAAACCACTTCATGTACCAATAATTTGAATGTTTGCATTAGCAGTATTAAATAAAAGAAGGAATAATAAAAATGAATTACCATGTCAAAATTAATGGATTAATAAGATTATGTTAATTAAGAGTAAATTTTAATTAATCCAAAAATTAAATATAATTTATTGAAATAAATATAATTTTATTATGATATTATCGAATTAAAAAGGTCCGAAACAAAACAAGTGCAGCAATTGTCATGGCTTCCCAAATCCCAGTCGGATAAGGTCCCACGACATATATTTACCTTTTCATCATCATCCACTGAATGGCAAGTAATGATGATTATCAGTAACTATTCTTCCTCTCGTTTATTACTTTTCTTCAAAGACCATTCACGATGTTGACTCTTTCTTTAGGTTCCTACCTCCTAGGAGTTCATAGTTTGATAGGTGGGGCTGCGACTGATTCTGGGTGGACATGGGTTCACGAGCACTTCATGCGATCACAAAGACCATTGAGTATCCAGAGTTCCTGTCTTGGTGATCTTCTCGTGCAGACAAATTCGGTTGTAAAGAGGATCAGTCTGCCATGTACCTATATCCAAGCAATAAGTAGAGGACATGTGGGTTAGGAATTAGAAAACTTCAAGGTTTCTAGATTTAGAGAAAATCAAGTGGCCAATATTGCATTTGGACTTGATATTTTCTTGGCATGAAACTCATTATGTAATCAAATATTGAGTACGCAATGATTTAAGTTAAATCGTAAGCTCGAATTAAATTAATTGAATCTAATTCAAACTAATAGTTTGTTATTATTATATTGTATTATTAATTTAATTTAATTTAAATTAATTTGAGTCAGATTTAAAAGTTAAGTTGAGTTATCCACTACAAGAAATTAGCAATTCACCGACGGAAAAAATCGTCGGTAAAATTTAGATTTTCGTCGGTAAAATTAAATGCCGACGGAATTTGGTGCCCGAAATATTCGGTCGGTAATTATCCCGAAGGTAAAAATACCGACCGAAATTTTCGGTCTCAATATAGCGACCGAATTTACGACGGACATTTGGTGTCGGTATTTATATAACGACGGAATCCGCCAGAATAAGTCCGTCGGAGAAAGTTAGCGACGGTAATTTATTCGGTCGGTGAGGCGAAGGTATATTCAACCACGTTTACCGACGGTCAATGTTCCGTCGGTAAATGCGTATAATAATTTTTATTTATTTTATTGTTATAGTTTTGTTGTTATAACAATGTTATATTACATATATACTTTAGTTATTTGACTTACGTTATATTATTAATACACAAATTATTAATTTGTATATATTGTGAGTTTTATGAGAATATTAATAAATAATAAAACATATGAAGAATTCAATTTATTAACTAACAAAGAAGAAAGAACAAATCTTATGTTTCTTAATTGAAAACAAATGACAATGTTATGCTAATGTTGTGATTATCATGGATGCTCTGAACTGTTTCCCCCCCTCTTTAACAATTCCATCTCCTGCCTAAGCTGTGCCATCTGCTCCATGTGATGTCTTTCCTTGGTCATCTGCTCCATCTCCGCTCTCATCTTACTAAGCTGCTCCATCTCCTCTCTCCTCTTACGGTCCTGCTCCATCTGCGCCATCGACTCTCTGATCTGTGACACCTGCGCCAGCTCCGTCCTCATCACCTCCCTCAACTGCTCAGTCATCTCTGCTCTCAACTGTTCCCTCATCTGCAAACTAATCTCGTCTCTTATCTTAGATATCTCCTCTATATGCTGCTGACGTTGAGTAAGTAGCTCCTCATTTTGATTAAGTAGTTGCTCCCTCAATGTGTCCACTGTGGCCCGAAGCTCCGAGACGTCATGACTTTGCGATGGCCGAGCAGATGCTGCTGT
>JANZLC010000005.1:29540594-29552524 GCA_026413385.1 Erythroxylum gracilipes
TCATCAGAAGAAGAATTAGGCCAAAAATTAGGATACATTCTGGGAAAATAAAACTTCCATCGAAGAGAAGCAAATGAGAGGCTTTCATAAAAATTCTCGTAGAATCGAGAATGAAGTTTTCATTCTATACATGCCAGATCATCCTTATGTCACCAGTTCAAATCTAGTTCCTGACCTTCATGAATTCATAGTCAATAGTTAATGGTTACTTCCCTACCTAGCTACTCTAGGTTGGGGGTAGGTCTGCAAACTCTCCTAAGAGAAAAATGGATTATAGGGCTGAAGCTGAAGCAGCTACTTTCTAAGTAACAGAAAGAAAAGCAACGATTAGAGTGGGAGAGTTAGAGTCAAAAAGAGGATTCCTCACTTCTTTCTCTCATTCAAGAATCCTTCCGGGTATACTCCGTTCCATTATCTGATTGAAGCACTTTGATTGTAACCCCAAACTGAGTTTTCACCATCTTGTGAAACTTTTTGAAACAATCAAAAAGCTCTTCCTTCCTATGTAAGAGATACACCCAAGTACATTTACTGAAACATTCAATAAATGTAATAAACCTTCGAAAACCACCAATTGCAGCTATTTTACTTAGACCCCAAACATCTGAATGAACCACATCAAATTGATGTGCATTTTTATTTCCAATTTTTGGATAGTAATTCCGAGTATGTTTAGCAAACTCACATTCATCACAAACTAGTTGTATTTTAGTACAAACTTGAGCAAACTCAAGAAACATCCTACATAAACCTTGAAATGAATTATGACCTAATCTATGATGCTCTAATAAAAGATTGCAACCATCCTTTTCAGTTCTCGACACCATCACCTTTGTTTCCATTCAGTTCCTCCTTCTTTGTTCAGATAGTACAATCGATTACACTCTTTACTAGTCCCAATCATTGCTCTGGTGTTTAGATCCCGAAACAAACAACCAAAACATCATACAACAATTTAGATCCTTGGTTAGAGTACTAACAGATAATAAATTAATAGGAAAGGATGGGACATGAAGGAAATATTATAAAGTTGGTGTACATCGAGTAATTACTTTTCCTTTAACAGGGGTATGTGAACCGTTTGTTATATGAACCTACTCAGAATGAGTACAAGGATGGTAAATAGAAAAAAAATTCAGAGTCTCCAGTCATACGTTTCGAGGCTCCGGTGTCAACACACCAAGGAGCGAAATGGTTATAGGCAACATTATAAGCAATAGCTGATTGAGCAAGGGCAAAAAAATTAGAGGGTTGATTAGCCAAACTGGTAACGGTACTTCCATGTGTTAGGGCTCAATATTCATCCAATAGTTGTTTCAAAGTCTTAGCATCATCTAGAGAAAATAAATATGATGTAGCCTAAGGTACCTCTTTTACCTCCTCGGAAATGTTGGCCTGAGTTGACGCTTTCCCTCGACTGTTGCAACTTAAACCACCGCCACAGGCTCCACCATGTCCCCTGGAGCCACTACCTACCACCCCATCTAGGACCCCCACGAACACCAATCTATCCAGGCTATGATGGAAAGGGGCAGTTGGGCTTAACGTGCCATACTTGTCTACACTAAAAGCATGTTCTTGTGTCCACCTCCTTCTGGATGAAAAGAGTTGACTGATTCAAAGAGGTTGGCATGGAAGATACTCGTCTCCTTGTTAACTACAACTGAAATCACCTGGTTGAGTGAAGGAAGAGAATCTCATGATAAAAGCTGAACTCAAATCGGTTTAAACTCTTAATTAAGCCCATACAAAAAATCTTGAATTTACTAAACATCTAAGAACTGTTATTATTCCTTCTCATCATTTAGACATTTCGGATTGAATGAACAAAAATGATCTCCCTCGGACCACAACTTAGTAAGTTCTGCCAAGTATTCTGTGATTGACTGCCCCTTTGTTGTAATTGTTGTAGCTAACAATGAATCTCGTATGCTTATGCTCATTAACCATATTTATAATACATGTTAGCAACTGAATCATTTTTAAGACTTTGGGAGCATCATGTTAAACAAGAATGCCATGACCACCGAAATTTTCCATCTCCCACTAGTTAATCATAGGACTACCCTCCGTTGGTTTCAACATTGTTCCATCAACATAACCATCTAACCCTTGACTATAAATCATCAACCGAGTATTTGTTGACCAAGTCAAATAGGTGGAAGCACCATCCACCTTTACCGACACTTAGAGAGGATTCAAAGAAACACTCTCACGACTCAAGTTGCCTTGGTTTCCACTATTTTGGGTTGCCTGTACTAGTTCCAATTGAGTCTCTACTAATTTACTAATCAACCTCTCTAATGTAACCATCGTGACAAGTGTCTCTTCAGCCATGACTTAATCAATGTGCAGTGAAGGAGTTATCCTCTGTGCAAGGTTTATTCAATATCCCATAAATGTCCTAGTGGTAACTCACTAGGAGCAAACTATCCAATCAAATGGTTGCACCTTAAACGTACTAGAAATTGTTAAGCCTTATGGAGACATAAAGTTGGTTTGCTTTGCTTTGTGCTTTGTGACCAACGTGGAGAATATTACTTTAGCAAGAATAGAGATTCCAAACAGATAGAAAGGAGGAACCGAAGAAAATCGAAAGGATGTCACTGCCAGCATGTAGGTCGGCCTAAAGATGGTGGCTAGGTTTTTTTCAAAATAAAAGGCTCTGATACTAAGTTGAAAGAGATAAAACCTTTTTTTCTAATTATTATTGATCAAACAAGAGTACACACACACACACACACACACACACACACACACACACACATAGTTCAAAACCAAAAATAAAAATAAAAATAATAAGTAATACATCATAATTTTCGTGATAAGGACATAACTTTCCATCACATATATTAATCCTCTTAAAGATAAGAAAGCAACCTTGAGAGAAAATGTTCTTTATTTTTTGTGTAGTAAATATTATGTAAGGGGTATTTACACTAGTAAGGGCCTATACAAATAAGAAAGATAATCAAGATATCACTTATAATTACATACTAATTAATTACTGAATTTTAACATATCAATTATACTTATAATTTAAGTTCAACGTATTAATTACATATATATTAACATTTCTAAATATGGTTTGGAATCTGTTATCTTAAGTTTGAAGATAAGATTTTGAAAATAACAAGGAGAGTATGGTTTGATAAAGATGTATGCAATTTGAGATTATAAAGAGATAGGAACAAATTAGATAATGCCTTGAAGTATATGATGTCATATAAAATGAAAATCAATCTTAATATTTATGGTGCGCTCATAAAAGATACCATTATGAGTAATTTTTATAATACTTTGATTACTATAATAAAGAGGAGTTGTAGAGGAGGAGTTAATACCCATATCTTGAAGTAACGATCAAAATCATAAGAACTCAAAGATAGTCTCAACAAAAGCTCAATATTCTATTTTTCTACTAGAGTAAGAGACAACTGTTGTTTCTTGTTATATCCAAAAAAAGAGAAATACACTAAGAAATAAAAAATAGTTAGTAGTGGATTTTTTCTTACAATAATAGTTAGTTAGTTATAAAATAACTAAGAAAGCTCATTAGGGTCTATAATCTAATCAAAATCAAAATCTACTCTCAATTTTAGTGAGGATGAGCTAAAAAAGTGAAAACTATGAAATAAAGTGCCTTTGATGTACTTAAGTATGTGAAAAAACAACAAAAAACTAAGTGAAACAAAGTGTAGTATAAATTGGCTAACAATGTGAATAATATGGGCAACATCAAAATGAGTGATGATAAGTTATATAAGGTTGCCAATTAGTTAACAATAGAGAATACTATCATTAAGGTGAGTCTCGTTAGTAGCTAAAAAACAAATATTAGGTTTTAATCAAGTATTAATCATTTTAGTATCAGTGATACTAACATGAGAGATAACATCAATAATATATTTTTATTGTTTAGGTAATAATTAGAGGACTTAAAGGAAACTTCAAAACCTAAAACGTCATTGAAATTATTTGAATCCTTCATCCTAGGCAATTGATGGTTAAAATATTTAATGGTGGAGATAATTTGAGTGTCATTATTAATAATCATCATATCATTAACATATAGAAAAAGATGAGAGTACCCTTAATTTGTTTTACTAAGGAACAAAGCATGGTCATAAATATTGGATTGAAAGCCAAACCGCTCAATAGTGAAGTTAAATTTGAAAAACCTTGCTTGAGGAGCTTACTTTTATCCATATAAGGCTTTATGAAGGTGATAAGTCCTATTAGGTGAATCATTATACTTCTCCTATAAGATCTCTATTATAGAAGGCATTCTTGAAATTTATTTGAAATAATGGTCAACGCTTGTTAGAAGCAATCATAATAAGATTATAGACCAAGGTTAAATGGGCTATATGAGAAATTGTCTCCTTATATTCAATACCTTACTCTTAGGTAAAGCCTTCAATAATAAGTTAGAATTTATAATCTAAACTAGTCTATCATCTTGAGTCTTAATTTTATAGACCCATTTACAAGTAATAACAAACTTATATAGAAGTAAATCAACCATGTTCCAAGTATTGGTACTAGTAGCCTGTAATTATTCTGTCATTAATTTTTTTCATAAAGGTTTAGAGCTTGCTTCACGATAGGTATGAGGTTCATACAGAGAGATAATTATGGGTTTAACATGAATATCCTAAAGATAGAAATAAGGGCAACTTACTTACTTAGTGTGGTGAGGAATATATTAAGGAGTATAAGGTTCTAATGAGTAAGAAAATATAGAATTATTATGTAAAGGAGTTGATGGATCCACAGTGAAAGAACATAAAATGCGATCAAGGAAATGGATGAAAGATTTATCTTTATAATCTATAACATTAATAGTACATAATATTTTGATTTTGCAAGAAAATTGAACTAAATCACATTTGTAAAGTGAGAATAAATAGAAAATAATTCAAAACCTATGACATAAGATATATATATATATATATATATATATATATAGAAAAATCATCATTAAAGAGTACATAATATTAAAAATTACCCATAATTTCATTAGAAGCAAGTCTCCAAATATGATAATAAATCAAGTAAAAAGGTGCTAAAGAAACAGAAACGTTATTAAGAAAAGGTAATATATGGCTTTTGGAAAGTTGACGTGAAACACAATAAAATTTTTCAAACTTAAACTGACTAAAAGAAACTTTAAAAATTAAAGATCCTAGTTAAAGATGGGAATCTACCACAATCATTCCTTTTGGATCCAGGAAGGTTGACTACTGTCTACTTTGTTATGATATCCAAAGACAGCTATTGTTCTCCATCTTTTCAAACAAATCCTGTTTCACTTGCAATGGTGGTCGTATAATTCCTTGATGATAGGCATGGCCTCATAAAGTCCATAAGGGTCCTTTATTCTCCGTGATGTATTTCATCCATCATCATTCTTTCTATCTCTTCTCGGCGTTTAACTTTTTGAATTCCTCATTCTTTCCTTGTGATTTCCAAATTGATGTGTCTTCTACTTTGTGTCCAAACTTCCTTTTCTTTTTTTTCTTTTTTCTAGTTTTCAATTTCTTATGATTGGGTACCACAATCACAAGAAAGGAAAAAATTTCCTTAGCATAAAGGAATTTAACTAGTCCTAAACTAATTCCCCAGAAACAGAGTAAAAAACTTGTTAGGCAAGTTTTACCTATGAAGTATACGGATCGTAAGTTTGTAGTATTAAAGGTGTCAATCCTATGAGGAAATAACTAAAACTAAGTGAACCTAAATTTATCTAAGGCATAAAAATATGAATTAAATGAAAGTGAATAATAATAAATTAAAACAATCAAATAAAATTGAGCACTTAACTAACTAACAATTAAGCTGCCATAATAACAAAAGTATGATCAAGGATAAAAGCTTAGGATTCATTCTATCGTTATTTTGCTCACTTAATCATTATTGATTCAATTGGGTGTTGGTCCTAGATTTATGAAGGGTTTGATTATTCTTCCTTAAGACCTAATCATTTAACTTTAATTGATTATGAAAGTCCATATTTTGCAATCTCTCGATTCACAAAACCACCATAACGTTTTCAACTAGTTCTTAAGTGATCTATTGAACAATTAAGTTTTCACACAAAATCTCTCTTCATATGATTATCAATTTGATATTTGTGTGACTTATTAGGTCATCAACTCTCGTTAACCATCCTAATCGGATTACTTTCGACTCACTCTCTCAATTTATTGTCAAAGTATTAACACGCCTAAATATGACAACAATAAAATATTGTATTAAAATCAATAGCAGTTAAGTCACAAAACAACTCAAGAACAATCTTAATATGAAAATTAGAACATCACAAACATGTATAGCATCTTCAAATCTAGTTTATACATCAATATTCAAGAAAATGAACAAAGGAAAGAAGAAAAACTTAATTTGGACTGAATTTGGAAATCTTGGAACTCTCTAATGCTTTTCTTGATCTTCCTTCATTAATCCTAATTTGGTAAGATGGAGGCTCCTTTTTTTGGAGTGTGTTATGTTCTTAAATAGTTCTTGAGGCTTCTAGGATTCTCTCTAAGGTTTCTACACTTAATTTGGTTCCAAAAATAGTCCCAAAATGTTAAAATTACAAAAAGATGCGCAAACTGGAATTGTTGTCTGCATCCTCTATCATGATCGTGACCTGCTTCCATGCTTCCAATTCTTCTATTTTTTCAATTTCCTATTTCCATACACTTAAACATACATCATACACCTTTTAAAACATAAAATTAAGACCCAAATCATGCTCTAAATGACACAAACACTAATAATAACATAATTCTAAACCTATATACATGATAATCATCTAAGAAACACTTAAATGCACAATTAAAAATCTATCAAAACATAGTATAAACTACAACTATCATCCCTACTACTTTCCTCAAAAATACATTCTTCTTCTAGGAATGTAACATGCCTTAACAAAAACAACTTGTGCTTAAGAGGATGGTAAAATTAATATCTAATAATTCCTTTTAGATACTTTACAAATTTGAATTTATCTTCTTTAGCTTGAAGCTTACTAGATATCGTACGCTTCATATAAGCATCATATCCCCAAATACATAGTAGGAAAACTTTGGTCTACTACTAGTCCATATCACATATAACGTTTTGTTAATTAATTTGTATAGAACCATATTCATTAGGTAAGTAGTAGTTTTAAGGGAATATCCCTAAAAGGAGGCAAAAAGACTATATGAATCATCATGAAATATACCATATCTTATATATTATGATTTCGACTCTTAGATACTTCATTATATTATAAAGTATTAGGAAGATTCCAAAGTGAGATAATCTTATTCTCTTTTAAGAAACTAAGGTGATCATGGTCTAAGTTTTCATCACCTTGATCGTATTTAAATGTCTTAATTCTCTTACTAGCTTATTTCTCAACCTCAAGTCTAAATTCTTTAAACTTCCGAAATTATTCATACTTTTGTTTTATTAAGCACACATAATGATATCTGAAGTGATCATCTATAATTATAATAAAATATAAGTATCCACATCTAGTGTGAGTAGACATAAGGCCATATACATTTGAATGTATAAGCTCTAATAACTTATTGGCATGCTCTATCTTTTCATTAAAGGTTTGTTTTGTCATCTTTCCCAATAAACAAGATTCACAATTATCATATGATTTATAATCAAAAGGATCCAAATATCCTTCTCTATATAACTTTATGATTATAGTTTTTTTAAATATAAACTAACCTAAAATGTCACAAATAAGATGGATTTTGGTCACTTAACTTTCTTTCCTTAATATTTATGTTAAGGATTGGCCTTTTAAGATCTAATTTATACAAACCATTTGTAATTAATCCAGATTCATAATAAACATCAATGTTATAAAAAATGAGTTTTATTTTTAATAATAAAGAAAAATATTCAAAAATAAATAAAAATTGAAATGATGTTTCTAACAATTATTAAAACAAAATAACAATTATCTATTCCTATTATAATCCTAGAAGGCAAAGGTAAATCACAAGTTCTTATAACTAATGTATTAAACTTTACTCTATTTCAAATTGGTAGGTTCACTTTGCCTTTCCTTAATGATTTAAAAATCTTTAAAAATCTGCAAGTTATTACAAATGCCACATCTGGTATCTAATACCCAAGAATATGGAACAAAAATAAAAAAGGTTGATCAATCACAAATATACCTATAGAATTAACTTCCTTAAGCCTCTTATCTTTCAGACTAGCATGATAAAATTTTCAATTACATTTCTAATGTCCATCTACTCAATAATGAAAACATGTTCCCTTATCATTATTCTTCTTCTTGGCACCAACTTTTGGCTTTACTACTTTAGCATAAGCCTTCTACTTCCTGTTCTTATTCTTCTTAGAGCCCTTTTTCTTACTTTTGGAAGAATCCACAACCAGAACAAAATTAGGTTCCTTTTTAAGGCATCCCTTCATAAACTTAAGCATATTCATCAATTCAGGTAATGAAACATGCTTTCAGTTAATATAGAAGCTCATATTGAACTGTAAAAAAACTCAAACTAAGAGATTGTAACATTAGATTAATGCTTAACTTATAGTCTATGTCAAGACCTAATTGGCCTATTTTTTTAATATAGATAATTATCTTCAGTACATGTTGCTCCACTTAAGAACCTTCTACCATCTTATATTGATGTCATGCTCTAGAAATCTAATATATCTACACCTTATTTTATGCACTAAAAAATTCTTTGAGATGCAAAATCATATTAGGAGCATCTATGTTCTCATGTTGTTTCTGAAGCTTAGGAGACATACTAGCTTACATCATATATATAACGTATTGAACATCATCAATATGACATTGATATCTCTACCAAATATTATTAATTACATCCAAGCTAGGCTTTCGAGGAATAGTAGTGTCAACAATATATAATTTCTTTTTTGTTTAAGAATAATTCTAAAATTAAGAAATTAAACTAAGAAATTAGGTCTAGTAAGCTTGTTAGCATCCATAATGCTCCTCAGGGATACATTAATACTCATTTTATCTAACAACCAAAAGACATAAAATAGCAGGTATTAGTTTATGCCCCAAAATAAATAAAATAAGGACTTCAATAAATATTTAGTTATTCCCATTATTTTATTCAAAATAATAGCCCTCATTATTAAATCAAGAAATTATTAAATAATTTCCATGTAGGTTAGGGTCACATTCAAATCTAGCTGATCTTGAGTTTGCTCAATAAACCAACTAAATTTAAATTAGGTAGATAACAACTTTATCAATCACATCTTATATGACTCCCAAATCTGTTAGGTCAAAACACTTCACCAAAATATATCTTGTATATTATTTCTAACCCTACCTCTAAATTCATATAATCATTAATCTACTTATCTAAATCATATAAATTTAGTTGAATAGGACATGTTAATTTAAGATAAAACATATTCAGGTTTAAAGGACCTTGAGTTTTCTAAAAAAGCCTTATAATAAATAGAACTCTAGTTTAAATCATAAATAATAGAAGGCAACCATCAGGTTCTTAATGTGTACTTAATATCTAATTAAGGGATTTAAAATTTCAAAAATTTAGGTCTCATTAAAAACTAATATAATCTCATTATATTAATTATTTTTAACATAATGAAAGAAAATACTTTAAAACCTTTTTTATCCTAATTTTTAGAATTAAATTGAATATATTAATCCTGGAATAATTGAAACCCTCACCAGTCATATGATCATTTGTGAGTCTCATTAGACATGCATCTAAATACCCTAAAGAGCTATTAAGTTTTAATCCACTTTTTGGCCTCAAAAGGGTTTTTGCTTCTTTGAGTATTTTCTAATGGACAAATGTCTTGTAAATAAACTACTTAGCTGCGTATTCTTCTACACGTGTGCCAAATCATCCTCGTCCCTGTAACTTCTCATTCCAAAAGTTTCCTTTTGCATATTTTATATATCTTTCCAATTCCTTGTTAAGCTACATTTTATATGTTTAAGTTGTGGTTGGAATCTCTTGGTGTTGTTCCCAAGGCTTGCTTTGGTCTCCTACTTGAGAATTCCTTCTCCTTTCTCTAGTTGTTATGTTTATGTAAGTCTATTACCTTCCTTTTTGTGCTATCGTATTTAGCTTCAGTAAATTGACTACATAATTAGCAATTTCCCATCACCCTTGGAACTGTTCACTTTTCCTTTTAAAGTCTCCAAGATCTAGCTAAAGATAGGTTGATAATGTTGCACATCTCTTATACGATAAATTTCTCCATGATCTATACCTCGAGGTATATCTTAACTTTGATCATTGTTCTTTCAATTCCTTATAATATTCTTCTATTTATTTCATTTTAAATAATATATAAATTACTTCTTGAGGTACTTATTCAATATACTCTATCTCCTAGATAAGTTGTGGGATGATACACTGCTAGTCTATCTAATATTTCCTGGTAATTTCGGTTTTTATCATTCTAGATGTTGCCCTATATGCTCCTAGAAACATTTAATCTAGAGTAGTCCTATATGCTCCAAGAAAAATCATAGGAAAAGAAGAGATGATTGAGGGATTCAAGAGCTTTATTCCAAAGCCTGTAATGACTAGAGTTGTTGAGAAAGTTGATCCTGTTTAGGGTTGGGAGTCATAACTTAGATATTAGCCATAGGCCCATAGTAGAGTTGAAATTTTAAGAGAAGTTTTTTTTTCAAATAATCTCAACCTAGGAATGTTTGTTTAGGTATGGTCTTAGAAGGTATTTGTAAGATTTTATATTGGATTTCCCTTATTGATATCCTAACCATAGTTAAGATTCTTGAGCTTTATTATTAGGAAGGTAATTAGTTAAGCAATTGCTAAAAAATTACAATAATTCTTCCCTCCATGTGTTATCCTGGATGACAAAGCAAACTTTGGAATTTTGAGGAAAATGGTGAGCAAGTGGTTGTATTATGAAGAAGTTAATTAAAAGGCCTAATGTACAACAATTGTCAAACCATAGGGAAGCTTGTTTACCATTCCCAATTATGCACTAAAAGTTGACACGAATAGTATCCTTCATTTTCAACAATTATGTCATAAACCATGATGTATTTGTCCTGAACTCTTTTTCCCACCAAGTTTTTCCTTTAAGGAATTAGGTATTTTTTTCCATTTAATCTATAGCATCTCTAGGTTATTAAGGATTTTGCAAACTCTTTTAGTCATAAGGGTTTTGTTGATAATTTTTAAAGATTTAATTCCTACACCATCATCATGTTTAGGAGTGTATACCTCCTTCTAATTGACTTTTGGAATTTCCTTTTTCCCTTTAGATTCATCCTAATTTTCTTATCAATGTCCTTAACTATTCACTTAAATAAGAATATAAGTGATGAACAAAAGGTATGAGAGACTTTAGGACTAAGTTGATTAGTTGAATACGTCCAGCAATAGTCAATGACTTATTGGACCAGTTGTTCAACTTCTTTTGGATTTTTTCTATGAGGGTACACAGTCTCCATATTGTAGTTCTTTAGTGGAAATAGATAGTCATACGTAGATGAAAAGAAGGTCTCTACATTGCAGCCTTTATATATTTGATAACCAATTTGAAGAAGCTTTACAATTTACAGATATATTTAGACAACCCTTCTCCTTGTTAAGGATTAGTCCTGAGAGGTCTTTAAAAAATTAAAGATCAAAAAATAGTAGTCTTATTGAGTTCCCGTCTGGCTTGCAAAAAAGCAATAGATAATTAACAAAACAATCGTAAATTTTTACACCTGGATGGTATATAAAGCTTCGATTATTCTTGAAGTTAAAAGCCATTATTCTTATGAGGGTTTCAATGCATAAGATGAAAAGGTAAGGGGACAATGTTAGTAGTGTGCCCTAGGCCAATGAACATTTGTGATTCATGTATTAACATTATGATTTGTTAATAATATATTA
>JANZLC010000005.1:29560442-29580037 GCA_026413385.1 Erythroxylum gracilipes
TTCTATCATCTTGATCTCATCATTGTTTGTGAATTTGAGTGATTAGTGATTAGTCACTTGTGAGGTAGGATTTGTGCTGGAAAACAAATCGATTGTAAAGGTAACTTGAGCCGGAAATCAAGTGGTATTGTAAAAGTTCGCATTGAACTAAAAAGTGTGCAATATAGTAGTTTACCAAATCCTAAGTGGGAGCTTAGGTAGAGGACGTAGGTCTTAGCACCGAACCTCTATAAAAACAGTTTTTACTCTTCTTCCCTACTCCTTGCTTTTGATTTTAATTAGATTGGTTTTGTGTGAATTAACATCCGATTTTATTGTAGAATTCTACGAAAAGCTTTAGAGATCTATTCAACCCACCTTTCTAGATCATTTATAGTTTAGCCCCAATGGAAGGCCTCTCAAAGGCTTTAAATGTTTAGAAGGAAGGCAGCTCCACTCTATTGCACTTGACCTTGGAAGCTTTTCCTCAAATCTCGTGAAAAACCTTAGCGAGCAAGGAAGTCGAATCTCCAGTTACAGTGTAAGTTGATGTGGATGTTAGCATTGCTTTGGCCAAATATCTAAATCAACTTAAAGGGGCTTGGAAGAACAGACCTAACATTTCATAACACAAAGGTAAGTTGAAGCATTTTCAGAATGTGTTGAAAGATGGAGTGTTAACACCTCCCATTTAACTTTTCAAAGCTGGTGCCAATGTCTGATCCTCAGCTTTAGTTGGATTTTTCTAGAATAAGAGGCCAACATTTCCAATAGTTCAAGCTTAGGCATTGGCTAGGTGGGGCAAAAAAGGTTTGGAGAAAACCATGCTAAAGGAGGATGGCTTATTCTTATTTAAATTCTCTATGGAAAGTAGTTTGAATGAGATAATTGAGCTTGGATTTGGGCATATAAGGGGAGCCAATGTTCACTCACAAGTGGAAACCTGGCTTTGAGTGTAATCGAGGAAACATTGAAATCTTTCCACTTTGGGTTAACTTCCACAATATGCCTTTGGAGTTTTGGACAATAGAAGGGTTAAGCTACCTTGCTAGCTCACTTGGAAAACATATTTGTATGGTCTCTCAGACTGCAAACTATGGAAAGGATATGTTATGTTAAAATTTGTATCGAAGTTAAGAGGGATGCTAAAATGTCAGAGATGTTGCCTGGGCTCAAGCTTACTAAAGATGGTGAATTGAAAAGGTTTGATATTCCTCTTACCTATCTTTGGAAACTGAATTAAATAAGCAAAAAATGGATGCTAATACGTAAGGGTTTTATAACTGAAAGGCATGATGAATTGGTTGGTTTTAATTCACAAGAATACATTCAAAAGGCCTATAATGAAAATCTGATAGAAACATTAGTAATGGCAATGGAGGATGAGGATAAATATGAAGATAACCTTGAGAATATGGCACCTCTATAGAAACCTACTATTAGTGATCTAGAATATCAGGAACTAGTGTACATGATTTGGAAAATCTCAATTCTGATAGACCATTTCAAGGAAGGAACAAAAGGTGGAATTCAAAGACCAAGTTACCAAATCTAAAATGAAATTTGTAAGGAGAAAAGGGAAAAATAAACTTAAAGGGGATTTCCCCCTAAATGACAATCCTTGTTTGGAATGTTTGGGTTTAGGGGGCTCAATGACCCCTTAAAAAAGCTATGGTTAGGGGAATCATCTTGGAAAAGAAAACTTGGTTAGTAGGGTTACTAAAAACAAAAATAAAAGCATCTTAAATGTAACTAGTTACAAAATTTTTTGGGGCTGAATGGCAAGTTATTTCTAATTATTCTTCTCACTATAATGGTAGAATTTTTTGTTTCCTTAACTCAAATAAATTGTCAGTGATGGTAGCTTGAGAAAGTGATCAACACTTGCATCTAAAATGCCTTATGAATGAAATGAATGCAGCTTTTGAAGTCACTCTGGTATATGCTTCAAATTTTCAGTTCCAAAGGGAAATTTTATTGAAGAATCTGTGGTCCATCAATGAAGTAATGTCTAATCCTTGGCTTATTATTAAAGACTTTAACTGCAGTCTTATAGATTAGGAAACAAAAAGGGGGAGGTACCATTTGGCAACTAGGAACTTGTTCCAACAGGTGCTTATTACTGATCTTAGATACACAGATAAACTATTTACATGGTAAAACAACCAACAGTGTGAAATGTTATTCAAAAGAAAATTGGATCGAGTAGTGGTGAACCAAGCCTAGCTAGATGAATTCTCTGCATCCATTGCTCATTTTGGAGATAACTTGCTCTCAGATCACACCTATATTCACATACAACACCTTACCTATACAAGGATACATCGAGTGCTTTTTAGGTTCTTTAATGGAATGATGGCTTCCTTGAGTTAGTTTAAACATGTTGGAATTAGACAGTGGAAGGTTACAAAGTTTATCAGCTGATGCATGTGAAACTAGCCCTCAAAATTTTTGTCAATACTCAAACCAAAAAGGTGTTAAGAGACCAAGCACAATCTTCAAGAGCCTTAGCAAGAATGTTATAACCATCCCCACACCAATCAACTGAGACTATAGGAAACATAGAGACTTAAAGTTTACCAAAAGGCTTTGAAGTTGCAGAATTCTATCCTAAAACAAAAGGCTCAAATAAACTAGTTTAAAGAAGGGGATTCAAACTCAAAAGTCTTTCATGTTTATCTTCTACAAAAAGGAACCATAATAAGATCAATAAACTTCAAGATGAAATGGGAACCATAATTTCATACTAGAATTCTTTATTATAATTGGCTAGAAGGAAGGGTTACAAAAACTCAATATGAAAAGATTCTTTGATAGCCCCCTAAACCAAGAGCTTAAGGATCTTTTGAATGAGCCATTCACGTACTAGGACATCAAAGGAACACTGTTTGAACTACATCCCTCAAAGTCACCTAGCTCAGATGGATTTACTGCTTGGTTTTTCTAGAGTACTTGGGAGATAATAGGTAATTTGTTCTCTGAATCAACGCTAGATTATTTGAATAAAATCCAAATGTTGAAACAGTTGAATCGTACATACATTTGTCTCATTCCAAATAAGTTGACCCCTTCCTCTCTAGTAGATTTCAAATCAATTTCCTGTTGCAATATAATTTACAAAGTCATTGTTAAGTTGCTTGCAGATTGAAAGAAGTAATTAATCCAGCACAAGGAGCATTCATAGCTGGAAGATCACTAAGGGATAATGTATTCCTTATATAAGAGATGCGAAAAGATTATAACTCTGATAAAAGGATCAATAGTTGTCTTTAGAAAATTGATTTCTATAAGGCCTTTACCATAGTGAGGTGGAGTTTCATTCAATCATGTTTGGAAGCACTCAACTTTCTAGCTCAGTTTATAGCTAAAATTATGATGTGCATCAGATCCTCCTCTTTTAGCATTCTTGTTAATGGAGTTCCTACATTGCTTTTAAAATGTTCTAGGGGAATAAGAAAAAAGGATCCCCTATCCCCTCATCTATTTACCCTAATAAGTTATTCAAAATTCTCACAAAACTAACATGTTGTAATGTAAGATCAGCTACATCATAATTGCAATAACCTCTAGCTCACCCCTAATGTTTGTAGATGATCTCATCTTATTGAGTAGAGTTGATGTGCGATCCTTTAAAATTTTATTGTACATTATACAAATTTTCTCTGATTGGTCAGGCCTGAAAATCAATATTGAAAAGAGCTGCTTGTTTGGTTCAAGAGATGTCAAAAATTTAGAAGAACTTAGTAGAATATCAGGTCCCCAAGTTCACTCCTTACCCTTCAAGTACCTTGGTGTGCCAGTCTCATATGCTAAGCCTAAATATTCAAATTGCAGTCCTCTTATTGAGAAGTACAAGGCTAAAATTAATGTATGCTAAAATAGGTTTTTTTCACTTACTACAAGTGTAACATTGATCATTTTTGTATTTACTAGTATGCATGTTCATTGGATAGGTCATATCATTTTGCCAACAAGAATAATCAAAGAACTTAAAAATATAATCAAAGTATTCTATGGTCAGGTAATCCAGAAAACACAAAAGGGGCTAAAGTTAGATGGAGTGAATTAACAATTCCAAGAAGACATGGTGGCTTAAGGATTGTTTTTATCCTTTTAATGCAAAATGTCTTTACTTGCAAAAGGATTTGGAGGCCATATTTAAATAAAATGCCATATAGATCAAATAGGTGCATAGTATATATCTTAGAAATCAAAATTTTTGGCAGATGCTTATCACTAGGGAAGTTTCATGGAGTTTCAATCATATGCTAAATATGAGAATCGGGGTTTGTCCTTGGTTAAAACATAGACTAGTGAATAGGGAATATATATAGATTTGGTTTGATAATTGGATCGATTTTAGTCCATTAGTGTAGAGAAGAGAGATTGCTTAGCTGAACAACAGAATTCCCCAAAATGCAAGAGCCTCTTTACTTTTTCATAATGGAATGTGGTCTGATAGGTTCAGAGGCTTTAATTCTACACTCCAATACTTTCCTTAAATTACATAAAGATGGTGTCACATGGATTGCAGACCCCAAAAGGGTGTTTTCTAACAACTCCTGCTATAAATTACTCATGGGTAACAAAGAGAGAGTTCCCTGGTATGATCCATTATGGAAGAACTCCTTTAATCCTAAGGGGTCTATAATCACTTGGTTGGTTATTAAAAGTAGGCCCAAAACCAAAAACAGATGATTTGACTCGTATGATCCTATTTGTGAGGTATGCAAGGAAACTGATGAAGATAGAGAGCACCTGTTTTTTCAATGCATATATTCCATATCAATTTGGAACAGAATCATGCACAATCTATCAAATTATTGCACAACTTACGACTGTTTAGAAGTACTAAACTGGGTTGCTGAAAAGGAAAAAAATTTAGAAGCACGATGAATTGATTTACAAGATGACATTGCCTTCTACTAGAAAGAAAGGAACAAAAGAATATATAAAGGTGAAGCTAAGCAAACACCAACTAGGAAAGGATATTATCAATTGGATCATAGCTGTATTAATTGCCAAAAAAGCACACAAACAGTTTGTCTATTGAAGCAAAAGGCATATGGCCTTTGTAAACTGAAGCAGCTACTTGGCTTCGATAGTTCTCCATTTGAGTTGATGTATTGATGTAAATACCTTGGTAGATTCTAATGATGGATATAGCTTTAATATGGTTAATGAAAATTAATTCATTTTCCAAAAAGGAATTTGCAAGACAATCTCTAATAGTCCCGTGCCAAAACTACTCGACTATCAAAGATCTACATAATATCAAATAATTGATGCAAGATAAATTTTTCCTAATTTTCATTTTTTCCAATTGATAAAAAAAAAATGAAGTCAAGAGTCGAGAGGTCTAATATGATAAAGATGGGGTCAAGAGTCCATGGACCTATCTGAATATTGCATAAATGGAAATTTCCAAAATGCCACAACCCTGTGCACTATGGAAATTTTCATATAAAGTTATATTAGTATAGCATATACTCACAAAATTTAGTGCGTTATTCATGTTTACTAAATTTGACTCTTGAATTTACAAACAAACTAATACTCAGCCGGAGCATCTCTGTAGTTTTGTATCCAAGAACATATAGAGGCAGCTTGTGATTATAGTTGACCTATACCATTTCTGGAAAGATAGATATTTCAAGTTCCTGGAAAATTCCAATAGATACTTTTGACTTTTTAACATTTTTCCTACAATCAATTTTCAAAAATCTTAAAGCATGTTACAATCTCAAAATTCTTGCAACTTGTTTAGTCTCATAAACCAAATAGAATAGTCCTAGTTGACCTCAGATGACCTAATTACACGACATCCTAATTACAAAATTTAAATCTTATAGCATTAATACCTATCAAAGCACCACAAAATAAATTATAAATATGATTTAATACAGAATGCATCGGAAAATTGGATAATACTCTTCCAAGTCATCAGATAACAGAAATTGGTATTACATAGTTTTCTGCGACAGTTTCTAGCATAAATGAGATTACAACAAAGTTATTGAAAAGAAGCACAACTAAGCATGAAATTTGATCCAAAACAATCAAACCAGCAATAATACCCGAGAAAAGGAAACTTCTCAAACCTGAATCTACTATTTTCTATTGTCATCATAACTTATTTCTGTACCAGAACACGCCTTTGCTGCTCTGGTCACCCTCATCTGGCTCAACATAAATACATTCCTTAGCCTCTCTCCACATTGCCTTGAAAACTGACGTCCCATCAAATTGGTAGTATTCTCCCAAAATTGGCTTAATAGCCTTAGTGGCCTCCATCGCATGATAGTGAGGCATCGTTGAGAACAAATGGTGCGCTACGTGCGTGTCTGTTATGTGGTGGAAAACCTTGTTCAGAATACCATAATCTCTGTCAACTGTAGCCAGAGCTCCTCTTAACCAATCCCACTCAGAAGAATCATAGTGTGGCAATGAAGGGTGAGTGTGTTGCAGATAAGTTATCATAACAAGAAAAGCATTTACCACTAACAAAGGGCCTCCATAGAAGCAGAGAACCCAAGCAAGGCCTTTTGCTACAGCCAGACGGTAGAGCCCATAAGTGACAGCAAGAATACCAGCGTCAGAAATATATATCTGGAGTCTCTCACGGTCGGTGTAGATAGGGCCATAGGGGTCAAAATGGCAAGCAAACCGATCATAGGGCCTCCCTGAAACATTGAATGCTAGGTAGAGAGGCCAACCAAGTGTTAAGGTGATGGTAAGAGATAGGAGACGGCCTGGTGGGTTGTTGAGGTACTTGGAGTACCAATGCATGCCAGATCTCTTTTTGGGCACAAAGACTTCATCACGTTCAAGGGAGCCTGTATTAGAATGATGACGACGATGGCTGTGTTTCCATGAAAAGTAGGGGACAAGGAGAAAAGAGTGAAGGACAAGGCCAACGGTGTCATCAAGCCATTGATAGTCACTGAAGGCATGGTGGCCACACTCATGAGCAATGACCCAAACGCCTGTAAGGACACAACCTTGAAAGGCCCAGTAAATTGGCCAGGCCAAGTAAGAGAGAGTGTGAGGGAGGAGAGATATGTAGTTGGCAGCAATGTAATAGAAGATGGATGCGATGGTAAGGTCGTAGACAACAAATGAGAATGAGCGGAGAGCAGAACGCTGGAAACAATGGGGTGGGATGGCTTTTTTGATCTGACTGAGTATGAATGGTGGTCTTGAGTATGGAACTCTCTTCACGGAGTATGCTTCTGACTTCTTGGCCGAAGGTGGGATGGACATGTTGCCACCGGCTCCCATTTTCTTTATGTTTTTTTCTTCTGGATCACCTGAAGAAATAGGAAACAAATAGCTATAGGCTATGTAATTTGCAGAAACACAAATGCATTACTACCCATATGAAATCTGGAGGCCTTTGTGACCTCAGCAACCAACTAAAGAGTCTAAACTTTGACAATTAGAGCTGGGCCAACCCTTCCCCAGACTTTGAGCCCAGAAAATATGTGGGGCCCTAAGCCTCTTTATAAGGAAAGGAAGAGGGAACCAGATAAACAACGAACCAAATAAAAAAAAGTTAAAAAGAAAAATGTCGAATCAAATAAAAGAACAGATTAATTCGAGCAATTGAATAGCATTAAACGTAAAATTTCTATCTATCGTGAAACAACTTGTTATGGCTTTGTCCATATTTGGACCTTCATCAGACCCTAAAGTCAAACGTCAATTTCTTTGTTTGACTAATTTATCTTTTTATTCGGCCATTTTGTGTCTTACAATATGTGGTAACACAAATATGAGTTGCCCTCTGCTGTTATATTTGCGTGAGGAAGCTCTTGATCAGAGCAACCGACACAGATGATGAAATTCTGTCACACCTTCCATACTTATTAACCGCTCCTAAAGAATTTACGTAGTTATGAGAAATTTCAAATATTGGCGTTTTACTCAGAAAAACTTCAATTAAACAAAAAGACTGAAAACAATTTGAAAATAGACAAAATGAAAATTTCCCGCAGACTACAAAATTGTTGGATCCATGTTCACATTAATTTTATCAATTATTGCAAAATTTGAAAAGAATCTAATTATATGTCCATCTTTTAACTTATAAATTACATTAATATAGTCATAATAACTTATATTAATTAAATTATAAATATATGTTACATTTATTAAATCATCTATATAACTCATGCTAGGCTCGTTACTCGGGCAATGGGAAATTACTGAGCTACGATTTAAGCATTTCGCACCAGGGCCGCGGCCGGCCCATCACAATCGTCTTTGACGTCGGCTTAAAAACACAAGACGACCATCAAGTTTCTAAACTTAAATCGTAGTAGAAGCAAAACCCTAGATGCTTGCAAAACTCTAGATGCTCTGTCGATCTTCAATTTTTATTAATGATGTTCAAGTGCAGCGACAGCTTTTGAAGAACCCTACCTACCAACGCTCTTCTGAGTTCTATTGGTTAGAAAGTAAGACACTTTAACTAACATTACATACGACGACTTTGAAGCCCTATTCCGGTCAAAACGTCTGTAGAAATTTTCGGCAAGAAAGATTCAGATATTTATGGGAAAATTTAATGAAAACTCCGACAATGACAAATGAGTATCAGTACAGGTGGCCTTTATTAAAAAAAAAAAAAGAAAGAAACCTTTTTTTAATTTGAATAAAAAAGAAAAATGTCATTGAATCGAAAAGCTGTATTTACTGTTTTGTTTAATTATATAGACCAAAACACCTGGAGATCGGACGAAAGAAGAGTAAAGGCAATGAATGGAAAACTGGAAAAGCATTGAATCCGATAAAAATAACACATAAAACACATCTGGATATACTAAAACTTCCAGTCTTAAGCACGCTACCCTATTTCGGTATCGATGCAGAAAAGGACCACTGTTACTGGATGGAAAATGAAATCTCAAATGTTATTAATGACCTAAGGAGTGAAATTTGAGGTGGATCTGAAAATGTTGATTGATAAGAACAAGATTCACATATATTTAGGAAGAAAAGGGAGGAAATGAGAAGGTTAAAGAGGAAAGTGGAATGCAAGAATTTATTAGAAGAAGAAGAAGTAGTACCTGGTAAGAAAATGATAGGGAGTTTCTATCAGCTCCTCCAAACAGAGACCGTAAGTGTTATCTCTCTCTCTAACAAAACACTCTCTGAACACAGAGATGGAGAGTGTTATGTTGTCTTCTAAAAATGAATGGTATTTAAGATTGTTGAACTCCCTCCTCAAAACATGACTTTGTGTAGGGGCCCACTTTTACTTTCGCTGACACCCCTGCGCAGATATTTTACTACCAAACAATTTGCATTGCTTTCTTAAAGAAATACACCAACATCAACAATAGAACTAGAACGCGATATTAACGGTCTAGAATTCCATAGCAACCGGCCCCTTGCGATGTGAACAAAGGCCGAGGGATTATCTTTTTCGTACCAAACTGCCCATTAGAGTTTCAGGTTAAATAAACTGATTATAAAAAGAAAAGCAATTGGCCGAAACTAGGTTAAAAGAATTGGTTGGTGGAGTTGTCTTTTAATAGCTGTCGTCAGTTAGTGGGTGGATTTTAGGGTTAGGCAACCATTTCAGTTTTACTATAGGACGAATATGCTCCCCAAGTTGGAATCTGAAAAAGCACCAACACCCCATTTAGTTTACGTTTGGGACAGCCAACTTTTTTTTTAAAAAAACCTTGTCCTCATATATATATATATAATATTCTCCTCAAAATTAAGCCTTCCCTCAAACAATCAATTCATACAAAATGTGTGGCACTATTTGCTCCATATGAAACGGGCAACATCAAATTGCCGAGAGAAGTCGGTTAGAAAAAGGAAGTTAATCCTATTCGTGGAAATCAAAGATGCTTAGCATTTATGTATATGTAACTGAATTTGAGCAGACAGAGAATTTATATAAACATCAAATTGGAATACTATATATAAACGAAAGACAAGAGGACAAAAAGTAATTAGTGGTCGTCATGTAGTTCTATTAATATAATAAACATATAAACTAAACAAAATATTTGATAGACACTAATAGCCAATAGCCTTTCAAGTGTCTATTTGGTAAAACTCATTTGCCTGCAAAAATTCCAAAAATGGCATGGAGAAACAAGAGTACTTCTATTAGTTTTATGAATTATGATGACAGAAACTCACTAAATAGTAGTACAACTTAATTTCATATTTAGAAAGGAATAATGCATCTTTATTGGATCTTGAAGTGCATTTATTTTGGGATTGATCGGTTATTCTATAGGACTATTCAATCATATATTTGTCCTTCCATGTTGATTCACCGTTAAGCTCGTTTTCAGGGGATTTCAGCAGTATAAGTACCACTAACATTCTAAGATATATTAAACAAAAAGAAAAGGAGACTCATACCCGTGACTGAAATGGCATGATGGGATCCAACTAAATTCTGTTGTGTAACTTGATTGATACGTTATTAAGGGAATACTTGAGATTTCATAAATTCATTAACAATTTAGCAAGTTTAACACTTGTTTTTACACGAAACAAAGAAGTTTGTTTTAATATTTTGGTTCTTTTGACAAAAACTGAATGCATGAAATAAATCTGAAATCATTTATCTAAATATATTAAGTTTTGTATGAGCTCTAAATTAAATTTGGATCGAGTTTTCGCATCAATCCCATAACTAATCAAAAAAGAAAGTTGATAATAGCCGAAAGGAAACACCGTGGGCTGATGCAAACAGAAAGGTATAATTTAATATCCTGACATGTGAATTTACTGTACTCGAGTATACAAATAGGTTAATATATAGTCTATTGTAGCGGTCACATGATCACCTCCTCTAGAAGATTAACGATTTAATGGCTTGCTCATAAACTAAGAATGGTTTGAAAAATGTCATGACAAGTTGCAAAATTGGAAGACAAATCTTTGGATCCAGCAAAAACTTTCATTAACCCCACTATACAATATCTACATAAGAAATCTGGGTACTGACCACGATTCAATGCATGGGGCGGCTTGCCTTATGCTATAGCTTATAAAACACGGAGAAATAATAATTCACCCTAATTGTTCCCTGTACAATATGGTAGTTTGCTTTTATGTACAATTTCATTGTATCTTCATTATACTTAGGCATCTAAACTACCATATTATACGTCTTTCTTATACTAGTTATTATTTACTATTTATATTATCATTAAGTGTTGACATCTGTTATATTTCTTTTGCATTAAAACAAACTTAATTTAAAATTCAATTGTACTTATTTTTTAATAATTTAAAAATAAAATACAATTAATAATTTGTTGGATTCTCCAATATAAAAGATATCTAATATCTATTTCTCAATCCTAGCGACAGTTTCATAAGATATCTTACAAAGTTACAATTAAAATCTCTCTTTCTTCCCATCTTGTTCCTTCAACCCCACAAACCCCCAGTTAAATTCAAACATGATACACTCTTTAGTGATTAGCCTAACCACAACGTATCTACTTATTTTCAACACTATTCGATTTAGACCTCACTTAATTTCACCCAAGCTTCATCCTAATCATGGATAAATTACCCAAATTTGAGTGCGCAATAATAGACGCAGACTAGCTTCTAAACTCAACTTTTCGAGGGATATTTTGGACTTTCGGGCTGGGTAAAACCTAGTTTCTATCCTAAATAGAAAAGACTATAAAAGAGAAGAGAATAAATCCCAGAAAGGAGCCTCTATTTTGCTACATTGAGAAAGATCCAAGGAAGGAGACGAAGAGGAGAGAGGAAGAGGGAAGATGAAGGGTTGTTGTTGCTACTATCATCCCGGTCCATCCCGACCCCTTCCAAGTGACATTTTCATTTCATCTTTATCATTCTTTCTTTTGAATGTATGAGATGGTTTTGATAGTGATAGATTTAAGTTTGATGATGATGTTTTAAACTCCTTTAGGGATTTGTTCTTGAATCAATGTTATGTGATTTCTTTTGATATTAATACATTTGGTATTGTGATTATTTGTTGTATTTGCATGACTCGGTAACAAATCGAGAGAGTAAATCAATAGCAAAATGATTAGATTGGGTAATGAGAGTTAAACAATCTAATAGATCACTCAAATAATCAAATCGATATTTTATACGAAGAGAGATCTCATGTGAGGAACCGATAGTCTATTAGAGGGCTTAAGATCTAATTAGATGCTTTTTGTTAATTAAGAGATTGCCAATTCCATAATTCAATTAGAATTTATGATTTAGGGTTTAATGATTACAACTCGAGATAGAGTAATCCACAATTAGAAAGTTTAAGATTGATACCGAATTAACTCAAAAGTAATCATGTTAACATTTGATGATAGGATAAATCTCCTTTCTCATAACCGACTAATCTTCCTTATGTGATTTTTTATGGTTCATTGATGGTGCTCAATTTTGATGTGTTCATGTTAATTTTACAATTTCATTTCCAATAAATTCGTATTCACTTATTTCCTTTTATGTTCAATTTTTCTTTTCATTTTAATTATTCTTTAGGCCTTAGACAACTTAGAGTTCGATTAGTTCACCAATTGCTCGAGGGATCGACACCTCATATATTACACTCACGACTCGTGAACTTGTAGTATATTCCCACTTGATCAAGTGTTTGGCGCCATTACTAGGGAGTTAGTAGGATTAGTTTAATTCTTTTAGTCTAAGGAGTTTTCACCACTTATGTCAGTGCATTTGCATGAACACAAGAGTTACTCGAAATTCGAGTTGGATTGTTGAAACACTAGAGCTTGACATCGCACGGTTAAAGTGAGCAATTCGAAGAGCTAGACGTGAAAAGGAAGAGAATACCAAAGAAACCATGGCAGAGAAATTTTATCAAGAGTTTCAACAAGGAGGAAACTAAGGAAACTAACTACGGACCTTCGTGGATTTCATAAAACTAGGGTCCAATGCGACTAATCAAGGTATCGCTAGATCACCTATTCAAGTAGCTTCGTTTGAAATAAAACCAGCTTTATTAAACATACTTCAAACTAATGTTCAATTTTACGGGTTGACTAATGAGCATCCTAAAGCTCATATAGTCAATTTTTTAGAAATATGTTATACTTTTTGATATCATAGGATGTTGAAAGATGTTGTTAAAAGGAGGTTATTACCATTCACACTTAAGGATAGAGCTAAGGTATGGTATCACTCATTAAGTCCCGCAAATATTACAACTTGGGAACAATTAATGCGAGCGTTCTTAGATAAGTACTTCCCCCTCACGAAGACTACAAAGATAATCACGAAAATCACAAACTTTCAACAAAGTAATTGGGAGTTACTTTATGAGGCTTGGGAAAGGTACAAAGATTTGTAAAGGAAGTGCCCTCACCACAATCTACCAAAGGAGTTCCTTTTCCAAACTTTTTATAATGGAGTGAACCGACCTACCTGAGGCACCATTGATGCAGAATCAGGAGGATCTTTGATGAGGAAGATGGTGGATGAAGTGGAAGAGTTGTTGGAGGAAATGGATAGTAACAATTACCTTTGGACAATGGATAGAAGTAGACAACATACGACCCTCCGTGAGCAAAAGGGAGCTTTAGCTGTTGACCCAATCACTTAAATGCACGCTAAGATTGATAACTCGACCCGACAACTAAATAATATAAAAGTCTCTTCTTCAGCTTCTGTGAAAGCTATTCAACAAAGATGCGAGCTGTGTGGACAAGAAAACCACAACACCATTGATTGCTTTCTAATTAAAGGCCAGGAATTGGAACAAGTTAACTAAATGGGAGCATAATTTGGTTAAGGAGGGAGGAACTACCCCTACTCAAACACATACAACCTTGGGTGAAAAAATTACCCAAAATTCTCTTGGTCGAACAATGCAGAAGGTCAATTCCGATCTCAAGGACCACATGGTTTCCAACAAGAGAAACCAAATCCAATGGACTCTAAATTAGATAAAATTTTGGACAAACTCGAAAACATGAATGACACCCACAAGAGGTTGGAAGGACGAATTGAACAAGTAACAAAGAAATACCCCTAGTCCATCCACAATTTAAAAGTTCAAATTAGCTAAGTGACGAATACATTGTCTACACAAAGTGTAAGAAGCCTCCCAAGTAATACAAAATCAAACCCAAAAGAGCAACTACAAGCCATTACTTTGCGAAGTGTAAGGAACTCGAACAACCAACTAAGCCAAAAAGTGGACCGAACTCTGCAGAGAAAGACAAGGAAAAGGAGAAAGACATGGACATAAGCGAATACCCTCCTTACGTTGCCCCTCCTCTATATCCACCCAAAAATTCCATAACCCCAATGACTCTATAAGAGCAAATTAGATGCACAATTTGCAAAGTTCTTAGAGAAATTGAAGACTTTGTAAATAAATATTTCATTCGTAGAGGTTTTAGAATACATGCCCAAGTATGCTAAGTTTTTGAAGGGCATATTATCGAAGAAGTGTACTTGGGAAGAGAACCAAATGGTAACCTTAATTAGCAACTGTAGTTCCATAGTCACCAATCAAATGCCTTCCAAGCTAAAGGATCTAGGGAGTTTCACAATACCCTGTGTGGTTGGTGAATTTGAGTTCGCAAAATGCCTATGTGATTTAAGAGCAAGCATCAATCTTATGCCTTTTTCGATATTCCAAAAATTGGGGCTTGGTGAGGTCATGTCAACTATGATGCTAGTTCAACTAGCTGATCAATCTATTAAAAGACCGTTTGGAATGGTGGAAGACATTTTGATACAAGTGGACAAGTTCATTATTCCTGTAGACTTTATTGTTCTTAATTTCAAAGAAGATAAGAATTCTTTACTAATTCTTAGAGAACCTTTCTGAACACAAGTCAAGCATTGATTGACGTTTATGAAGATAAATTGACCCTCTAGATTGGTGAAGATCAAGTGGAGTTCAATATGAACAAGGCATTGAAGAGTTCGAAGGAAAGCAATGCTTGCATGACAATTGACATTATAGATGAAGGTGTACAAGAATAAGTAAGAAGCTGCTTTGTAAAAGCTAAATCAATAGAAGTGGAGACAGACAATGAATCTGAGTCTAAAGGGGGTATTGAAATGGGGAAGTCGGGTGTTCAGAGTCATCAGGGAATATTAGTGCGAACCGAAGAACCCATACCATGATCCACAGAGAAACCACCAAGCCTAGAACTTAAACTTTTACCCACACATCTCCGGTACACCTTTCTAGGTAAAGGTCAAACTCTACCCATCATCATTTCCAATCAATTAAATGGAGAACAAGAAAGTAGGGTGGTTGGGACTGTTAGGTAGTGGATGAAGACCATGGGATGGAAATTATTCAAAATTCGAGGTATAAGCCCAAATGTGTGTATGTGTAGGATAAACCTCAAAAAAGAAAGCAGAGCTATGAGGGAATGTCAATGTAGGTTGAACCTTCGCATGAAGGAAGTGGTCAAAAAGGAGGTAGTAAAACTTTTAGATGCGTGTATCATATATCCAATATCCGATAGCGAATGAGTCAGCCCGATACAATGTGTAACAAAAAAGGGTGGAATGACCGTAATGAAAGTGAAAGTGGAGAATTAATTTCAACAAGAACAGTCACGGGATGGAGAGTGTTCATAGACTATCTCAAACTCAACAAGGTGACTAAAAAGGACCATTTCTCTCTCCCATTCATGGATCAACTAATAGAAAGAGTGGTGGGTCCTCATTCTACTACTTCTTAGATGGTTACTCAGGGTACAGTCAGATATTTATCTACCCTGATGATTAAGAAAAAATTACATTCACATGTCTTTATGATACCTTTGGGTATAAACGAATGTCGTTCAGGTTATGCAATACCCTAACTATATTTCAAAGTTGTATGACATCTATTTTTGCGGACATGATTGAAGATATCATGGAAGTCTTCATGGATGATTTCTCTGTCTTTGGAGACTCTTTTGAGAATTGTCTGATCAATTTGGACAAGATACTCCAAAGATATGAAGAATCACATTTAGTGTTGAATTGGAAGAAGTGCCACTTTATGATGTAAGAGGGGATAGAGCTCGGGCACAAAATTTTGCACCAAGGCTTTGAAGTGGATAGAGCAAAGGCAGAGGTTACAGAAAAACTTCCACCTCCAATCAATGTCAAAGGTGTGCGGGCATTCCTAAGCCATGTTAGGTTCTACCGTCGCTTTGTTAAGGATTTCTTATAGATTGCATGACCTTTGACAAACTTGCTAGTCAAGGATGTGTCTTTACTTTTTGATAATAACTATTCATCTGCATTTAATAAATTAAAGAAGGCACTAACATCAGCCCCAATATTGGCGCCACCTGATTAGACACTCCCATTAGAGGTCATGTGCAACGCAAGCAACCAAGCGTGCCGGGTCAAAGAAAAGATAAAAAGTTGCATGCAATTTACTACGTAAGCAAGACATTTGCAGGACCTCAACTGAACTACACCACCACGGAAAAAGAATTACTTGCAGTAGTGTATGCATGTGATAAGTTTCATTCATACCTTTTGGGCTCTAAACTACCATATTTACTGATCA
Source organism: Erythroxylum gracilipes (assembly GCA_026413385.1). NCBI lineage: Eukaryota > Viridiplantae > Streptophyta > Magnoliopsida > Malpighiales > Erythroxylaceae > Erythroxylum > Erythroxylum gracilipes. The sequence continues at coordinate 29,576,944 of JANZLC010000005.1, forward strand.
CGCTACTCTTAAATATTTGTTTGACAAGAAGGATGCAAAGCCGTGACTTATTCGATGAGTGTTACTCTCACAAGAGTTTGATATAGAAATAAAAAATAAAAAGGGAGCGAAGAATGCAGTCGCGGACTATTTATCACGGCTGGAAGGAGAGAAATGTGAGATAAGTGATGATATTAATGAAAAATTCCCTAGTGATGCTTCTCGATAGAATGACGACACTATGGTTCACAGATATTGCAAACTTTATTGTTAGTGGTAAGATCCCTCCTAACCTGTCATATCAATAGAGGAAACAATTCTTGCATGAGTGCACTCAATATTTATGGGACGAGCCAATCCTATATAAGACTTGTGCGGATGAGCTGATAAGGAGATGTGTGCCAGAGGACAAGATGTTGGATATATTAACACAATGTCATGAAACATAGTATGCTGGCCAATATGGGGCAACCAAAATAGCAAGTTGAGTACTCAAGTGTGGATTCTATTAGCCACATCTGTTTAAGGATGCTCAAGCTTTTGTGACACAGTGTTATCATTATTAGAGAGTAGGTAAAATATCCAAAAGAGATGAGATGTCTTTATCTAACATCTTGGAAGTTGAAGTCTTCGATGTGTAGGGTATCGACTTCATGGTTCCTTTTTCATCCTCCATGGGAAACACATACATTTTAGTGGGAGTGGACTACGTATCTCGTTGGGGTTGAAGCTGTGGCATCTCCAACTAATGATGAAAAGGTTGTACATAATTTTATCAAGTAGATATTCAACCAATTTGCAGTGCCACGAATAATAATAAGCAATGGGGGAATGCATTTTTGTAACAAATCTTTGATACTCTCCTAAAGATTTTGTATTATTTTATTTTGGTTCCTACCTTGTATGTTATTTTTCCTTCTCACATTGAGGACAATGTGTTGTCCAAATATGGGGAGGGTTGCATTACGTGCATTATATGTTTTATTTTGAGTGTGAATTTTGCATATTATATGTTAGTTTTGTTTAGGTTTACATTATGTGACTCGTGTGAATGCTTCAATGGCTAGGACTTAACGGAATCAGTTTAGCTTTGAATATAGTCTTTTAGGTTGCTAAGATTTATTAACTTGCGAAATTAGTTTCCTAGGTTGCTTTGGTTAAATATTTATGTTAATTAGGATATGAAGTTAATTTGTTCACCCTAGGAATTTGACATATTCATTTATAATTTTAGGTCAATAGAATTAGTAGCATCGTTAGTATTTTTTCATGAGAATGATTAGCTAAAGAAATGAGGTAGGAAAGAAAATATACTTTAAAAAAATATATGTTTTTGTTTAATAAATAACTATTTTGCTAGATCTTTTTGAAACAAATCGGGTTATAAATAGGGCTAATAGCCAGTTAAGAATGTGGTCTAGTTGAGTAATGGGGGCACATTCATCACAAATGTTTACCTTCGTATCAAAAGGATATAATGACATTCTAACCAAGCCGCTTAATAAAACCATGACCTAGTTGAGTAACCAGGGGACATTCATCTCAAATGTTTGCCTTCGCGTCAAAAGGTTACGTTTATGTTAATGAAAATTAACAAACATAATGTTTTATTTAATAAATCCTACTGATTTTTGTGAATGGCATGGCTTCTTATGAAAAGCTACTTACGGATAGTTATAATTTTAATTGACTAACAAATTATCAATATGTATGTGTAAGTGATAGGAGTGAATGGATTTGACATGAAGTCCTAATTAGTATGTATATTTAGTTTGAAGTACCTAGACACAAATTTCATAAGTCAATTAGTTAGAACATCTTGAAGGGTTATGTTAGTAGTTAAATTTTTTTCGAGAAAGTTCAATGTCATTTTACCATTATTAAATAAGTGTGTGTGTGTTGTTGAACCCCTATCTCGGAGCCCAACTTTCGGAGACATAAACCTTGTGCTTATTTTCCTGAAGGGTCATTTGCTGTCACTACATAATGGTGGTAAATGCAAACTAAACAAACATAAAAATTACAAGTTAACTTCTTCATAGAACTTGTAACCCTAAGCCTCAAGTTTGTTTTGAAGCAAGAATCACCTCAATTGGAACTCTAAGATATGCTTAAAAAGCCTAAGTGTGCTCATACCTCAAACATGCTCTCACCGACCTCTCACTTTCTTTCATTCAAACTTCCTCTATTTAACTCCAAATGGTACCAATTTTTTTGGCGACAAATATAACTATCTTAGGAATCTATTGATCTAAGAATCACCCCAATTGGAGGTCGGGTGAGGGAGTTATGCTTAAAAGAGTAGACTATGTTCACACCCTAAATCGATTTGAACCTCTCTTGGCGCGATCACCATAACTTTCAATCTAGATGTCAGATTGAGTTCATTTTTAGACCATTAGAAAGAAGACATCTAGGAATACAACTTTCATGAAGACCATATATTCAAATTTTGCTTCTGACAGTGTCAAAATTTACAATTTTTCTAGTGAATGTCTATTAAAAGGACATGACATGTATGTCTGTTTAACGGACATGAATCGAGCTTTGGAGGCCAAATGACCCGAGAATGTCCGTTTAACAGACATTGACTAGCCAAATGGTGTTTTTCCACCTGATAAGGTCCATTGGGGCTCCCCAAAGCCTCCAATGCCTCTCCAAAGCCTCCAATCTTCAATCTAACTTCAAAAGCACTTATACACTTCCCAAAATCACTTATTCTAATATCAAAACACTTCATAACAACTCCACAAACACTTTATAACAACTCCACATCAAGTTCAACTCACCAAATTTCTCAATTCACAATCATCAAATTCATCAAAACCACAAATTCCAAACATTCATCCAAGCTATCACAAACATAAAACCAAAGCAACATCCTCACTTGCAACATTCATAATTCTCCATTCCGACATCCAAAAATCACAAACTTCATATCGTTAGAAAGATAAAGAGATCTTCTACAACTCTCAAGAAGACAATTCCCATCAATTCTACACAGATGTTTCCAGAATTTCCCTATAATTCAGAACACATTCATACTCTTATGCAAATGTAAAGAGAGCAATGCAAAGATTTGAAAGGCCATAATAAACCATAATACATATGCATT
>JANZLC010000005.1:29649861-29662738 GCA_026413385.1 Erythroxylum gracilipes
GGTAGAAAGTTGTTGAACAATGGTTTAATCTTTTAGGGTTAATGTTTATGTTGGGTTTTGTTATTGATTTTGGGTTGACACGAGCTTAGAAATGAAGTAGGAATGATGGTTTAGGGTTAAAATGAGTTATAATTGGAATTTGGGAAGTGTAAAGAAGAAAAATGCCAAGAAAACAGGTTTTTGGAGGTTTCTGGGGTCGCACGTTACGACTTGCAGCTGCCCACGTCGCGACATGCTCCAGCTTCTCGTCGCGGCGAGCTCCTTTTTCTAGGGTTAACATGCTTTAGTATTTTGGACATAACGTTTTCTGTAGATGTCCAAATGGAGTCAATTTTAATTCGTTGTAAACTAGAGACATAGGAATATAAATTTTATTAAGGAATAGAGTCCAAATTCAGTCTCTAAGAATCTCAAATTTTGGATAGAAGTTGAGCATAGAATTTTTGCTTCAGCATAAGTTATAGTTCAAATTGGTAAAGTATGACTTTCTGATTTCTACACCAAATTGAATAGAATTTTGGTTATTATTTAAGGAAATCAAGTGAGGAAAGTGAGGAAAGAGGAGCAAGAGGAAGGACACAAGTGAGCAAGTAGCAAGCAAGGTTTTTTAGGTGGGTTACAATTTCATGATTAAGTAATAGGCCACTAATGTTTTCTTTCAAATGATGGAAATAAACAATTTCAACTACTTTATGAACATGCTTTATAACTATTTGAATGCTTTGAGAAAGTGTTATCTTGACATGAGTTTATTGTGTTGATGAATTATGAAAAGAATATGAAAATAATTTCTGAAAGGATACTATGTTTGAAAAGGATCGAGTTTTAAAAATTTGCCATTTTGGGCAACAAGCTTACAAGATTATGAAATACATGTTATGTGGGTTTGGTCTAGTCCATTTTGTTGTCAAGTATAGTTTGACTAAAGGCTTCTCCCGCCTGCCCGCTAGTGGCATAGAGCTCCTTCAAGGACTCCCTCATGTTCACGACTACACAAAACCACTATATGGGATTATGTTAGCTCGTTCTGTTCACGACTACACAGGATCCTTTTTGGGAAGTGTGCTAGCTTGTTCTATTTATTGACCTTCCAGACCATTTTGATATGCATATGTGCTCATGATACATTGACAAGATTGATGCATACTTGATTTGTATTATTGAAAATTTGATGGAGAAATATATGCTTTGTGATTTCAATGTGAATTTTTGTTACAACAGAAAATAAGTTTTCAATGGTTTTGCATATTACTGGTTGTAAAATTGTTGCCCACGAGCTTTATAGCTCACCCCCATTCTCCTCCCCCCTATTCAGGTGATGAGTAAGAGATCGAGTAGGTCAAGAGTACGGCATCACTTCGAATTGACATACTTTTGTATTTTTGTTAGAGTTTTGGGTATTCAAGGCTTTATCCACATTTCAAGTTTTATTAGTTCAAGTGTATTTTGTATTTTTGGTTCTTGAACTCAAATGATGTATTATGGATTGAAATGTCATTAAAGCTTTGTAAAACTCTTACTTTTGTTATTAATGAAATTTGCATTTGGATTTTGGAAGATTGTTTGGGTTTTTGTATAAGTTCATTTTGTTTTGGGTTTGAATTGATGATGGTTACATTTAGTAGAGTTAAGGTTGGGGTTGAGTAGTTGAAAGAGTTAAGTTTGCATTATTGGAGGTCGGGTTTGATTATCGCGACCAGACCATTTGATCGTCGCGATGAGGTCAAAATCACAAGTACATCGCGACGAATGATTAATCTCTCATCGCGACGTAATTCTTGCAGGCTCGTCACGACGAATGATAAATTGTTTGCCGCGACGTGTTCCTCACCTGCGCTCTTTGCGGCGAAATCACAGACGTCGCGACGACACCCACTTTTGCATCCGAAGGACTTTTCTTTTAAAATTTTCAACTTCCAAGTCTTTCCTCCCCATTCAAGTTTCATGCTTCCGTGTCCAATGTTGGGGTCTAGAAATGGGGTCCAACATTTTTACTTCCCATCTTTCACATATAACCTATCTTAACCCTAAAACACCTCTTCTACTTCATTTCCAAGCTCATTTCAACCCAATATCAATTACAAATACATCATAATCTATCTTTGACAATTAACCAAACAATAAGACATTTACATATACCATTCATCAACAACTTCCTATACATATTCAATTTCATTTTCACTTCTAACTATCACAAAACATACATCATTCATCAAATCAATAAGACTCACACTTATACTTACTTGTTTTACCCAAAGCTCCTTCAATCACCATGAAACCCTAGCTTCTCCAACAAACACAATCATCATCTTGATAAAGTAGAAGAGATAGGTCTTTTATCAAGAAGAAAAGCTAACAAGAACCTAGTGGTGGAAAGGTTCATCTTTGATGCTTAGAAGAGAGAGTTTCGTAAGAAGGAGAGGAAGATGAAAAACAATTGAAGAAGATGAAGAAGAGAGGCAAGTATCGTGAATGGGCAAAATGAAAGACTATGAAATGGTCTTTAACTTAGGAAAAAATTCGTGAGTGGATGCCACTTGTTACCTTTTTGTGGTCTCCAATTGGTTGTTTTAAAAAGCTAGTCTATTTGTCTCTAATTTCTAATCCAATTATCTCCTAATTTTCAATGACACTTGTCATTAAATCTTAACGTCACATATAAAATTTTCCACTGCCATTTGACTTTCATTTCTACCACCATTCATTAATTGTTCTACCACTTGACATTTTTCCTAGTCCGAAATATCTTTAAACTCCAGAAATTCCCAAATTTTCAGATATTTTCTTAAAATTCACCAAAATTATGAATCACTAAATACACGCTCCTAATCAGTTTTCAACATATGAAAACCACAAATTCTAATCCAACTATTTATACTTGTCCCATTCAGTTTTCAATACAAATAATTCAAATTTCTCAATTTAAGCACATATATGATCAATCATAAAGACCTCGTAATTACTATAAATCATGCTTAACTCTAATAAAATAATAATAAAATTTTCAGGGCCCAACTATTAAAGACTCACTAAATTTGGAATATGGTACTGTATAATGTGTTTTTCAACTTGTAGGTACCTTGTAACTTTCTCCGTCTCACATATTTATTTATAAATCATATAATTAAAGTTGACTTTGTCAAAGATACTTATTTCTCCATCCATATAAGTCAACTCAAGTTCTAATTTGAACTTCTAATAATAATAGAAGAGTTGTACCTCTATATTAAGCCATTGCAATCATATTTATAATGATTAGATAACATTGCTTGAACATTAAACAATATAAAAAAGACAAAGTTCCATAAAAATAATAAGTACAATGTGTTATATTGCTTCATATTGCGTCAACAAATAATATTCTTATACATATACATATACATATATATATGTATGTATTTATTTATTTATGTATGTATATATAACCATGATGTAAAAGTTAACAACTAAGATACATAGTAACTTTACAGACAGAAGTTAAGAAGAATACATGTTGCTAATTACAATATGTCTAATAGTTACCTAACTAATTTAAGGCAAGTAGACATAAATTGACAATGGAAAGAAAAAGCAACTCTAGATGACTAGTTTTCAAATTAAAAATGCTTAGAGGGAAGGGAAGTTATAGCCACCAAGCTCCACTAGAAAGCTTGATTCCTAATATCCCTTACCTAGATACACACTAATTGCAACTTGCTGATTTAATTGATTAATTTACTATTATTGTGAGATTTATCTCTCTAACTTTTACATTTCAATTGTAACTATAAAAATGATTAAAAACAATGAAATAACTTACGGAATACTTATCATTAAACTAATCCATGCAAAATTCCAACAAAATTGACATCGCTAACTACAGCTATCATTATCATATTTATTTTTGATTCCATGTAATAAATATTTTAGTTATATAGGACAATCTACTTATTGTTAAATTATATTTCTTTTCCTAGTTGAAATATCTAAAATTGTAATATATATATATAGAATAATTTTGGAAATATTTAGGAGCAATTAATTTCCTTTACTACCAGTACAAAATAGTGTAGCTAATATAACACAAACTAACATCGTTTTATGTCTGAATCTGAAATAAAAGTTATAAAGATGTCAAAATTAATATATCTTTAAGATAGTAGAAGATTTGTGAAATAATTAACTATAAACTATGTAATGATAAAATGGTCAAAGTAAGAGAGCAGGATTTTGTTTGAACCAATCTAATTGAAGTCAAAATAAAGCTTAGAAAAAAATGAAAATCAATAAGATGACTTATTGCCAATCATGGAATACAATAATCAAAGCCTACACGGTAGCTGATGATCATGAACCATGTTGTTTTAATTAATATTTTTAAAACAAATTTATTAACTGATCATCATTAACTTTTTAGCTTAACCATTATGGTCATAATACCATAATGCTAAGTAAGGCTTATGAAATGGTCAAATCTTTCAATAATTCCACATTTAAGTTTTATTATTCTTTCAATATCAAAACTCAAATTGTTTAGTATAACAATCAACATATTTATTAAATTAAATCCTTTATAAACTCAAGGAGATTTGACCTTTATTTAATCTTATGACATCGTAATTAGTAAAAGAGGATATTTGAATTCAAAAGTTTTAACAAAAATGGTAGTGTTAAAAAATTCTAATATTAAAAAATTGTTATAGAGCAAGTTTTTATAGAAAATTTTTTGCCTAGATTGTTATAATTTGGAGTTACAATGTAGGAAAAATGGAAAATAAAAGGTTGTTACATTGCTTATATTATAGCCCTAAATTGCATCCTTATATTATTACTCCAAATTGCAAGCCTTTTGCGCCTATCAGAAAAGACTATAACCTTGTAAAAATATTATAACATCCCTCATAATTCAAGCTCTCTCTTTACTCTCAACCTTTTTCATCTTTCATGTTCTTAATTCTCCTAGCTTGTTCATGGTTAATGTTGAATGATTTGCTTGGAGTTCTATAGTCAATTTTATTGTAGATGTTGTCAAATTTCTGTCATCATCCTACGTAGATTTGGCTTCTCCTTTTTGTCCTTGAATTTTTTATAGCAGGTTACCAATTGGGAAAAAATTATGATGAATATATAATCAATTTATTGATTAAACCTTGTCAAAAGTATGGGATAATAAGAGGGGCACTGTTAGTATGATTCTTTTGCTAACTGCGCATAGTGGAACTCACAAAAAATAGGAAAAATGCAAAGTTTTCCAAATTTGATGCAACCTAAATAGGAATCTCTGTTAATTTAAGGTTTAAACAAAACATTTTTTATAATGTTGTAATTCAAATTATTCCTTTTTCATAAATTTTTTATATTGTTAAAAACATCATGATAAAGCTAACTAATTGAAAAATTAAAAATCTTATTGATTATGTGGGTTATGAGATCAAGATAAAAACATATTTTAACTAATGTTTATAAATCTTAGTTTGATACAAAATATATGATTGATTTCAGAGATCACATCATATTTGAAAAAAAATAGATACAATTTTTATAAAAAGACAACAAACAAAGAAATGGAAAATAAATAAGGCACCAATTAAATAATGAAGGAATGATTTTTAGTCACCAGGTGTTTTTAACCTGTTTCTCGTAAACTGCTGGCTCTACATAACATTTTTTGTTTCTCTTTGACACTATTAACAACAACATATGGATTGCCTCCCAATACAACATGCGAAATTGTTTCCTAATAGAGGACAACAATAACACAACAATATCCTAATAGAAGTCTCGCTGATATACAGGATTTGGAAACGTTCAAAAATACACAGCCTTATCCTTAACTACAAAAGAGATTATTTTGAATAGTCACACATGAAAAAAAATATAATAAAAATTTAAAGACACATTAAAATAATAATTATTAAAAAATAAATAAAATAAACAATATACATAAAAATAGTAATAACAATAAAATAACTAAATAAAAATAAATAACTATGTACAAATAAAAATAAAATAAGTAATAAATAAATAATACAATAAATACAGAATAAGATAAAAATAAGAAATAGAAGATAAAATAAGTAAATAAATACACAAACAATAAAGAAGACAAGTAAATAAATAAAAATAAAAAGCCATTACAAAGAAATGCTTAGGTGAAGTAAGGAAATGCTTAGGTTAAATAGCTAAGAGCAATGTACAATATATTAAATTTTTATACTAAAAACAAGATATAAAACTTGAAGAAAAATGTTTAAAATACTTACGAAAAAGAGAAGGACCTCTTTAGGTGAGATCCTTTATTCGTATCCTAATATGACAAAATTTTCTATTGAAGGCCACATCCTCAGTAAGTTCTAGTAGAGCCATATTGATATATGCATATTTAATTATAATTTTTCTCCTATATTTAATGTGTTTTTCTTGTTATTTTATATTTTTTGTATATTTAGTACTTTATTTGCTTCAAGTGTGTTTGTAAGTGAGAATTTCCTTCCTAGACTAAAAGGAAAAGAATTCAAATGAAATTGTAGCACAAAAGAAAGATTTGAAGCAACTTGGAGATACATGATCGTGCATGTACCCATGTAAGTCTTTGTGAATGTGGAAAGTCTCAATTTTAGGTTTTTCTGGAGCTACACAGTCACCTACATAGCCATGTAAGCGGCAGTGTATATCCTAGAAATCCTAGTTTTTACTATAAAATGATGTGAGTGGAAGCAAAAAGAAGAGAGTCAAATTTTGAAGAGTTTTTAGCTCGTAAGCAACATTCAAAGGTGACAATTTTGATTAAAGGACGAGGAATGCATGAAGTTAACATCAAAAGATCTGATAAAAAGCTACATTAAATCTAAACTTAGAAAAGATTCAATAGAAGAGAAAAGGAATTTTAGAATTATGATTTCTTTGTTTTCTATTAGTTTATTTGCTTGTTTATCTTTGATTTATCTTTAGTAGTGGAAGTCACAAATTGATAAAGCAATTGTAGGAGTTTTAATACAAAGATTTATGCAAATCAACTGATGCATTAGTTGTTACTAGACTCAAGAGAGTTATTAGTATAAGATAGAAATTTCCACGGTCCAATCATCAATAATATGATTGCATAATATGATTGGGGGATTCATAACCTTAACATTACTATCTGATATTGATTTTTTTGTATATTTTACTAATCCTGAGATCATAGTTATTTAATCTTAATTTAGTTTAGGTGCTTAGTTTATTTTAAATTAAAACCCAAAATCTAATTTTAGGCTAGATAATAAAAAAGATAATTACTAGTATTTACAGTCTTCATAGGATCGACCCATACTTGCCTATGCTAACTACAGATATAGCGTGCACATGTGGTAATTAAATATTAAACAAATCTGAGTCAATCAGGTTTTTGGCACCATTGTCGGGGATTGTAATATTAGGAAAACTAGATTCTATTAATCTAACCATTATTTTTGTATTTTATTTTGTTTTATTTTTATTGTATCTTATTGCATTCTTGGCTTATTCATTTAATTATCTTTTGAATTTCTCTACTTTGACTTTGAGTTTATGACTTATTGTTAGGATTTGAGAATCTTCACTATAACCACCACTCATAATGGAAAGATGGAGCAGACAGTATTCTCATAGGAGTTATGATATGCCATCATATAGGTAACACCACCATTTTGTAAAGAAAATTATGGTGACATATTTTTGGAGGCTTAATCAATATCTAAGCTATACTGTGAAATTTGTGGGAGTAACCATTATAGTCATGAATTTCAGACACCAAATTATATGTGGAAGCAACTAAGAATGCACAACTAACCTTAGATTACACCATACAACAATACTTATCATTCAGAGTGGAGCAACCTTTACAATTCTAAATGAAATGACTATGCTCCATCTCAATATTCATAATAATAGCAGCAAGCAAAAAGTATTATAGGTAAAATAATGGAATGCCTTACTTGAAGTGTAGTTTGCTAACGTGAATTCGAAGAGAGATTTTCTTCAATTGAATATATCAAGCATAAGACCTTGTACTATCTACACTTACTAATGTCTCATAATGAAGAAAAGAAGAAGGTCAATTTCATGAATTAAGTTACATGTCAAGAAGGTGAGGAGGTAACTACTGTTGTAGGTGAGGATGATGAATATATGACAGAGGTAGCAAAGGAAGAAGAAGAAGAAGAAGAAGCCTCTTTTCAAAAAGAGGAAATAGAGAAGTGGCAAGAGATAATTTAAGAAAAACAAGAACTAGAAATCTTTCTTTAGGAAGAAGAAGAAGAAGAGTGGACATAGCTGGTTGAGGAAGGACTAGCAGAGGAACCAAATAAGGAAACTACTGATGAGTTATTGGTAGTCACCTTAAGTATGAAGGATTCCCACTTCCTCTAAGACTGTGTCGACTAACGATTTAGGGATTTTTGTTATCCCTTATTTTATTAATAACTTGTCATTAAAAGGAGCTTTAATGCAGCACATAGTAGTTATTAATTTAATAAATTATGCTTTTCTTATCATCTTGCAACATGTGGCTTACTTAAAGGCTACAAAATCTCTATGTGGAGAAACAAATGGAAGTAAGCCACTGATCATAGATCCTAGATGACAGTAAAGTGTAGGATATGTCGAGCTAAAGAGGTTAAACAAGAGTTACATAGGAGGTAACCTATGAATTAGTTTAGGTTTTATTTTTAATATCTATTTTTATTTTGTTTCTATTTTGATGTGAGAATAGGATTTCTTTGAGTTTTGATGTGTTTTAGGTTAAGACATTAAGCATCTTGAAGAGATTGTGCATAATCACTGTGTTAGGATATGTTTATTAACATTCTGTAACTTTGAGTGCAAAATTTTTAATTTTGGTCAATGATTTTTTATGTTCCACACATTTGCAGAGAGTTACATGCTCACTTGATATGCCTAAGTAGACTTACATGGTTAGTCACACACTTGTGTAATAGAATAGACTGTGTAAGTCTGTGATGGATTACAAGTAGTCTTTGGGATTCTGAAGAGTATTTTGTTTCTTTATCGTTTTTTATTTTATTTTATCTTTTTATCCCTTTTTACTTATATTTTGCAAGGATTTTTGTATCAAATATCAAATAGAAAGTTGTAAATCCCTTATCAATATCATAATTTTGAAAATCTTATTACTCAGGGAAGTACCAAATTTCTTACACTTTCTTTTACTTTCTATTTTGATGTGATTATATTATGTACATTGGAGACAATGTACAATTTTAAGTATGGGGAAGGGGATTACAATTTTCTTAAGCTTATTATAATCTTTGTTATTAGATTTTATTAACTGATATCTTGAATTAGTTGAAATAAGTCCACTAATAATTTATTTCATTATTAAATATTGATTTGAAGTAGTATGTAAAAAGGATAATAGTTAGAATAAACTTGATTTTATATAAGTCATATTATTAGTAATCATTTAAATAGTCAATTTGAATGAAAATTGCATATTATTTGCATATATAAGACTAGCTTTTTCATGAGCTTTTGAGCCTTAAAAGCAAAATTCATAAATTTTTAGCTTTTTTAATTCTTTCATATGTGTTGTCATGCATAGTTGAATGATTCTAAAACTTGCTTTCATTATACATATTGAGATCATATTTTGTTAAATTTGAAGCATTGAAGTGATAAAGGCAATTAGATTCAACACTCGTTTAAGCCTATTTCTTTGATAATTACCTTACCATATTTTATCATTAGGAATAACCAATTTTGAGCTTTAGCCTTTTTCATTGATTATAACCACATTATTATCCTTTATCCTATTTTCTTTGAAGCCTTTTTATTGTTTTGAAACCTAAAGGTTATTTATATTTCTTGAATGTTTGAAACATGGAATTTTGAAATGTCTAATATCTCTTTAATTCTGGTACAAGATGAATGCTCGAAAATTAATATATAAGGAGTACTAATGAATTTATAATTGAAGGATCTGTATATTATGAAAAACTTTCTTATGAACAACTTTCTTGTAATGTTTTCCTTTGTAAATTTCCTCCAATTTTATCGCATTTTTTAATCCCAGTCATACCATACCTAGGCCCCATTACAACCTTATAAATACCTTTTGATTTTTATCTCTAGTTTACGTACAAGTGATGGAAATGTAATAATATTGCAATCCTATGGTAAGAGTCCTATTATCAATTAATTTGAGAGTTAACACTTTTCACCCTAAACACTTGAGTGCATTGAGTGAAATCTTAGTGTGGGTGTAAAGATTCATGCTTTTGATTTCAATGAAGTTATTAACATGATTACTTCTTATTGAATTATCAAGTTAGTTTTTGGATAACTTAATTCTCCTTATCTGTTAATTTGATAAATATGACATGGTGACTTAGAATATAAATGGACATGTGGAGATTAATAAAGGGTAGATGTTGTAAAGTTAATAACTTAGATTATGATTTGCTTGAGGAAAAGAAAAAACTTAAGTATGAGGATATTTGATAGATGCATATTTGATTATAATTATACACCTATATTTAATGTATCTTGCTTGTTATTTTATAGATTTATTGTATATTTGGTACTTAATTTGCTTTAAGTATACCTGTAGGTGATAATTGCCTTCTTAATCCAAAAGGAAAAGAGTTCAGATGAAATTGTGGCATAAAATGAAGATTTGAAGCAACTTAGAGATACACAGTCGTGTATGTGCCTATGTAAGTCTTTGTGAATGTGTAAAGTCACAATTTTAGATGTTTTTAGAGCTACACGGTCACTTACACAACCTTATAAGTGACTATATATGTCCTTACTATAAAATGACATGGGTGGAGGCAAAAAGAAAAGAGCCGAATTTTGAAGAATTTTTAGGTTATAGGTAACATTCAAAGGCGACGATTCTGATTAAGGGATAAGGAAAGCACGAAGTTAACATCAAGAGATCTGATAGAAAGCTATATCAAATCCAAACTTACAAGAAGATTCAATGAAAGAGAAAGGGAGATTTAGAATTAAAATTTCTTTGTTTTCTATTTATTTTTCTGCATATTTGTCTTTGAATTCATTTTCTATAAGTAAATAAATGTGTTTAGTGTCTAGGTATAATGAAACCTAGTTTGGGATAACAATATGTTTTGATCTTTTATTTAATGCAATTATATTTATTGATTTATTACGATTTAATTATGCATTTTATTCTTGTTCTAATATATCTGGAATATTAGTGCATGATTTGATTTCATATGGTTGAGATTGAGACATCCTCCTATATGAATACATCTACCATAATTGGAAGCATTTGAATGCAAACCTAAAGATATGCTGATATAAATCCTCTAGATTAGGATCAAACCTAACAGCAGAATTCATAAATTGATAAAAAGCAATCATAGGGGTTTTAACTAGAAAGATTTTTGTTAATCAACTGATGGATTAGTTGTTAATAGTCTCGAGAGAGTTATTAGCACAAGATAGGAATTTCCATGGTCTAATAATCAATTATATGGTTTCAAAATAAAAGGTTAATAATATCCAAAGGTTAACAGGGGGATTTATAACATAGACATTACTATCTGATATTGATTTTTCTGTGTTTTTTACTTATCATGAGATCATAGTTGTTTAATCTTAATTTAGCTTATTTGTTTAGTTTATTTGAAATTATAACCCAAAAAGGCTGGATAACAAAAAAATGTAATTACTAGAATTTACAGTCTTTGTGGGATCGACCCATACTTACCTATGCTAGCTATAGCTATGCCGTGCACTTGCAATAATTTAAATATTGACATAATCCGAATCAATCACATATCCTTCTTAATCACCTTCTCCCAATTCTTTTTAGGCTTTCCTTTTTTTTTTCTCTTACAGTCCCTAAGTACAATCTTCATGTATCTTCTCATTGGAGTTTCACGATATCTGCTTTTAACATGTATGTATTACCTAAACCCTGTCTCTCTTAATTTTGTGTTAATATTAGTCACCTTTAATTAATATTAGTCTACTAACAGAGGATAATAAACATAAATGTAAGTGTCATTATCTATAACCAAGGAAATACATAGATTATTAGTAGAAGAAAATACTTGATGGAAACTCTACATGAAAAATTGGTCACCCAATGATGAGGAAGAAAAAAAATTGAAAATGATAAGGATGGCCTTAACAAACATAATAAAGACTAAAGAGATGTTAATTATGCCCCACTTCATTTTGGTTTATGCCTTATAACTAATCAATTGGCTATAGTTTAGTGATAATAATTTAAAGAAATTCTTTATCTTGTACATTTTTAGATGTACATGATAAAATCTATGGGATAATTATACATTACAAATGAAATTAGAGATTATAATTATGAGATTTGTATTATTATCACTAAATTATTCTTAGTTATTATTCTATTAATACTAGACATTAATAGAATGTAAAAAGACTAATACACAATTTCATCAAATTTGTGGCTACTTGTTAAATAATAAGTTCAATAAATTGACCCCATATGAGAATTCCATTTGGAGCATTATTTGTATGTCTATGGAATTTCTCATTATGATTATTATATAAGTGATCATATGACTTGAGATGTCCAATGTTATCACATATAGGTATTGTTATGCTTTGATATTTGTTGGGCCTCGCTTGTTTCTGGAGCCCAACGCTTGGTTCCTTGTAATACTTGAGCATGGTTCCTTGTATTCTCCTTAATCACCATTAATTTATCATCATTCTTATAACATCTCGAACCAAAAAGGACGAGCTCACATAGCAGAATCACAATAATCACAATTAACTTCTTCAAAAATTGTAGCTCTGTAGCTCTACTATATTTTGGAGTAAGAACCAACTAAATCGGAGTTCTATAGCTCAAGATATGCTTAAAAACTCAAAGTATGTTCATGACCTAATCATGCTCTCCCAA
>JANZLC010000005.1:29670237-29689423 GCA_026413385.1 Erythroxylum gracilipes
AATAATAATAATAATAATAATAATAATAATAATAATAATAATAATAACAACAACAACAACAACAACAACAATAATAACAGTAATAAATGTTGCATGGACAAAAATTACATAAATACCAAAAGTTAATAATTCTAATTTCCTTATAATTGGTTATTTTACAAATTATTGCCACAATTATTATAAGTTGTGCTAAGTTAATATTTCTTATTATTATTCACCATTATATTATTTTTAGATTTTATTATGGTTCTTTAATTATTCTTATTAATTTAATTGTGATATATGCATTTAGTCATAATAAGGAATTTGATAATAATAATAAATATGCTAATATTAATAATAAATATAATAAATTTTTTAATAAGATTTATCAAAGAATTAAAAATTATAAGGAATATAAACTTTGATCGAATAATAAAGATAATAATAATAAGAAGAAAATTATTAATTATAACAACATTCATAATAATAATAATAATAATAAAATTAATTACTAAATTTAATAATCATAACGAATATTGTAATGGGCATAATAATACTATTACTAACAAATATTATAATAATAAATATAACAAAAAGATTAATAAATTTATTAAAAAGGAATTTAATGATAATGACAATAAATTTAATAATTACTCTGAAATAAATTTAATCATAATAACTATTTTAATAATAATATTTAACAGTATTTATAATAATGTAAATAACAATAATTCATAAATAATAATAAGAATAAGAATAAGACTTTAACAAAGACATAATAAACATTATTTAAAAATGTGTAAACACAGGTAGCATAAGAATTTATCAATATTCTTATTATTAATAAATTATTTATTTATTAATGATATTAAATAAGATGATTGAATTTATCATTATCATCTTATTTTGTTTTTAATAAGAATTAGGAGAAAAACACAAAACACGTAATTGTATGATATTGGTTTTGTATATTTAGTTCAAGAACTTAAAACTGGCTTTGGAAATCCTAAGCCAGCTTAGGATTTGGCTGAAAACGGTGCCTGTGGGTCCCACCTACAGGCGCCTGTCTTCTGTCCAACGCACCTGTCAATTTTTAATGCCCAAATGACGTCGTTTGGGCATTAGACACAATAAGATACGGTAGGGTTGGACAGAGGATTTGGACTCTTTAGCAAAAGCCCCACAAATTAACTCCAAACAGGCTTCCCGAAAAAGATATATGAAGAAATTGAAATTTTATGCAAGAATTTCAGTATGTCACAAAATTTGCATCAACATTACAGGATCATATTCAGGCAGACGTAACAGCAGATAGTTTCCGCCTAAAGTTGAACCAAAAACATAACACATGAATTGAATTTAGATCACCAATCTCCACAGAAGAAAAAAGGCAAACCTTCTTCTTCTTCTTCTTACTCCTCTCTTTCTGATTAAAACACAGCTTCAAGACTAATTACAGTACTCATTTCAAAGTCTTAATTACGTTCTCCTTCTTGCCATTGACGTTGGGTCTCCACCAAACAATTCTTCAATGGAATTTTCAATATCTTCGGGTTGGTACTTGATATACTTCTCGGTTTGCCTACCAGGTGTCATATACTGCTGGAACCTACCAAGAAACGATCGGTAAGCTGGAATCACAACGGCCGATACCGACACTCGTAGCTCCGATTGAAGCTGCTCATCACTCACCACCCATGTGCTCTGAGTTCTGTGTATCTCATCAAACATAGTATTGAACATCTTGAATCTCTCCTTCACTGCAGGTTTTGCCACTTTACCATGTACCTGCAAACCCTCTAGGCTTAAGCACTGCAACAATCTACTCCACGTCTCTCTTGTGTAGCTCTTGTGGTACATTCTAAGTTCAGAGGATAATTTTCTACACCATGTGAGTCCCATCATTTCGTATATCTCGTTAGACCCTTTGATCTTTTGCAATATGTATCTCCCGTTGTTCATCAGGAATACATAACGCAATGAAGCATCTCTATACAGTTTGGATTTCATATCCAGATTCTCCTCCAACAAGTCCATAACTTTGTTTAATTGCCCTCCGAATCGTGACGTCTCCGACTTCCCATCATCGCGGGGGTTGCCTTCCTTTGTTTCTGAATGCTGACCATTCGAGTCGCTGGACTCATCCATTCTCAGGTGTTGCTTGAACACCTCTTCCAATGTGTCTTTGTACTCGCAGGCGTATTTTAGATAATTCATGGTGTAACGAGTCAGTGGATGGACTGCACCACTAGGGACTGGAGTCCTGCCATTGTCCCTCTTTATTGAGTTCTCAAGATCACAGAAAATGCTCACTGCTGCTTCTCCTAGACGACTTTTGGCTGCCCAAGTCTCGGATTTCAATTCCTCGGCAGTTTCACTCGAATATGAGTCGTCAATTCCTGGATCTAGATCACGAACAGTCTCGTACATGTCCAAGAACTTGAACAATCTCTCTGCTGATCGCTTTGTCAATGTAATAGCCTCTGCGAAATTTAGAAACCTTATGATCACTGCTGCTGCGAGATCGCCAAATAGTCTCTTAGAGATTGATGGATAATCTGCAAATACAGAGAGAGAGAGCTTGCGCTCTCCACGTAAGAGAACAGTGGAGCAATGCTTCATAACATTGATCCATGTTGCGATTTCTCCTTCCATTGCCTCCCATTGCATTTTGTGTACATCCTCCATGCTGATATTCTCAAATCCCAGCTTTTCCAATTCGTTGAGGAATGCTTTTCTTCTCATTGCATTGTAAAGCAAGCAGCAGTCGTTCTCATACCCTGACGAGATCATTATGTTGGCGATTCCGTTCAAAGCTGCTATTTGTTCGGGAGAAAATGAGGGATACTCCTCTTCTTCTTTGGGTTCAGATTCCTGAGGATTTTGATCATTGTGCTGCTTTGTTGCCTTTGGAGTTTTGGGGTCCACATTGCCACCTTTGTGATGACAACTCTCAAGAATTGAACACATCTCTGTATCCAACATGGTCATGGCTTGATGTAGAACTGTGGTGGCACGGTTGATCGAAGATCCTGAGGTAGAATGGGAATCGAATTCCCGAAGTAAATTTAGCATCTTTGTAATGCGGCTCAAACATTCTGTAAAAGATGAATCTTCTTCTTGATTTTGGCCAAATTTGGCGTTGAGAGAGTAGTTGGAGACCATTTCTTCGACCATTTTAATCAATGATTCAACGGCCTTGGGAACTTCTGGTGGATCAGCTGTTTTGTGATTGGTAACAGACAAAACCTGGAGATATCGATCAACGTCTTCCAAAGCCTGATGCAGGGTCAACTCAGGCTCAGGCTCAGGCTCAAGTTGTTTAAATGGAGGTTCAGGGACAGGTTGCTCGACAGATTGCTGTTTCTGGTAGGATTCTCCTGTCATCGGAGATCCTGTAATTTCCTGAACATCGTCTGATTGATGTTCTCTAGGAGTTGCATGATCAGTTTTGTCATTATTGTCGTTGTCTTTATCATTGTCCTTGTCCATGTCCTTTTGGTCTCTAGAAAAGCTTGAACTTTGATCCATGGAAAACAAAAACAGGAACTTTTCTGGGAACTGCTTGGTGCCTTTTACTCAATATGTGAATGGCAATGGTGGAGAGGAATAGACGTGAAGAATAATGGGGGAACAAGGAATTGGTTAGGTATTTGATTAACTCCTAAGTATTGGCTTTCCTTTGACCCTTTATTTCCTGTGATTTTGTGTCTAAAATTTGTTTGGGTGAGATTAGTGCTTGGAGTTCCATGTGGCAACCAGGAAAAGTGAAAAGAGGGAGGGATACATTACGGCGTAACCGAAGGAGAATCGTTCTTCAATTGGTTTTCTATTTCCCTTTTTTCCGTTTATGATTTCCAACAAAAAGAAAGTTTACTTCTTAATTATTTTTAAAACGCCGGATCGTGGATAGTGACCAAGACAAGGTACAAATAAGATATTGCAAGGACTGTATTATAATGAGTATTCCGCACTAGTGCAACCTGTACCAACTTGACGTGCTTTCCATTAAGTATCCCAGATTACATAAGATTCCTTGTGGGGTTTGGCTGGCTATGTCATTAAAATTCCACTTGGTATATGCATGCTAGCTTTCCATAAGCAAAATTGTCCCAAAGACCAAGGATTTTGTTAATACTGAAAACTAAAACCCAGTGCAATTGTATTGTATATAACAAAATTACATAAGCTTTTGGTTATAGCTCATTGAATGCCAGTGCCAGGCATCAAAAGGTGCATTGCACGTAGTAAAGACTAAGCCCAGCTTGCATCAACAATTTCAACTGATTTTTTTTTGTATGCACATGGTAAAAGACGTCCTTTTCTTTCAAATAAGTTTTACACTTTTATAGAAATTTAATTTATTAATTTATCGATATGTCATTACCTATGTTAAACATAATAAAAATTTTATATTTAATAAATAATAAATAGTAATTTATCGCTAATTAATAATATATCTACTATTTTTATGTAATAATAAATACGAGCTTAATATATCTTTTTTGAAAATTAAAGATCACTCAATCCATCTTACATTATACACGCAGCTACTTGTATCTAGTTTAGAAACCCCATCTCAGAATAATTTCATCTGATGAATTAGAGCTTCCTAGTAGCAAGTAGAGCTCCTTGATTTTACCAAGTGTGGTTTCAGTAAATCTACCATTCTCCTGTTGCATAAATTTGAATTTCCTATTGTTCCTTTGCATCCAGATCTTATAAATTGTAGTATTGAATGAAAGTTTGAGAAGTTCTTTGTCACCCTTCTTTCTCTTAAGTTGCATGAGTTGTTGCTGCATCTGATTCCAACTACAACTTAGCTCCTCTGTATTGCAAGCAAATTTTTTCTTGTTCCAAAGAGTATAAGTGGCTTGGCGTCGAAAAACAAGTGGTCTCTTGTTTCTTGTCGTTGTCAGCACTGAACACATATACTATAAAACTCCGAAATTTTCTTTTCATTGAATAAAAATTTTCATGTATAGTAAATAGTATTTTCAAATGAATAGTAAATTTTGTAGGATCCAATCTCAAAATAATGAAAAATATCTAGAATAAGTATTAGAGTTTAATGCTATGGATCGAAAATAAGTCCTATAGGATGAATTTCTGGAGTTCTAAAAGTTTAGGACTAAAATGCCCTTTTTGGAAAGTAATAGTTATTAATGATTTAAGCTCATTCAAAAAATCTTTTAAAAGCATCTAATCAATAAGAATTGACCCTAATTAGAGTATTTCATGGCCAATTTGACAATAGATGGTTATGGAATGTTTTCGGGATTTAATTCGATTAGTTGGTCAATTAAACGCGTTAATGGGCAATTTGGTCTTTTTGTACTAATTAAGGGCAATTTAGTCTTTTTACATGATATTAGTGGATTGATGAGTCATTAGAGATGATCAATGAGATGATAACCTATGTTTGATGAGTCATTAGTGATGAAAAATAGGAAGGTGACATATGTATTCTATTAAATGAGTATAAAAAGCAAAACTTAAGACATTTTGCTTCGTTCTTTCAACATATACGTGAGAGTGAAACAAAAGAAGAAAAAGAAGAAAAGAAGAGTGGAGTTTCAACCAAGAAGAGAAGACGGAGGGTGCAACTGATTTTTGATGGGTTTTGAAGCATGAATTGAAGAGAGCTTGATCAAGACTATGTGTTCTTCAATTGTCCAAAAGATTGAAAGAAAGTGGTAAGTTTCCTAACCTAAATTTCTGGTTTTAGGGCTTTTTAGTAGGATAGATTTATATAAGATAAATGACGATTTTTGACTTGCCATGGAGTAGATAATAAGTTTGGAAGCATTTAAGGATCGAATATGACAAGAGAAAGAGCTATGTTTAGTGAAATTTTGTTTTTGATTCTCGGATTACTTGAACCAGTCCTATTGTTTTGACCATAACTCGGGCTACAGACCTCACAATTGGGTGATTCTAATTGGAGCTGAAACCTAAGACATAGAAATAAAAATCTCTAGAAGAGACCTAGACCTAATTCTGGATTAATGATATTGAAGTTTGAGATTGAAAATGGTAACCTGATACTGGCCCTATGTTAAAACAGATTGTGATATTTGGTACATTTTTCATGATTTAGAAGTTGAAATGACATTATTTTTTATGATATGGAAACTAGAGACTTAGGAGAACAAATGTCTAGAAGACCTCAAGGCCTAATTTGAACATTTGCTATGTGAAAAGTAAGGAACAAATGGAGGTATAACTTCTGGACATAGGCCATATCTGTGACTCATCATACATCATCATGATATGGTGAATTAAATTGAGTGAGATAGTGTTTTGAAGAATTGATAAGTTAGAATGGGTAAAAATATGATTTTAAGTGACTTTTGAAGTTAGAATTGGAAACAGAGAACAATAGGGTAGCTTTTAGTAGTAAACGAAAATACGATTAGCGTACGTGTTATGTAATTAAATACTAATCTCGAATTCGGTTAAACTGAATTTATAATGTTAATGTCTTATTTCTGAATTTGGTAATAAATGCCTAAGCTAAATGCAATTTTTTAGGTAAAGGAAAGGGACAGAACGCGTGAGTGTGCTTAGTGATAAAGTTGCTTAATTGTGAGTGCATTTTAAATGTATTTTATGAAAATGATTTCTATTCTATCGTAAAGTGAATATGGATTATGAGTTTTAGGTGAATGATGCATTGCAAGTGAATATTGCTATGTTTTTGCAATATATGAATTGAAGTTTGAGAGTTAAATCTTATATGATTTAAGCTTAAATTGAGGTGATGCTATTGGTTAATAAAAAGGAAATGGTTTTTAGTTTATAGTATATTGATAAGTTATTTACATATTAATATACCGGTGTATAACGGTTAACCTAGTATAGGTAAGTGATATAAAACCAGCTCCGTAACTAGTGGTTGACTAGTTGCGGGTAAGCAATGTTGAACCAGCTCCGTAACTACTGGTATATAGCGGTTAACTTATTAAGGATAAGCGATGTAGAATCAGCTCTGTAACTAATGGTTAACCATAACTATTGATGTATGATGGTTAACTTAGTACAGGTAAGTGATGTAAAACTAGCTTTTTCACTAATGATTAACCAATCGCAGCTAAGCAATGCAGAACTAACTCCATGACTTTATTCCTGAGGGTACCATATGGCAAAGAAGTTAGTGATAGGCTATATCGTGTAAGAAATTAATGACATTTTTAATGCCACCACTATTAAATTGAAAAGTGAATTGAGAAACTTGATTTCAAGAAGCATATATGTTTTATATTAAATATTTAATTATGAAAATTGAGATGAATTTGTTTTAAGGGAGGTTTAAATAGTTGCATATGATTTGAATAGAAATTCTAGCACTCACTGAGCTAACTTAGCTCACACTCTCTTTTCTGTTTTTAAATGAAACCTCCCAGGTGCACGATCAGGGGCTTCAGTAGTAGGGACTTCATGTCAAGCCTAGTCAACTTCGTCATGTGCTATTATGTAGGCATATTTTCCTTGTAAATATTTTTGAGAATATTCACATATTTATGAATATGTTTTGGACTATATTTTGTGTAAAGAATGCATGTATATGAATGTTTTAAAATTAAATGCATGAATATATCTGAGTTTATTTTTAAGATTGTTGAAGTGATTGTTGAGGTTGCTTGTGAATGGACTTAAAGTCCAAAATTTGTAGTGGAGATTTTGAGGTGATTATAGAAGTGTTTTGCCTTTTACAGGGCTTTGGAAAATTCTGGGTAAGTCAAAATTCAGTTGTTGTGTTGTTGAAATTTTTAATAAAAATGATTTAAAAAAGCTCCACTGCTTATATTTTTTAATGTTAAGTTAAGGCTTTTTGGTAAATAGGGCATAGGCTTAGCTCCACATAAACTTTTCAACTGGATCAGATATCAACTAGAGGGCCACAATTTGGTGCCGGGCAGGCCGCCTAGTCATTTCAGGATAAGGCTTGTCATTCAAGCTAGGTAACAACAATTTGAACATATAAATATGATGTTTGGTAAGATTAGAGATTAGTTGTAGTTACAAGATACTACTTTAGCTAATTTGAAAACAGGACAATCACCATAACTTCCTAATGCACATCGATAACAAAGGTGAGTTTTCTAGGATAAAATCTCTATGAAGAAGAAAGAGGGAGATGTCTTGCATGATGAATACTAATCACTAAAAAATAATTTAGGCATGTTTATCTATCGAGGTAAATGGCAAGAAAAAGGTCATGTAAGGGAGCTTAGGCAAGATGATAACCTTAGGAACATTAAAATGAGGATTCTTTCATTTCAAGGGAGAAATGAACTTAGGGCCCACTTAGAGAAGCAAAAGAAGATGGAGTTGATTTTCAATTACTATCATTAAACAGAAGAGAAGAGGGTAACACTTGTTATTATTGAGTATATTAACTATGCTATTATTTGGTAGGATTAGCTTGTGTTAAATAAACAAAGGAACCATAAGAGGCATATTAACAACTGAGAAGATATGAAGGTGATCATGAGGAGGAACTTTAGTCCTAATCATTAATACAGGGATTTAATGCATAAATTAAAATGCCTAACTCAAGGGTCAAAGAATTTTAAAGAATACCATAAGGAGATAGAGATTTCCATATTTCAAGCTAATGCGAATGAGGATCAAAAATCCACCATAGTTAGATTTCTAAATGGTTTGAATTGTGTGTTGTAGTATAATTACAACATTATATAGAGTTAAAAGATATGAGTTATATGGTCAAAAAAGTTAAAGGGCAACTAAAAGGAAACATGAACCATTTGTAATAAAATTTTGGTTCAAGTTTGGTGAGTGTTATGATGATATGTACTTTTACTTTCTAATACAACTAAAATTTTTCCTCTTACAAATCTACAACTCACTAATTATGTAAGAGCACCTATCATTAGTAAGCAATATAATGGTAAGTAAAGCTGAATTTCATAAAGAAGCAATACGAATTAGAAAACCTAGCAATATAACTAGTATAACGACAATAAATATAAAGATGATTTATGGGTTTTTAGAGAATGAAATATAAGATAAATCTAAATCTAAACTTAGATAATAACTAACAAAATAAATGATAAGATAATTAATCAAAAGAGAATACAATTACATTGTTATATTTATATGAATAATTACCTTAATAGTACCTTTTAACTTTATAATTTAATTAATCTATATTGGATATATTCTCCAGACCAACAAGATTTCTTAAACATTAAAATTGAACTATTTCCAACTACAATCATCTTCCCACTTATTGTTTGACCTGTATCTCTACCATTACTAACATGCCTTTGAATGCATTATGCTTTGTGAAATCCTATAAAATGTTTCACCATCCACTAGTGCCTTTTCTATCTAAACATATAAAAGATTTTTAGCTACAAACATGTTTCAAATGATAAAATTAAATGATAAAATTAATAATTTAAGATAGAAATAAATATAACTGAACTCCCACTTTTCACTAACAATTTGATTTGTTGAGTTGATGTCTAAATCTCAACTTTCTGATAAAAAGGCATAAATCAATTGTTTTTAAGTTGGAGAAGTCTTTTGATAGCTAACCTAGCTTTTTGAGAGAAAAAGATTTTTCTAAACTATGCTTTCTCCAAAATATGACTAAATTCTCAAAAAAATTAGGGTTTTATTATTAAATATATTTTATTTTACCTAAGATATGGTTTGAGGCACAATCGTGATATAAACCATAGGCCTTACCATTTTCTTTGGGTATACACACAATCTCTAGCATGACTCTATCTTCAAGTTATGAATCTTCTTATTTCCTTAAAACAACACATGGCCTCCAGCATGGTTATATCTCTTAAACGCGGATCTTCTTGTTTTTCCTCTAACTTGCACACAATCTTTTACATAACAGTGGCTCATACCATATCACTTACTAAGCTTGATCTTTTTAGGGCATAGACTGGCACACGGGTGTGTGCAAGACTATGTTTCTCCAAGAATTGTGAAATTTTTCATATTTTTAAAAAATGTCCTCCAATTCGTGAACAATATCATCCTAAGGTATAATTTGCATAATTACTTCAAAAGATATCAAAAGTTAAGTAAATCAAGTAAAATAATTGATAAAATATGTCCCTTTTCATTTACATTAATCTTTAAGGAAATTAAGTTAGAAAATTAATGACAAGGTTGCTCTTAAAACCCAAGCTGAACCACCTAAAGAAGGAGGGAAAATGCCCAGCAAAGCAGAAGGTAAATCTTAAATCTAGACTCATACTTATGGTACTAAATTCTTTCATTATAATAAATACATTACTCTTATACCATTGATACATATTGATAGCCTAAAAAGAATTTAGCCCATTTGGCTCAAAAGTGAAAAGTCCCAAATACTAGAAGTCTTGGAAGTCATTTAGCCAAAGAATTCATGAAAATAGGAATCAATTGAGAAGTCTAAGATTCAAGAAGTCCAAATGAGAAGTGGGTTGGAAGTTGAGGAGTTACAAGAAAACTGCTTGAGGTTGTTGAAGTTAGGAGAATAATGTATGGTAGTTAGTTAGCTAGAATGTGGTCTGATGGGAAGTACGGTGAAAGGTGAGCAAAACTACCTAAGGTGATTGAAGATGAGAGGGTTATATAAACTCGTCATCATTACAACACAAAGGGAACGCATAACATATAGGCAGATGATCAAACTACTCGAACAAAAACACCTTGCTGTTATTTCGAAATTTCTTTGGATTATATACTCATCCCTATCATTATCTCAAAACTATATTGTAATTTATACTTTTCTTTCACCTAAACCAAATTATCTCTTTAGCGTAAATCTTATTTCAACACCCTTTAATATTTTCGTAGCTTAGAATTTTATTTTCTAAGTTTTTTGAAGCCCACCTATGCCATCGATAAGAATTCAGTACAAATTCTTGGAGAATTCCTCCTTGGCATGCTTGAAATCCAAGTTGATTGTATAAGTAACGAATAAAACCTAAATAAGAGTACATAGATTAGCTCAAGTTAAGAAGAGAGTGAGATAAAAATAAGGATAAGAGATCAAAGAGAAAATAAAAGGAAGTGACAATGAAAAATTGATTGTGAAAAATGAAAAGGAGGAGAAAAATTAAGAAAAAATAAAAACAAAATGTTGAGAGAAACGCAAAAAAAAAAGAGTGAGTTTTTATGCAAAAGAGAGAGAGAGATCAAAAGAACTTTCCATTCTAACTTGTAATTGCACTTTTATACAAAGAGATTTGTTCTAATACTAACAATCTTGATATGTCCTTGCCTAGTATTTCTATTTCTTTGTTGCGAGAATTCTAAGATGTATTCTTTGATGATGTTCCTAAAAATTTACTACTAATAAGTGGGATATAACATCAAATTAATTTTATACCCAGTCATACCATTCTTAATGAACCAACTTATAAAAGTAATTCGGAGGAGACTAAGGAGCTTTAAAATATGTTGAGGAGTTTTTGTCAAAAAGTAGAATGGAGAGAGCAAAAGTGCATATGTTATTCAAGTCTTACTTGTTTCTTAGAAGAATGAGTTATGGAGCATGTGTGTTGACTATTGAGCTATAAATAAAATAATAGTAAAGTATCAATATCTCATCCTTAGATTAAATTACATACTAGATGAGTTATATTGATCCCGTATCTGTTCAAAATTTGATTTGAAAAGTAGATATTATCAAATTAGGATCAAAGAAGGTAATGAGTGTAAAACAACTTTTAAAATAAAATATGATTTATATGCATAAGTGGTGATTCCTTTTGGACTAACTAATACACCTAGTGATTTCATGAGATTAATAAACCATATTTTACATGCTTTTATTAAAGAATTTTTAGTTATTTATTTTGATGATATTGTGATTTATAGTAAAAGATGGACATAATGAGCATGTAAAAATTATTTTGAATGTTTTAAGATAAGAAAATTTATATGCTAATATATAAAAAAAGTGTTTGTTTTGCATGGATAAAGTAGTTCTTGAATTTGTTGTGAGTGTGAAATGGCTAGAGCCGGATGAGGAGAAGGTTAAAGCTATTCAAGAGTGGTTCACATCTAAATTTATGATTGATGTGAGAAATTTTGATAGTTTAAGTAACTTCTATATAAGACAGTTTGTGAAAGATTTTAGTATACTTGACGTGTTTGTTGGTTTCACATAGGATAATAAATAAGAGCGTGCTTTTAATTTAATTAAAGAAATGCTATGTTCTAATCCTTTATTAGTTTTGCATAACTTTTTGAAAACCTTGGATGTTAAGTGTGATGTATTGAGAATAAGTATTGGTATTCTTTGATATAAGAAAATCATTAACTACCTATCTTAGCAAGCTGGAGTTGCTCTTAACTATCCATTTTATGACAAGGAATTGTATGCATTAGCGAGAATTTAAGAGACTTGACAACATTATTTTTAGTTCAAAGAATTTATTATTCATACCGATCATGAGTCTTTAAAACATTTGAAAGGAACAAGAAAATTGAATTAACTACGTAACAAGTGAATGAAGCTTATTAAGACATTTCCTTATATGATCAAATACAATCACAATAAGGCAAAAGTCGTAGTTTGTACCTTGAATACAAAATTATTAGGCTTTTTAGCATGTTAAAGGATTATATGAGAATGATAATGATTTCGCATCTATCTTTATGATTTATGAGAAACTTATTTCAAAAATTTTTTTAGACATGATGAATATTTGTTCAAGTTGTTTCTAACGTCTCTTTTAAGAGTTGTTTTGTGCATGAAACACAATAAAAAAAAGGATGTTTTAACATTTAAAAGAATTTAGATATTCTAACATTTAAAAGGGTTTAGATATTTCCTGAATATTTTTTTGGCCCCATATGCATCATCCTGTCCCGTGTCAACTCAATGTAGTAACTACTGTCATGGGTTATACCATTAAAAAGAGAATTCTCACCTCGGTGATTTCCCAAGAGGACCTGCTAACCTTTTGATCACACAGTTATTATTCTCTTACGTGCAACAAATAATATACTCTGAATGAACTTTTCGTTTCATATTCTGCCAAACTTCAAAGCCTCTTGGATGAGGCTTTACGAACTTCCTTAAAAACAATTTATCTGAGCATGCAACTACACTACTCAAGGCCATGGAATATTTTGTTCCTTGATCCCTGAGCCAATTATACATTGCGACACGGAGCTTGACTCTTTCTACCGTATAGTTAAGATATGATGGGAATTCAACTAAAGTCGATACGGGGTAACCTAGAACATTTACAAGAAAGTCTATCTTCATTTCGAGAACATCCTTACTTTGGTTAAGAATTTGAGGACACGTTTTGACTAACTCACATACATCTTTCCTGTCCAAACCAGCTTTCACTAAACAGTCAAATCTCTCTTGCAGCTCTGCCCCCTTGCCTCTGAACAACCTGAATGCTTTCTCCATTTTCTTTGAGTTCTCTATAAATCCCAAACCTAACAAGAATTTAGTCTTCAGCATTTTTGATCTTAATACCATTCCAGTGCTTGGTAACCGTTCAATTTTTGATCCAATCACCCACTTTTTAAGTTCTGATGGGTTCTCCTTGATGATTCCGCAAAGTCGCATCTTACCAGCATTAACATTATTAAGTATGGTGTTACTTTTCTTCAATCTGCAAGAACCTAGCAATAACGGATGTGAGCGAATAATCTTTCCAATGTCATTCACCTCCATCTCAATCTCATTCAAAAACAAAAAGCAATGCCTCATGTTCAAAACGAACTCCGCAATTGGCATCTGTGGAATCTGGGGAAACAAGGAACATATCCAGTTCACTGTGGATCCAAATTTAAGTAGGAAACTGATTAAGTTAAGTGCTCTATTGCCTGAAGCTTCCCAAAGCATCCCTGGGTGCTGGTTTATGAGTACCCCTAACTGCCTCCTACTAAATCCTGAACTTTCAAATAAGTTTAGAAGTGTAAGCAACTGGCTCCAGTTATAAAAGATCCTATTATCCAAATGGTCCACCATCCAGCTGAATGTGATTCCTCCTTCCCTCAATATTTCCATCACCTTGATAAAATCTGCATTAACTCCCCCAACTAAAAGGTAAGGACTGCAGACCACCAACTCTGCAACAAAAGACTGGGTTAACCCTACTTCTTCATAAGCCTGAAGCTTCAATTCCAGTTCCCCTTGATCATACCGGAAAATTTCCATAGCTTTCTTGAATATCTTTCCTATACGATCTCTTGGAATTCCATAGTTATACAAAACATGACAATTATGAAGCAGCAAATCGTCATCACTCAGAAACATCAAATCACGCGAAAGAAGGTGATTATACTCGCAAGGCTTTAAACCCAAACTCTCGAAAAAAGGTTCAAATTCGTTAATGGGGTGATACCGAAGGAACCGGGTAACAGAGTTCCCAACATCTACTTCAGTATCAACATTTTGTAAAAGCTTTTCAAGGAAATGAGGAGCATTTTTACTCATATTCTCCGCATCTATGAATTGTAAGCATCTAGTGCAATGCAAGTAATCTAGCAATGCAGCTTGAGCTTCTCTTCTAGTGGCGACTGGGATTCGACGAGTCCTTTCTCTATTAACGATCGAATTCCTATCCAGAACATCACAAGCCACAGTTTGATTTATTACTTCGGTACATAAGAATCTAAGCTTCTTCCCAGTGTAGAATGACGACTTGATTGATAACAAGGGGGTCTTACGACTATTAACCAGAAATGAAGAAACCCCATTGAGAAAAGATGATTTCCTAAGTTTCTGCAAATGGGTCATGACCAAGTTGGCGAGATACGATCTATACAGTGAAAGGGTTGAAGCTTTTACAAAAGGAATAAAAATGAACATTTAAGCCCATTTACCTTGGCTCTTTAGGATTTCTGTCGACTTCGCATCTGTTTCAGACAGCTATGGAGAATCAGCCACACAATGAGTTTGCAGCTTAGCCGAATATTCGATTGAAGCAGATGGAATTGCAGGAAGGGTTAGTCCTGGCTACAGAAAAAGGGGGTTTTGACGGAAGCAGGTATGGGAGGGTAACTTCTTTCATCAAATGGCCCTTAGCGTCAATAGTTTAAAAAGAAGAAAAATAATCAGAAAGGACCAACCAGGTGATTTGATGAAAATGGATGCGCGACACTGGCTGTTAACGCTACACATACCAAATCAAAGGGCAACGGATAAGATACAAGTATCAACATTTTCTTTGCAAAGATGTTGCAATATTACTTCTTGTACTATCACTGAAAGTAGATTTTATTTATAAATTGATGGTGAACTAAGTAAGTTAAACATACTTTTGATTTTATTTTTAAATTGATGGTGAACTAAGTAAGTTAAACATACTTTTCTCAATTGCTTAAGGCATGTAAAAAAAAAACGTTGGATTAGATGTCAAAACATTTTCCTCTATTTATATAAAGGTTCCATTAAAAAAACTAATGGAAAGTACATTTTTATAAGATTTAATTATTAAAAAATCTTAAATTTTACTCAATTTTCTAATACTAGTTTGAATTTTAAAAAATAACACTAAAATATTTCAATTTTTAATTTGTTATAAAAATAGCTTAATGTTAAAGTCTAGCTATTTAAAGTTTATCATGTGGTTGCCATATGTTCTTTTTTTTAATGTAATTAGTTTGTTATTTAAACATATTTTTAAAAAACCTAATATTAAAGGACTCCTTTTTGTTTTCCTTCTCCTACTCTGTCATCATTAGACCTATTGTCGAGCAATATTAACATCTTTCCCTATGAGGTAACATTATAAGTAAATACAACAGCTTCACTTCAAAGTCAAACAAGAATTTATCCCTCATATGATCTTCTCAACAACTTTCCTTCTTGTTGAAAAGTCTAAAAACCTTATACATGAAACACTCGGGCTTTGTTCTGCCATTTCACATAAATATGAAATTAGCAAATTGCTTCACATTATTATTTTCCATCTCTCTTTAGTGGATGACAACTCAAATGGCAGAACAAGTCATTAGAGCCATTATAATAACCAAGTATATGGTTGATCGCGGCTCGTCGTTCAATTATAAGATTGATCCTTAGAAACCGGTCAAAAATATAAATCCAAGATTGCAGTATAAGCTATAACCTCGGGTCGTCTCACTTCTTGGAACCGACGAAAATTGGTTTAAAGGTAGCCTAAGTCAAACAAATGCAATTAAAGCTGAATAAAAGTTGGGGGTTTTGTATGTTGATCAAAATTGAGGTAAATAACTAAAATTAAAGAAAATTGTATAAAAAGAATATTTTTTGGATTTTGGGAATTGCGAAATTAACAAAAACTCAGATTGTAATTAAATTGGATAAATTCCTCTAAAAAATGTGCTTAGGCTATCACGGTTCAAAATGAATTTGCGGGGATAAAATCTACTAAGTTCCGAAAAATCAACTTTAAAGGACCCTTTAAGTCCAAGGAATTAATTAAATAACCATTTAATTAAAGCCTTGTTAAAAACCTTTGTGTGTGAAATGGGTATGTTCATGCAAGTGGTTATCGGATCAAACATAATCATTCATATCAAACACAACCATGCAGATAATCAAGATTAATGCAATAACCTTAGACATATATGAGACCTCATATATTCAAGAACAAGATTCAACATAAACAATATCCAAATCACAAATCGTCGTTCAACACCTAATTAAATCACAATCAAGCTAATCCAGTCATAATACCGAAAACTCTAACTCAGAGTTATACAACACCATAACTAAACTTTCAGACGATGAATGATACTCCCCTTAGAAGCCCGTGAACTCAAGTCGTCGCTACATCTTTAAGAGGATCGGGAACCCTAGCCAAGCATAACTTCGGCGATGTCCATCACTGCTGGAATCTAGACACTAACCATGACTCCAGAGACTGACGGCGGAAGTGGTGGTGAGGTGTCCGTCGATGGATGATGATGATCGGAGATGAATGATGAAGGCGGTGAGGTGGAATCGTCTCTGGTGGCTACCGAATGTGTGTCTGGTGTGTGTAGCTGACTGTGTGATATGTATTCTATGTTGTGTGGTGAATGGTGTCCAGCCTCTCTCATGACCTAATTCGGTAACTATTTAAAGAACCGAGACAGGCCAGGTCAGAACAGTGAGAGAAATTTCTATTTATGGTCCGGGTATCCGACTGCACGTCACGACGTGTGAATTAATTCTCATCGCGACGTGTGCTCTGGCTTGCTCGCCGCGATGTGTTAATTTGTTGACGTCGCGACATGTGGTTGTCTGTTGAGGCGTCGCAACGTGGAATGTGGCATACGTCGCGACGTGCGACTCTGTTCTGTTGGATGTGTCGCGACGTGTGGAGAGCTCACGACCTTGACTTCTTGGCATGGTTGACTCCTTTGTCCTACAATTAAATCACAATTTGCAGCATCAATTGTCCTTTGGAAAAATTATAATGCAATTAATATCAATTTGTAACAATTTTACTAATAAATTGCAAATAATATGAGCTCAACATAAAGAACTAATTTAAGCACAAAAGCCGCAATTAGGAGTCAAAAAGTACATCAACAGTTATGAAAATGCAGCCAATTAATGATGTAAACTTAGGCTCAATCAAAGAACCAGAAGTTTGTGTGGACAGATGAATGTCAGAAAAGCTTTAAGGAGCCTAAGTATCGATTGACGAGTGCACCGATTTTGGCTTTGCCTTCAAGTAGTGACGGATATGTAGTCTATAGAGATGCCTCAAGGAAAGGATTGGGCTGCGTATTGATGTAGGAAGATAAAGTGATTGCTTATGCTTCTAGGCAATTGAAACCTTATGAGATGAATTATCCGATGCATGACTTGGAGTTAGCTGCCATAATTTTTGCGTTGAAAATTTGGAGACACTATTTATATGGAGTCATTATTAGGGTGTTTATAGACCATAAGAGTCTTAAGTATTTAATGCTCCAGAAAGAGTTGAACTTGAGATAGAGACAATGGTTAGAACTGTTAAAGGATTATAATTTAATGATTGATTATCATCTGGGGAAAGCTAATGTAGAAGCGGATGCACTTAGTAGGAAATCAACTATGGCACCTGTGGAGACAGTGTATGTTCCTTTGTTGAAGGAATTAGCCAAACTAAGAGTGACATTGACACAGGCTGAATCGGATTGCATATTGGCTAACTTTAGGGTAAGGCCAGTGTTAAATGAGAAGATTAAAGAATTGCAAGAACAGGATGAGTATTTGAGCAAGCTCAGAGAAGAGATAAAAATGGTAAATCTTCGGAAATAGAGATAAGAGAAGATGGACTGCTGGTGGTAGGTAACAGATTGTGTGTTCCGGACGTATTAGAGTTGAAAGATGAGATTTTTGACGAGGCATACAATACTCCCTATGCAATGCACCCGGGGAATACGAGAATGTATAGAGATTTGAAAGAACACTTTTGGTGGAAGGGAATGAAGAAGGATGTTGCAGAGTATGTTAGTAAATGCTTAATGTGTCAGTAAGTTAAGGCTGAGCACCAGACACCTTCAGGCAAGCTTAAACCTTTGCCTATTCTGGAATGGAAGTGGGAAAAGATTACTATGGATTTCTTGATGGGATTGCCAAGAACCAGTAGGAAGTATGATGCAATATGGGTGATTGTGGTTAGGCTAACTAAGTCTGCTCATTTCTTGCCAATTAAATAGACAGATTCGTTGAGTGTGTTGGCCAAGAAATATGTGGATGAAATAATCAAACTTCATGGGATTCCAAGTACTATAGTTTCGGATAGAGATCCGAGGTTCACTTCTAGGTTTTGGGAAAGCTTATAGGAGGCTTTATGAACTATGTTGCATTTTAGTACAGATTTCCATCCACAGATTGATGGACAATCAGAGAGAACAATCTTGTTGGGACCCGTTTCCGGAGCCCAACTCTCGATCCGAAAACGATTCATAGCTTAACTACTACCGCTTCATTTTTTTTTCTTTTCGTTTTTTCAATTACACAACATTCCGAGTATATTCAATTTCCAATTTGAAATTCATAAATTTCTTGATCCAGTTAATCTTTCATATTTGATCATATCGCATCCGCATTCGAAAACATTTTATCATTCATTCCATGCCATTCGTACACAATTCCCATGTCATGTCCATATACAAATCCATACGAAATTGATCTTTAATACCCATACTCCATCTCACATTTCATAATCCTACACATTTGTACCTCAACCAATACACAATCCAGAATTCATTATTACATATCCAAAAATAA
>JANZLC010000005.1:29695723-29710025 GCA_026413385.1 Erythroxylum gracilipes
CGGCCGAGCGCCTAAGCGAGGGAGCTGGGCGATTGCCCGCGCGGGCGCCCGAGTGCCTGGCTGGGCGATCGGTCGCCTGCCTGACCGATCAGTCGATCCGACCTCCCTCCACTCTTTTGATCATATCGTTTCTGTCCGACCTCCGATCGATCTGATTTTCAAAGTGTTGGATTCCTAAGACTTTTTTCTATTTTTTCATACTAGATTGATCGGTTTTGATATTAAACTGAGAAATATTGATTAGATCAAAGTGAGTTGATCGGTTGAAAAAGTCTGAACATGCTTCAGTATTTTGGTGATATCTAGAACTATAGAGCTTCAATAGATCTGATTCTTATTGAAAATTAAATTAGGGACATGGATCTACAAGTTATCTGAAGGAGCCAAGCGACAATTTAGCTTCTAAGATGTTCAATTTCTGGAGTGAAGTTCGGTGTAGTGTTCAGTCTCGATTTTGTTTTGGCCTGAAAGTATTTTGTCCATAACTTCTTCATTTCTGATCCGAATTGAATGTTTTTGGTGTCATTAGAACGATCATATCGAGTAGGAAGTTTTATCAAATTGCCTCATTTACCTAATCAAAATTTGGAGTCAAGATGTCAGTTTTTAAGACAACATAAGGGCAAAATTAGAAGTTCACTTAAGGTTGTAAGTTATAAGGCTTATATGTAAGGGCAAAAGGGTCTTTTCTCATTCATTAATGGCAGAATGGTAAAGAGACATGTGGGGTTTTGTTTAAATAGAAGAAGAAGAGAGCTATCGGGGACTTAGCAAAATAGAAGAGAAAAGAAAGGAAAGAAGAAATGAGAGACTGAGCTTTTGGTGGAGATAGGAGAAAGAAGAAGAAACAAAGCTAAGTTTTGATTTTTAGGAGATTTCAAGAGTGATTTTAAGGGGATTCAAGAGAGAAAAACGTGGAGGAACTCAAGAGCTTTATTTCAAGCCAAGAAATTTCGAATTTGGAGAAGATTAAGGTAAGAGAAGATTTTTTATTTTTGAATTTTTAAAGAGATTTTGGTTTAGATAGTTTAAGAATGTTATGGGATTATGTTTCCTAAGCTCAATTTTGGAGATAACATGGTTTAATTGGTTCAATTTTGGATAATTGTGAGTTAGGGTTTATGCCCAATTTTTGTGATTTGGGGATTTTGGAAGTTTTTTATTTAGATAGCTTGAATATATGAAGGATTTGTGTTTTCTAAGCTCAATTTAAGTAAATATGATTTTTATGATGTTGAATTTGGGTGATATTGGTTTAGGAAATTTTAAATTGGAGGAAAGAAGAAAGGCTATGGAGAATTGAGGCTTTGGACAATGTTCTATCACGGAAATGAGGTGGGTAATGTATTTATATTTTGAATTATAAGCTTTGTATGAATTTTTGAAAAAATCAAGAATAAGAAATGTTTTGAAAAAAAATTATTGTTTATGTTTTTGAAAAATTAAGAAGAAGACAAAAATGCTTTGAAATTATTGTTTTCAAATGATTGAATATTTTTTGCTGCAATTGTTTCGGACAATCTAATATAGTGATTAAATTGATACATTTAATTGGGTGGAATGTTTTTGATAAAATTGAAATAAGTGTTTAAATTCATTGGGATGGATTGATTTAAGAATTTGAATAAGTGAATTTTGTGACATTGTGTTTGAACGATTGGAAATTGGTATATGTTTTTGATTTGATATGTAAAATATGTGACACATTATGCTTGATTATGACATGACATGAAAATAAAGATTTCGAAATGTGCCTTCGGGCGATCTGATTTTCAAGCATGAAAATGTGTTATGTGGGTTTGGTGAGGTCCCATAAGTTGAGTCAGTGCACTAGTCTCGTTTTCTAAAGGCTTCTCCTGCCTGCTCGCTAGTAGCATTGGAGCTCCGTAAGGACTCCCATAAGTCCAAGGCTACACCGGACCGCCATGCGAAAAGGTGTAGTATGTTCTGTTCACGACTGCACAGGACCGCTATGCGAAAATGTGCAGTGTGTTCCGTTTTGGACCGACCCAAACCGTTTGCTATGTTATGTGTTTTGATTTGTGGTTATATGTGATGCATTCATGTTTTGAATTTTGTTTATGATTTTTGAAAATTTTGAGATATTATGAAAGGTGAAAATAAGTTTTAAAAATCATGAAAGTTTGGAAGCTGTATATGAGTGCTTTGAAAGTTTTAGAAATAAGCTTTCAATAATTTTTCTGTTGCGAAATTTTGATAAAATGGAAAATGAGATTTTGCAAATGTTTTTGCTTATTGTTCATTTTATAAATATGTTATCCACGAGCTATAAGCTCACCCCCTTTCATCTCCATCTCCAGGTTTCGAGAGGGAGATCGGATGAAAGAGATTCAAGACTTTTGTTCAATGTTTGTTTATTTTATGACTTATGTATTTGGAACTTTGGTATTGGATTTGTATATGGCTAGGAAAGCCATTAATGCTTTCTAAGCATTTACTTCGTGATGTAAATGGATTATGAAATTATGTATAAAATTGAGTATGATGTAAATGATTTATGGAATTGTTTATTGAATTGAAATATAAATTTGAGTATGATTAGGATTTATGACTGTGATTGTATATGAATGGGAATTGCTTATGATTATGAATTTGTGATATGGATTCCAGACGGGAGGTCCGATGATACTGATTTTGATTGAGAATTATCGAAGTGTTATAGGTATAGAAATGTGTTTGATTATTTTTGGAATTTCGGACAAGAGGTCTGATGAATTGTGTGGTTTTGTTTGGTATATAGAAGTGTGTTTGAAACCCTTTGCAGGTTAGGGTTTGTTAGAATGCAGTCGTTATGCTGCCCAAATTTTCGTTAAGGATAAGAATAAGATTTTGGTTAATAGAGGAATTATGGGATTTTTATGATTGCATAAGATTAAGTTTTGTTGACGATGATTTTCCAAAAGGGGGAAATCAAATTACTTTGATGTGTATAAGATTGAAGATATATAAATAAGAATGAAAAGAAAAAAATTATACCAGTTTTCGGATTGGTTTAGTCTTTCCAACGCTGATCTGGTTTTCGAAACTACGCTACAAATGTCGAAATTTGTTTCAGTCCGTTTCAAATCATTTTGTTTCAATTCGCTATGTTTTGTTCTTTCGTTTAGTTTCGTTTCGCTTTTGATACCTTTCGCTTTCATTTGCTTTGATCCGATTCGCTTTCGGTTCGCATTTCATCCTTTGACTTTTGCCTTCCTGTTCTTTCGAATGTATGATTCTGTTCTTTCGGTTGGGATCTGGTTCTGAGATCGGGTCCCAACAATAAACTTGAATCTCTGTATGCCAGTAAGACTGGGAATAAAAAGTTCTATCTGATTAAGAACTAGATGGGCTTGAAATATAAAGATGGTGCTCTTATCTCTGATCATTTGAATGATTTTGAGAGTGATGTACATCAGTTATCCACTATGGAGATTAAGTTTGATGATGAAATCCAAAAAATTGTATTGCTTAGTACTTTACCAAATTTAGATAACAAAATAACTCTTGGAAATTATACTCCTAATGGGAAAATGACCATTGACTTTGTTAAAATAGATCTCTTAAACAAGAAGAGAAAGAAGTCTATTGGCTTGTCAATACAATTTGACGACGCATTAGTTACTGAAAACAAAGGGAGGAACAAAAGAAAAGGTCAAAATGGTAGAGGTAAAAGCCACAACAAGTCCAAAAGAAGTCATAAAAATATGCAGTGTCATTACTTGTGATAAAATGGGTCATATCGAGAAGTGTTGCTATAAATAAAAGAGAGATAATATAGTTAGCAATAATAAGAATGATAAAAAGAAATAAGATAATGATGACCCGCTACTACTGCAACATGTATTGAGCTCATCATTGTTTATGATGAGAATTCAGTTAACTTTTCCAATGATAAGACCAGTTAGGTAGTTGATAATGGAGCCTCACTTCATGTTACATGAAGGAATGATTTTTTTCGTATTTTATATGCCCAATGATTTTGGAATATTGAACATGGCTAATGGTGTCTTTTAAAAGGTTATAAGCATCAAAGATATTTTCTTAGTATCCGAAACTAGAGCAAGGTTATTGCTAAAAAATGTTAGGCATGTACTTGACATTCGTTTAAACTTGATCTCTAAAGGTAAGTTTGATGATGAAGGGCTTTTTACCACTTTTAGAGCAAGATATTGGAAGTTTACTAAAGGCTCGCTAGTAGGTGCTCATGGGAAGAAGCACTCAAGCCTTTAAATGATGCAAGCTTTAACTACAAATGATGACATTCATCTTGCAGAGAGTGACCAAACACAATTATGACATAGATGTCCAAGCCATATAAGTGAAAAGTGTTTCAATTGTTTTTTTTAAAAAAAGATTTTTCTTCCAAGAGTGAAGAAAACGAAGCTTAAAAGGTGCCCTCACTACATGGATAAGAAATAAACAAGAGTTTCTTTCAAGAGTCACCCTCTATCAATAAAATCAAACTTGCTTAACTTAGTTATTCTAATGTTTATAGTCCATTAAAAGGTAAAATCTAGTGGTGGTGTTCTTTACTTTGTGACTTTTATTGATGATTGTTTCAAAAAGCTTTAGGTGTATGCTTTAAAATTCAAATATTAGGTGTTTGATGTTTTTAAGCAATTTTAGGCTTTAGTTTAAAAGCAGTCTAGAAGAAAGTTAAAGTGCCTTCATTATGATAACATAAGCGAATATACTAGACAACTTGATGATTATTGTAAGTCATAGGGTATTAAACATCAAAGAATACCTAAAAAGACCCCTTAGTTGAATGGTGTAGCTAAACAAATGAACATAAATTTGATCGAGAAAGTGCTTTATCTACCTTCAGAAACAAAGTTGCTAAAAAGCTTTTAGTTGAGGCACTATATATAGCAACACATGTTACTACTATTTGCATTTGTGTTTCTTTGTAGGGTGATGTCCTAGTCAAAGTTTGGTTTGGCAATGAGGTATCTCATGATCACTTGTGTGTGTTTAGGTGTAAGGCATATATGCATCTACTAAAAGATGAAAGATCAAAGTTAGATCTTAAGTTAACCCATTGAATCTTTATGGGCTATGGTTAATAAGATTTTGGCTACAATTTCTATGTTCTAGTTGAGAAGAAATTGTTGATGTGGTATTTGTTAAAGACCAACAAATTTTGATATAGAGGAAGTATAGCTAAAGAAGTTTTTAACATAGAGTAATAATGACCTTATTGACTTAAATCCTCCTCTATTAAATTCTACACCTACTCTAGTTTACAATAAAGATGACCATCAGGTTAAATATGGTGATAATGGTAGCATACTTAATGGTGATATGTCCACTAATAATGATGATCATAAGGATATCGATACTTCTGAGATTTAGCCAATTACCTTGAGAAAGTTTATCTATGAGCAAAAACCTTCTATTATATATCCTCCTAATGAGTATATATTTTTAACTGAAGGGAGAGAGCCTTAATTCTTTAAGGAAGCTATTAAATGTGATGGCAAACAAGGTTGGATGGATGTAATAAATTCCTTGCATAAAAATCATATATTTGACCTTGTTAAGTTGCTTAAGGGGAAGAAAGTTTTGAAAAACCACTAGATATGCAAGTTAAAACTAGATGAGATTGCTAAGCAACATTGAAACAAATCCAAACTTGTTAAAGGTTGTAATCAAAAGAAAGGAGTATATTTTGAAGAGAATTTTGCACCGGTTGTCAAGATGTATTATATTAAAGTTGTTTTAGGTTTAGTAACAAGTCTTGATTTAGAGGTTGAGAACTTAGATGTGAAGACTACTTTTGTTCACAATGACCTTAAAGAAGAAACTTATATGGAGCAACTGGGGAGCTTCAAGGTAAAGAGAAAAGAAGATTATATCTACAAATTTAAGAAGAGTTTTTATAGAATAATATAGGCCCCTCAACATTATTACAGAAATTTTAATTATTTTATGGGGGAGCAAGGCTACAAAAGACTTGTTTAGATCACTATGTATTCTTGAAGAGGTTATTTAAAGATGATTTTATAGTTTTGTTGTTATATTTTGATGACATAATCATTATAGGTAAAAATAAACTAAGAATTGTTAGATTAAAGCAAAAGCTCAATAAGGCTTTTATAACAAAAGATCTTAGGCTAGTGAAGTAAATACTAGGCATGAGGACCATTTGTGATAGAAAGTCTAGGAGGTTGTGGTTATCATAAGAGGAATACATCAAAAAAAATACTTAAGAAATTTAATATGGACAAAGCTAAACCGGTGAGTACACCTTTTGCTATGCATTTTAATTTGAGTGTTAAATGGAGCCTTTCTACCTTGCAAGAAAAGGAGACTATGTTGAAAGTTCCTTATGTTTTAGCTACAAGTAGTTTGATGTACACAATGGTGTGTACGAGCCTGATATAGCTCATGTAATTGGTCTATTCAATAGTATTCTTTCTAATCTAGGAAAAAGATAAATGTAATGCAGTTAAGTGGAATATATGGTATCTTCAAGGTGCTGAAACTTGTTTTAGAAAGTGAGAAACCAATTCCTGTTAGTTACTCTGATTATGATATAGTGGGTGAAATTGATTCCAGGAAGTCTACTTCAGGTTACTTGATCACTTTTGCAAGAGGATCCATGGCCTGACAAACCAATTTACATAAATGTATTGCATTATCT
Organism: Erythroxylum gracilipes; assembly: GCA_026413385.1. Lineage (NCBI taxonomy): Eukaryota > Viridiplantae > Streptophyta > Magnoliopsida > Malpighiales > Erythroxylaceae > Erythroxylum > Erythroxylum gracilipes. The sequence goes on from JANZLC010000005.1 coordinate 29,702,373, forward strand.
ACTATTAAGTCTTGATTTTATTGCAATAAAAGAGGCATGTAAAGAGTTGCTTTGGATGAAGTGTTTTGCTCATCAACTTAGATTTACATAAAAGAGGTATGTGTTGTATTACAACAATTAAAGTTCAATTTATCTTGCTAAGAATTTTACTTTTCATGCTAAATTGAAACACATTGATGTGAGGTATCATTGGACATGAGATCTTTTTGATGATAAGTTCCTAGAGCTAGAGAAAATTCACATTAATGATAATGATTCTAATATGATGATAAAACTATTACCAAGAGGCAAGTTCGAGACTTGTTTTTCTATTGGTGAAATGGCGATCACTCCATATGATTGGGAGGAGGAGATTTGTTAGTTTTTTTTTGTCCCTCTAATATGGAAAAACCAAAGTTTTTCTTTGTTATTTGTGGGTAGCCATTTAGGCTTTTGTTAGTTTTTTTTATCCCTCTAATATGGAAAAACCAAAGTTTTTCTTTGTTATTTGGGGGTAGCCCTTTAGGCTCTTTAGCCCAATAATGGGAACCCTTTTAAAGGCATATAATTCTTTCTCATTATAAGAAAAATTAGTTATGAAAGAAAGAGAGAATTGTGAGTTTTAAGGGCTTTGGGAATTTTTTAGCTACGCAGTTTTGATCAAGAAATAAACATGGTCCAATTGGGTTAATTTTTAGAATGCATATACAGGATATCCAAGCCTTTGATTTGAATAGTGAAGATATTTTGTACTGTTCTCATTTGCTAGAAATTACTACTACATCGAACCCTTACTTTTAGGTTACGTTTTCATTTCTCTTCTCTTATGTTTTGTTAATTGATTCTTGTGGTGTGGGTTTTATACTCGTTGACGATTATGATAATTGAGTATTTTGTAAGCTTCCTTAATTATAGTGGAGCAATTTGGTGGACTTAGTGTCTTGTGGTTTTTCCTTTTTACATTGGAAAGGTCTTCCACTTAAAATTTTGTTTGTCATTGCTCTTGTGGTTGTTGATTAATTTTATCTAAGTTCCTGCTTATTGAGATTTATATTTGTTGTGTTGGTTTTGGTACAAAAATTTAGTTTTATAGGAACATTTAGGTTGAGCAAGTTCGTGACTTACTAGTAATTGTAATAGTTAAATAACTCCCCTTTTTAGCATTCCCCATATTATAAAAAACGATGAATGTAAATGAATCACTTAAAAAAATATCTCTTCTTGATATAAAAAAGAAGGTTTTTTTATGTAACTCTTTTGTAAGATTACTTTTCATGCATTAAGACTTTCACATTAAAAAATTTATGTTCAAAATTTTCTTAGAGTGTATAGATAGTTCAATTGATTATTCAATGACATATTTTATAATTTTGATTTATGATTTCTAGGCATAGTGTTAACTATTTAGGTAACTACATCACACATTTTACTCTTAAAATCATAAATATTTATGTTTAAATTATTCATAGTTTCTACAATAGATGTTAATCTAGTTATTGCAGAACACATATTCAAATAACAAATGTTGACCACTAGTTATTATAAAGAGAAATTTAAATTTTAGTTTGCTTCTAAGGTTACAAGACATAGTAAAGTTGTAATATGTGTATTACTATTATAAATGATTGAAATCTTAATTATAAACCCAAAAATAAATTGGTACCCACAACATATATTTATGTTGCTGCTTTGGTTTTATGTAAACATGATATATATAATTGTTGAATTTGTTGATGTGGTTGAATCTATAAATGATTTCATATAATTTTGCTTTGATATACAATGAAGTAAGAAACACTAAAAGAATTATTACAACCACCAACATTAATGAAAAATTGCATTATTGTCAGTATGGATAACACTTATAAGGACTTCCTAAGCTAAGTTCAACCTAAAAGGTGATTTTATAAATATACTCAATTTAGGACAAATCTTAAATTTGAATATTATTTAATATTCTGGAATATATACTCATGAATACATATTATTCACAGAGCAAAAGAAAATACTATTACTTTGGTTGACATCACAAATATTTATTTAAGAAGTATTATTTTCATAAATTAGCTTTGGAAGATCAATGTTAAATTGAAGAAGCAACAAGGTAATGTATTAGTTCTGAGGTCATTGATTTGTAGTTAGTTCACGTTTTTAGTCTTTATTATGTCTTCCATAACAATGTACTTCTGGTACAAAGAAGCAATAATGAAGAATCATGATTTATGTATGAATTTATGGAAATTTTCTAATGACTGAATAGTTATAATTGAATTTTGTATGTGAATTTTGATTTAATAAATTTATATTATAAAGTATAATAAAATACATATAGGCAAGTACCATACTGTATGTAAGTATATTTGTATCTGTCATTGTCTTGGCCATTAAAGTTCAATATGCATATGAAAGGTTATTGAAATTAAATATAGATGATGTGAATTGATTTCTTCTAGCTGCACATAGACAAAAATTAATGGCTTTTGTACTAAACCCTAATCACAGATATCGACGAGTTTGCTATATAATGCAAAGGAAGTCTTGGCTTAAAGCTGTAACTGATGCAAAACGGAGGTATGATATAGTTAATATATCATAGACCATAAGAGAGCCTTATATATTTAATAATTTTCTTTTGTTATTTAGTTTAATTTTTAGGCTTGAGAAAAAAGCTTCATCTATATATTATAGTTAATAAGGGAGCTTATTGGAATCTATAAATCACTATACTTTTTCTCTTTAGACTAGCTTTTCATTTAAAAGGAAAATATAGGCCCATAGGAAAAGTAAGTCGTTCCTCGTAATCTCTTTTAATTTTTGATTTAGAAATCTTTCTTTTATATTTAGAGACAAAAGCCTCTTTCCCTCCACTTTTTTTTGTCTAAAATGAATAATCCCATTTAATAGTATCGAATAATGAATGGTAGAGGATAGATAAATTTATGACATGTAAGCTTTAATTCCATCCACATAGCCATTGAATCTGTACAATATATACAACAATGAATTTTTCTAAGTGAAGATATGACTAATTTAAGGTGTTAAATATTAAGAAAAGAAGTAGAGGCTTTAATTTTAAGGTGCACTTTGCATTTTTAAATTTATTGCACTTTGTTTTCAAGTTTTACTATGTATTTTGGTACATATAGAAAGTTATATAATTAAGCAATGAAAATATGTTCATTTGTATAAAATTCACTAATATGTTCTCAAATAACAATTATGTTTCAATTAATAAGTAAATTAGGGACTCAAAAATAAAGTTGAAACCATTCAAATAATTATCTTTTTGAGAAGTTTGGCAAAATTATTTTAGAAGTGGAAGTGAGCATTATATCAAATTAAAGGAATGCAATAGTTCTTAGAAAGCTACAACTTGATCTCCAACATATAAAAGAAGAGAGAATAGTTAGCTCAACTATAACAAAAATCTAGAATGAACACCAAAAAAGTATTAAAAATAGGGCATGAACTCTAACCAATTCTAACCAGCAACCATTGACTCAAAAATGACTTATGATAGACATAATTTAATCAACACACCGATTAAATTTAATATAGAGATCATATAATTTAATCAACACACAGATTAAATTTAATATAGAGATCATACTAAGTTAAATTTTGAGTTATAATGATCTATCTTTTCCATCAAAGCATATTTAAGTTGAAATTTTCAATGGATTACTGAGTGTTTTAGAAAATTCTCTTATTTCTCTCTTCCCATAGAGCGTAAATGTCATAGCTTAGAATTATCTTAAATAAGGTTAAATCTTTATGATGGCGAACCTTACTTACTTAGTTTAATCCATAAAATAAGGCTAGCTATTGTTAGAGAAATGGATACTGCAAAGGCTAATTTTAGAGCGATAATATGTTTGAGCTGAAGCAAGAGAAACACAAATGCTTTAAGGTATCAATTACAAAATTTATAGAGTATGTTGGATAGGAAGACACTTTCGAACCTATCTAATGTTCTTAAAATTTGCTTGATACTATTCAAAGCTTAAAATAAGCCTTATGGGAGTTATTACTAATCCATATTAGCTTCCACTTTGTGGTTTTTTAGATAGGTAGCTTAAAAAAGGTCTAATAAGATTTATTAGTGAATCTTCTAGAGGTATGTTCCCTCTAAACCATCTTGTCATTAAGACTATAATTAAAGACATGGTTTATTATAATACTGAATTCCTTATGCCTACATCTCTAATCCTCACCAGTTATGATTGAGTTTCCTTTAGCTTTCAAAGGAATCAAGAGCGTGAGATTGTCTAGGCTTTAGAGACTATGTAGGGAGCTAGCTTATTCTAGTTATCAAACCAAAACCACGAACTATTTCCCTTTCCATCTGCTTTTTTCCTTATTTTGATGCATAATACTCCTTATCTACATTAGTTAGTTTAGATTCCAGGAATTCCTTTGCTTAAATTTCATACAAAAGCCTAAGATTTTTATGATGTAAGTGTGCATCCACTTTACCTATATAGATTAATTGTTTATAAATAGTTTCTAAATCCATTTTCATAAGAACTTCTTATTTTCTTTTTTACATTATTCATCCCTAATCCCCCTTCCTCTCTAGAAGCATATACCTCATTCCATCTTACTTTGGCCTTAAGAGACATTATTTTATTTTCTACTATAAAAATTTCTTTAACATCCTCTCTGCATCATTAATTAAAGTTTAGGTTATGTTTATATCACAACACAAATGTATATGGAGATTAATGAGCATAGCCTTGACTAGTATTAATCTTATAGTATATAAGAGGAACTTATTATTCCAATACTTAATTTTTTATGAATTGAATAATTTTTTTATGAATTGAATCAAAGAGTAACTTATAGTCTTTATAATATGAAATTGGTATTCTTAGGTATTTGAAAGAAAGCTCTTATTGACATAGGCTTAATATCCTTATGAGTGACCTTGTTAGGTTTTGAGTATCATTAGATACATATAAGTAGATCTTAAATGTTTATGATTAGGTCAGAGATCAAGCTGAAGAATTTCAAATTATCCATTATAGTTTGCATAGAACTAGGATTAACTTACTATAGCAATAAGTTGTAAAGGAGAAACCATATATTCTTAGATCTTTACATATATGTTGGAATTTGAAAGCTTTATCTTGGTCTTATTTATGGGCTATCAATATGGTCAATACCTTAGTGCAAAAAGGTTCAAAGATAACAGGTCTCCTTATCTCAATCTGTTGACACATCAAAAGTTAAGGTAGGCTCCCCATTTACTAATACCACGTAGGATATTATAGTGAAACATTATTCTATATAAAAGATAGATTAGTTAGGCAACCCAAAAGTACTTATAAAATTAAATAAGAAACTCCAATACACTTAATGACTTTATTGAAGTTAATTTTTAGTGAGCAACATTTTAGGGCCTTTGCGACTATAGTAGCTTTTGAATAACTCTTATGTAAATACTGGATTATCTCCTATACTTCTCCCTTATATGAAAGCTCCCTAGTTTGGATTTATTACACTCTTTAACACCTCTTTTAATCTTTATGTCAAAATTTTAGATATGATCTTACCAATCGTATTATAATATGATATTGGCCTATATTCATCGTAGGAGCTTAACTTTGGCTTGTAAGGAATAAGAATTTTAAAAAGTTTTATTGAGTTCCCTAATCATTCTTCCTGTTATAAAGAACTCCAAGATTGATTTGGTGACTATCTCCCTTGTTAGGTACCGAGTATTTTGAAAGAAGCAAGCATTAAGACCATCTAACCCTGGAGCTTTATAACGGTTCAAATTGAATAATCCTTCCTTGATGTCCCTAGCATCGAAAGGTCTTAGTAGCATTTCCTTTTGTTACTGAGTTAGCAAATCTAGGATGAGCTTTATGATATCCTATTTATAGGAGTACATATTATTAGATGTATTAATGAATTTGACTATTATCTATCACAAGCAAAATATTCCACCAATCTTATCTCCCATGCTAGTATCACTAACACCAAGTTACTGCCTTTGGGAAATAAATTCAACATGTTGTTTAAGCCTCCAACTATGGACAACACCTCCATCAACGCCAACTACATGCAGGGAAAAGATGGGCAGGACGTTACCATCTGATTTTAGGTATGTTAAACCACTCTTATCTATCCTCTTTAGCTGGAAACATGAATTTCCTTATGAATTGCGTGAATGTTTGAGCATGATTTGGAGAAAGTGGTAAGTTTTCCTAACTATGTTTAGTGAAATTTTGTATTAGGATTCTCGGTTTCCTTGAACAGTCCTAGTGTTTTGTCCATAACATAGTCTACAAAACTCCACATTGGGTGATTCCAACTGTAAATGAAACCTAAGACATAGTACTAAAAATACCTAGAAGAGACCTAAACCTAATTCTAGCTGAATGATATTGAAAATTGAGATTGATTATGGTAAACTGATATTGTCCCTGTGATGAAGCAGCTTATGATATTTGGTACGTTTTTCATAATTTAGAAGGTTAAACGGCATGATTTTTAATGATATGGAAACTAGAGACATAGGGTAACAAATGACTAGAAGTCTTCAGAACCAAACTTGAACGTTTGATATGTGAAAATTGAGGAACAAATTGAGGTATGGTTAAATGAAGAGAAAAATAACATGGTAAATGGAGAGGAAAACAACATGTATATCCATGTCTTATGAATGTTATTCAGTGGGTATTAATTGGAAGCATGTAGATGCTATATAAGTGGCTTAATGGTTGTCCAATGGTAGCATTTATATTGTATAGAGTTCAATGGTTCAATGTAAGGAAAATAGTAGGTATAATACTATATACGTTATTTAAATGGAAAGAAGACAACATGTATAAATCATAGAAGTTGTTCAATGGTTGAATGAAAAGAAAATAGAATTTTAATCTTACTAAATGGTAAGATTTTGGCTAAGCCCTTTGTTATAAAATATGTAAAAACAAATTGGTAAGTTATGGATATACTTGGTAGGCCTTAGGAACCTTTTAGAAGTCTCCCTCATAGCTGAGTAAGACCATAAAGTTTTCTCGATCACCATAGACTCGGGACTAATAAAGGAAAAACACCAAACACTGGAGGGTAGTTTATGATAAACGACAAATAGTGAGTGTACCTTTAAGTTGATTTTGTAAAGATGGTTATTACCTGACTATGAAAAGTATGTTTATGAATAATTCCATTGGTGCTACTACTTGAATTTAAAGGTTAATCTTCACAAGACTTACATATGTATTAATTTAGCATTAAATTAAGTTTTGAATGCCCTTGGAAATTAATGAGATGTATACATGCTTTGAATTGGCATTGAATTAAAATTTGAATATGCTTTAAATTGGCATAGTAATGGATTTTGAATATGTTTTTTTAATTGGTATTGAAATGAGGTGTGTTTATATATTAATTGTGATTTAGCCTATGATACATTGTTAGGTCTGTATACATACAACTATATCGATCAAAGTACGTGCTAACATGCATGGCAATGTTTGGGGGCATCTGTCACTAACATGGGTGGTGTTGTGTCTGTCAATATCTCCTGTGAGTCGCCCTCTGCACATGTGGAGTATATATTGTGCTAACTTTGTTACAGGTAAACGATGCAAAACCAACTCCATAACCACTTATTTATATGTATTGCTAGCATTGTTATGGGTAAGTGATGTAGAACTAGCT
>JANZLC010000005.1:29710125-29726562 GCA_026413385.1 Erythroxylum gracilipes
GTTTAGGTAAGAATTTTGTGTTTTATGTCATGAATTACTAATTAAATGCATTATTTGTGATGGTTGTGAACCTAATTTCATGATAATTGTGTTAGTATAGATGGGTATGTAATTTGCTTGTTGCTTGATGTTTGCCTGAGGATGGATGATGTGGGATTGGATGAATGTAAGAAGAAATGTTTTAGGTATTTTGGAAGTGAAATTGTGTTTAGAATAGTGTAGAAAAGGGATGAATTAGTGAATATAAGTTACTGCCCTTTTATGGATAATTGTTTAAGTGAAGGTCTTGATTAAAGTGTAGGTGATTTATTGACTAAATTGGGTGCTTATTGGTGTAGAAATGGTGTTGGAATGATAGGATTTGGTTTAGGTGTAAAAACTGGAAAAATGAATTTGTACATTTTTCAAATTTTGCCATAACTTTTTATGTGGTTATGCAATTGAGATGAGGGTTGGCTTGAATTAAAATTTAGGAGTTTGGATACATTTTTTTGTGAAGGAAGTGATGCTTAATTGTGTCTTGAAGAGTTCTAAATTTTAACTTGAAAGTATAAAAATGTGCAGCATGAACAGTAACTCGAGATTTGTGATCTGAAACTTTGGGAATTTTTCTAGGTTGATTTTACTAACTTGGTCTTCATGAAAGTTGTAGCTTTTCTTGTTATATTTCTATCGCCACTAAGTATGACATTTTTTGATTTTGAGGTTGAAAGTTATGATTTGTTGATTGTTAGATGTTAATGTGCATTGTGCTGGAAAATGTCTCTAAGTGTAGGTTTTATAGTTATTGTACTATGAAGCCAATTCTGGACTGTTATGATTTCAATTAGCTCCAGTGGTCTTATGGAAAGTTGCATAGGAATGTCTTAGCATTATAATGATATATAATGTGCTATTTTTGGATGTAAGAATTGTAAGTTATGATTTTGAGAAGTTGTGTTACTGTTGATATGGTTTACGTGATGTTTAACAGGGAAGCCACAATCATGTAGAAATTTGACCTAGTTAGAGGTAGATTTTGCTCCTAACTTCTTCATGAAAGTAAGAGAATTGTTCTGATCTTTCCATTGATATAAAGCATAGAATTTATGGACAATGGGATAGAAAGTTATGATTTGTAGAAGTTGTGTTACTATTCAGGATGACATTATTGGGCAGAAACTTTGATTGAGATTTTAACCCATTTAGAGGTTGAATTTTCTTCCAAGTTATTCATGAAAGTTGTAGAATATGTTCTGATCTTTCGTTTGATATAAAGCTTGGAATTTTTGGCAAAAGGAATGGGAAGATATGAGTTTTAGACAACTGTTGTATTGTTTTAGAAAATTGTGATTAGGCAGAAACTTTGATTAAATGTTTGGCACCATTAGGGGTGAAATTGGTTTGAGAGTCCTTAAAAGAACTTATAGGGTTTTCTGTGATTTTTCTAATGAGACCTCATTTGTGATTTTTGGACACTTGTGTCAAAAGTTATGCATGGTGTTAGAAGGGAAATAAGTACAAATGTTCTTAGTGTTTTTGTTTTCTAATTTGATCCTTTTTTCCATTCTTTTGTGTATAACTTTTCATCCGACCTTCGATTGACTTGATTTTCGAGGCGTCGAATTTGTAAGTCATTTAATTGCTCTCCATGAGAATTAGCAAAATTTTGAGATTAAATTGGAAAGGAGGGATTAAATCGGACCGAAAAATTATTTTTCTAGTCAATATCTTAGCAATAATTGGACCTATAGAGATTCGAATTGAGTGATTTTGGTGTCTTTGGATTTCTAAAATTTAGAGAAAATTTTTGTGATAAAAATTTATGGAATAATACCGGGAATGTCACAAACATGCATTGTACACATTTTAATTCTTGCATGTGCATTATTAAACATTTTTTATTGTACACTTGGTAATATATATGTATTTTAATTGTTATAGAGGTGCATTTAGAACGTCAACCCACAGACGTTGCCGAGACTTCCAGGCATTAGCTCGGAAGCTATTGGTGAGTGACCTAGACGGTACCCATAATTATTAATTATTTATAATCTTGTGGCGAATAATGGTGGGTTTGAGTTTTGTTTCTGATTGTGGATTCCGGACAGAAGGTCCGATGTATTGGGGAGCTATGACATAGAAGTGCTACTTGTATGAGAATGTGTGACCTACTTGCTTATGATGTGATAAATTGTGATATATATACTGCTTAATTGTGACATATGCATTTCTTACATGAATGCATGGCAGATAATGACAGTTATGACTGGAGCAGCCACTGAGAGCTAAAAGCTCAACAATTGTATTCGGGCCTCGAGCCCCACAGTGATTCAGAGCCTCAGGCTCAACGATTAATGTGCCCATATTGGGACAGTTCAGGCACTCGGTCACAACACCGTAATAAATTAAAAAAGTGTCACATGCACATTTCATATGTATTTGGTTTAATCTCTTTAATTGAGTGAAAGGCGAAATGCCTTATGCTTATATGAAAAATAAAAGTGTTGCTTATGTGATCATATGGTACTTTGGATCAATTTGCAATTATGAAATATCTGTGATATGCTTGATTGTTGTATGAATTGAGTGGACCGTCGATGATGGTTACCTCACTAAGTTCGCAAACTCATCCAAAATTGCAACATATTTTTCAGGACCGAGAGTAGACTCTTAGCTCCAGAGGGACTTTTCTAGCAGTGTAGATCGTGTTGGCGAGAGAAGTCATGGCTTACAGGTCGGTCAGCTGGGACTTTTGGGATGACCTAGATAGATTTGATGTATTTTTCCTCTTTCATGTAGCATATTGTACTAGGATTTTTGTAGTGATGTACAAACAGTGAAAAACTGACAGATATGTAAACTTCTGGTTTTGATCAAATGAAATGAGGAACATTTTGGTTTCAAAAAAGTTGCGATTTTGTACTGATGTTTTATTATTATGATGCCATGTGATGTGAAATAGTGATCGTTCGTAGCTCGCCCTTATCGTAGGATATGTACTAGAATGACCTGCGGGCGTCCCGGTGTGTACCTTGCAGTAAGGGGGCGCTACAGTATCACTATCATACCAGTTTTCTTGCGAACAACATGTACTGGACTTACCCTTTCGCTGTTTGAGATTGGATAAATTATACCTGCATACAAAAGTTTTAAATTTTTTTTCATTACCACATCCTTCATTGTTGGATTGAGTCTTCTTTGGGGTTCCTGTTTTGCTTTAGTATTCTCATCTAAAAGAATCATGTGCATGCAAATCATCAGGCTGATCCCTTTTATGTCGACTAAAGTTTAACCAATTGCAGTTTTGTATTCTTTAAGTAGTGCCACCAATCTTTCCTCTTGCCCTTCAGTCAACCTTTTTGAAATGATCGCTGGTAATGACTCTCCATCACCTAAATAGACATATTTAAGGTGATCAGGTAGGGCTTTCAATTCGATCATCAAAGCCTGCAAAACATAAGGTAGCATTTTCTTGTGATTTATAGTAAGTTCAGCATTCAAAGTTTTTGAATCTATTGCAATTTCTAATAATAACTCTACAACTTCACTAGTAATTTCCTATTTATTACAGGTGATACATTCTTACCTAAAATTATTCTCTCCTTGTCCTTCAGCTTCCTTTTATTTGTGCACAACTCCTTCAAGAATTTTGCATATTTTGGAACTTGCTTGATGGCTTCCAAAAGTGGTATATTGATTACCACCTTTTTAAAGGTTTCTAAAATCTCTCTTTCATATTCATCATCTTTTGGTTTAGCCAACCTGCTAAGAAAAGAAGGTAAACATGCCTTAATTGATATTGATGAAGAAGAATCATTTGTTTTTACCTTTGTTGATTCTTGAGTTGGAAGTTGTTCCTTCTTTTCTCCACTTCTCAAAGTCATTGCACTCACATTCTTGTTAGGATTCACCACCGTTTGGGAAGGTTATTTTCCCAATGCTTGCGCTTCCAATTTACTCACCGAGGTGGCTAATTGAGTGATCTAATTTCACAAGTTTTGAAGGTTTGCCCTTTTATCCTATTGAAATTGTTGAGTATTATTAGCAAACTCCTTAACAATTTCATTTAAAGACATACCTGAATTTAAAGATTGAGGTTGAGCATATGTAGGAGCTTGAGGTTGTTTATTAAAATTGTGACGTTGATATTATTGTTGGCCTCCTTAATTTCCATAGCTCAAGTTTGGATGATCCCTCCATCCTGGATTGTAGTAATTAGAATAAGGGTCGTACTTTCGTTGAGGTTGACCAGGAAAGCCTACTATTGTTTTAGCTTCTTGAAGAGATTCTTGTTGCACTATAGGGCACATATTCGTATGATGTCCAAGGAATGAGCATATTTTGCACACTCTTACCAATTACAATTGACCTAAAGTCATTTGATGAACTAAAGTGGTTAAATCAGATATTTTATCCTCAAGGTGTGCGTTACTTGCCTCATTTACACGCTTAATAGCTCCATCCATCCTTGTCCCAAACTGTTGAGAATTTTCGGTCATAACTGATATCAAATTTCTGGCTGCCTCAGGGGTTTTGTTTACCAGAACTCCTCCACTAGCTGCATCGACCATACTTCGATCCATTGGCAATAATCCTTCATAAAAGTATTGAATTAGAAGTTGATCAGGAATTAGATGATGTGGACAGCTAACACATAGCTCCTTAAACCTTTCCCAATATTCATATAATGTTTCTCCTATAATTTGTCTTATCTCATATATCTCCTTTCTGATATTCGTTGCTCTTGATGTAGGAAAGAACTTTTCCAGAAACATTCTTTTCATTTCGTACCATGTTATTACTAAGCCAGGGTGAAGATAGTATAGCCAATTTTTTCCTTATCATTCAATGAGAACAGAAAGGCCCTGAGATTAATTTGTTCTTCTGTCACCCCTTGTGGCTTCACTCCAGAGCAAACAACATGAAATTCCTTCAGGTGTTTATGCAGATCTTCACCTGCAAGACCACAAAAAATAGGCTATAAGTGAATCAAACCATATTTCAATTCAAAATCTACCTCAACATCTAGAAATTGAATGCATAAAGGTTATTGATTCAAATTTGGTGCCGCTAACTCCCGCAATGTTCTGGGATTGAGATTTGCTATCTTTTTGTCCCCTTCTTGAAAATTAGAGTCTTCAGCAATTGTTAGATCTACTTCAACTTTCACTTCTGGAGGTGAATGATTACTTCCTTGCTTAGTCTCTTTTCTCAAACGACACATTATCTTCTCAATTTCTAGATTATATTGCAATTTAACTGTAAGAGAATCACGAGTCATACAAGATAAGAGGTTAGTAGTAACTGTAAAAATAAAAATAAAACTAAGAAACTTGAAAATTTTTCTAGACAACGGGGCTAAATTTTGGTCAAGTTGTCGAAGCCCTCAAAATAATACCGATTCTCCAAACTTTTGTAGTAGTCGCAGAATTAGGTCGTATCTCTAAAGAACTGAACACTAGTTTCTTAATTTTAAGCAATAAAATTAAATGGTGGGTTTTGATTAAATAACTGATTAATTGAATTTAATACGAAAACAAATTAAATCAACTAAATTTAAATATGAGAAAGGCAAGATTACCAAACTTCGATTCAAGGGAAATATCTCATCTAATTGTAACATTGATCATTGGTTCAAAAAGAATATTTTCACGATTCAAGCAATTAGTCCGAAACATATTAGAATAGCCATATTCACGATTCAAGCAATTAGTCCAAAACATATTAGGATAGCCATAATAAGTCTCAAATTTTCCTAATTAATTGGTTCAAACCTACCATCCAAACCAAAACTTATCATCTATTAACTGGGTTTGATAGCATTCCATATCAAGTAAATGATAGCAATAGGCTTTGTGAAAAAGACTAAACCTAAATTAAATAATCTAGATAGCTGCAACTATTTAATTTAGTTTTCTTTTTTATCATATGTTAATTATGAAAATTCGTAAATAACCTCTTTACTACTTGTACCAATTCTTCATGAAAATTACAGATCATTGAATTAAATTAAATTAATCGAATATTAAACTAAATTGTCAGATTAATCGAATATCAATCATTTATGAAATATGAGAACTCAAAACAAGAGATACTTGAGTTAAAACATGAATAAAAGCTTAAAACACAAAACCTCACAAAGTTACAATCAGAATATTGAATTCCCTTGAATCAGAATGATGAGTTTATCCACACATGGCTTTCGCTCCAATAACAAAAATAGAAGAAAGATAAAGAATTACTAAAAACATAAGAAGTGAGAACCTTTTTCTATTGTGAGAAATATCCCTTTTATAAGGATTTCTATTCTAATCCTAATCTAACTCTAACTTGTAAAGATGTCTATCTAAAACAAGTTCAAATCCCAACGTGATAAGGATAAGAATAAGTCTTCCAGTCAAATTCCAACTCTTCAAGTGATCAACCTTATCTAATGCATCAATCTCTTCACTTTATCCAAAATTTTTCATATCATCAATAGAGTCCCAATTTGATGTAATCTCTACTTTTCATCTTCTAAAACAAAACAAACATTAATTTCCATATTTAAGCACTAAAATAAATCTAAAACAATGGAAATAATATCAAATAATATGTCAAGATAAGATCTTATCATATATTCAAGTTCACATATAAATACACTTATTTTGAAATATTTTAGATAAATAGAAATACAAAGCATTTTTCTTCTCAAGCTCTTGTTCATTATACACTTATGATCCTTTTTTCGTTAAATTATGTGTGCTCAACTATAGCTTGTTTAAAACAAGCTCCTTTAACTACAACTTACTCATAATCATCCCTATTTGCCTAAATATTAGCCCTCATGCATATTGTTATCTCCACTATTTTCTTCTAAACCTTCTTCTATATGATTAATCCTTGTTACTTGCTTCTAAACCTTCTTACATATGATGATCTTTATATTTATTTCTTCGTCTCCTTAAACCTCATTTTCTTGACTATCAACTATTTGATCTCCTTCAACATTGTCCCGTTCAACACTATCCTATGAGTGCCAACCATATTGACCACATTTTTTACAAAACCATTCCAATTTTATATCTACTATGAATCCTTTTCTTCAGCATTATACTTAACTCCTCAAAATTTTAGTAACTTTGGGTGTATAAATCGTAAACTATGACTCCTTCTACCTCATTATTTTGTGATATTGTAAAGACTCCTAAAATTGTCTTTTGTTTCAAGACTTCTCAAGCCATCCTTCAAACATATAAAAAGAAACTTGTATATAAATTCCTTTACATCTCCATATCCTAAAATTCTAGCTATATAAATAAAGAATTACTTGGTAATCATGATTCACTCCATCTAACACCATTTTCATTTTAATTTATTGCATTTTAGGAATACACCTAAAAGAACTTCCATGTCAAACTAAAGCTTTAATCTTAAATCTAAATTAATTTAAATGCAAGATACATGTAACATACATATCCAGAGATAAAAAAAATGAAAAATATGTAAGTAAAATCAATATATATTACAACTTTTGTGCCACATTTTAAGTTTTCAAAAGTTTAAACGTAAAAAAATGTATGAAATATAAAATATAAACAAATAATATGAACAAAATATATTATGGTTTGTAACATGTTTAAATATGCTAGCTTTAGAGGTATAAAATAATATGAAATACCAAATACATGTGATTTCTAAATTAGAAGAAGCTTAAACATGAATAAGTGCATGCAATAAACAATATAAATCATCACTAATTTGAATAATGTATTTTAGGTTTCTAAAAATTTAAATATAACAAACTTTTGGATTTGAATTAATATCAAAAACATATGCATGTCATATTGAATTTAGTAATATATGAAAAGTGCAATCAAAAGTTAATATAAATCATTCATTTGAACAACACAATTAAAAGGTTTACAAAATGTTTAAGTAATGCAAACTTCTGGGTTTATATCAATATTAAATAACAATCCAATTATGATAATAGTTGAAATCCTAGGTTAAATTTTAAAAAATTGCTTAACTATATAATAAGAAAATCATGGAACTATCAATATTTTTTACCTGGTACTCCTTTTGACAATCAAATTCACCCACGATATACTTTGCAATCCTTTCGAAAATTAAGTTCGATTGCATCAAGATAGTTTACATTTTCATATGTATAAATTAAATGATAATAACCATTTAATTTGATTGCAATAGTAAAATCATGGACATGTTCTCAAAAATTGAAAAATATATTCTTCTCTTGAAGTTAAAATGTACGAAAAGCAACTTAGAGTTTGGATAATCAAGTAGGCATATGTTGGACTTATTTAGATGGGTTAGAGGTTCCATAAAGGCTCTTTCACATGTTGAATAGTCTCTCTATTTATAAAATATATTAAAAGACTTTGTTTAGAAAACAAAGTTCATTGATTGGATTTCTTCACATCACAAGGAACTTTTTAGTAAATATAAAATAAAGTGTGTATTTTAAAAATATAGCCATAATGAAAGTTCGCATCTTTATCTTTGTAATTATGGACCATTGATAAGATTTAGATTTTTCCTATTCAATTTTTTCTCTTACCACTTTCCTTAAACATAGAGGAAAATTTCCTTGAACAAAGAGGTAAAAGGGAGAAAATTAATTATATAGGAAAAAGTTTAATTTTGACCTTAACATTTCATTAAAATACAAACTAGTCCTTAATATTTTAGAGCAATCAAAATGAATCCTAACTTTTATAGAACATTCAAATTAAACCCTTAGTGGATAGAAAAACTCATAAAGTTATTTTTTTGTCATTTTTGTTTTATTTTTTAATATACTTATAGGTCTCATAGTGTCACGTGGCTTACATATGGCACCATAGGTAATGAATCATATACACCCCATGATAGGTATTATGGCAATTATATTTTAAATAACTACCAAAGGTAATTAAGGTTTTGAATTTAAAGGCCAAAGGATAAAAGATAAGAGTAATATTTTTTTGAATAAAAACTTCTGCAGAAAGAGATATGCTTCTTTAACCTGCGGAACTACAACAATAATCTAAGTATGTGATATTTTATTTTTGTATGCATATGTAAAGATCCTGGTTAACATGATCTATGTGATTATGTTTTATCTTGATTATTTTTAATATTGGTATTAAATTTTTTTAATGTTATATGCATGCGTAAATCTGCAATTTGGCTATTGATGATTTGTGAATAATGATTTGAATTTTTACGAATATCGTGATTTTTTGATATGCTATTTCTTGCTATATCATACATTTGTTTTACGCTTATGGTTTTACTCATTTTGTTTCTTATAATCCAAAAGCCTAGAAATGTCGGGTTTTCATTTTTCTCTTCTTTTATGAGTGTTGGGAAGATGATTGTTGAAAGTCTTCAACAATGAAAAATGAATGGTCTTTAACAGTGAAAAATGGTTCTTACAAAAACGTTAAGAACAAAAAAGAGTTTTCTTTTTTTTTTAATGAATGGTCTTTAACAAGAAAACGTTGTTTTTCGCTTCTCTCTCTAAGCCAGAAGAGTCATTTCTTCTATCTCTAAGCCAAAAAAGAAAAGATTAAAAAAAAAGAAAATGAAACGTAAAGAAGAGGAGGAAGAAGACTAGAGGCACGTGGCATATAAGATATTCATATATAAATAAAACATTCGTGGCAGATGGGCCACTGCTTATGCCTCTCAAGTTAAACATACAAGTATAATAAGATAAGACTTAACAAATGTTTTTTTGGATATATGTTTTAAATTAAATGTAACATAAAGAATTAGAAATACGTTTTCTAATTTACACAAACCAATTATGTTAGCTAAATTAGTTTCTAATTAATATAAAATATTAGAAATTAGTTTTTTTAATACAAGTAAACTAATTTGTTTAGTTAAAATAAACTTAGAAATAAGTTTCTAAAACCAACAAAATAAGAAATGAGTTTTCTAATTGAATTATTTTTGTTGAATTAAAATTAGACATATGTTATCTAATTAAAATCAAAACTAATTTGTTTAGTTGACATTAGAAAGGAATTTCATTAGAAATTAGTTTCTAATTAAACTAACATAAATTGATTAGTTCAATTATAATTTAAATTAGAAATAAATTTCAGATTTTATTTGAATTATTCATATTTGAATATGATTATATTAGAAATAAGTTTCTAATTGATTAGAAATTAATAGCATAATTTGATTAGTTAAATAAATTACTAATAGAATTAAATTGTTTCCACAATATGATCATGAGTTTGTTATGTATTAGACAAAATAATTTTTTATTTTGTGTACTCTTCTAATTCCTGAAAATTTGTTTTTCAGGAAGATGCCTATTATTAAGTAGACGCCTAAGCTTGTTCGATGTGAGGCACAGAAGAGACGTATTGGCAATATGTATATAAAATTAGTCAACATACGTTTAATGCCTAGAGACGGTCTAACACAACATGTTATTTCAATTAATAACATGATGCAAGAATTATGCTTTGGAGGTTCTTGAGCTTATACAAATGTTGAAGTAAAGTATATGACTTTGCTTGCAACATTACCTCAACCTCAAGGCGAATTGTTACGAATGCTTTGGAATAATATGCCTAACGAGAAGACTTATAGTTTGTTAGTGATGACATTTATTAAAGAGATGTGTAGATTGGAGTTGATTAGGACTTTGTATCCTATAGGTCTTCCAATGGAAATAGTAAGAGTTATTGTAGCGCATTTAATACAATATGTTTGTTTATAAGAACAAACTCTTGTTTTTTTATGTAATATGTTTACATGTATATCATAGAGGAATTCGTCTAGAGTAAACTAATTAGGATTTGATTGTTGTATGAATGATGATTGAACACGTTAGTGGACTTTTGTTTTCATAAGTAATTGTGATCGAATTATTTATTTTATGAACCCTTAATATGACATTAATGTGCATATATATTTCTTTCTTATTGTAGAAACTTAGTGTTTCAAACTACAAGAAAATTGGCTACTGCTTCAAAGAATATTGTTGCTGAACTCAATAGGGGTGAGAAACTCAATCGTGACAATTATGAAATCTGGAATATGAAAATCCAATATGTGCTGGAGGAGCAAGAGGCTCTTAAACCATTAAACCTAACCATGGAAGTTCCTGACTAGGGAAATACGTCCTAGCATAAGAGGGACTGTGAAGCATATGAATTATGGAAAAGAAGAACTCTTTAGCTCACATCAAGTTGCTGAGTAGCATGGATAATGATATCATGCGAGAGTTCTGTAAATTCGAAACTGCAAAGGACATATGGTCCACATTGGCTGCTCGTTTTAAAGATGCTTCAGTGACTAAAGTGAGGTCACTTACAATTAAGTTTGATACTTATAAGAAGTACCCAGATGATACAATGCAAAAACATCTGAGGCAAATGTCCAACATGGTAAGTGAGTTATGTAATGTTGGTCATGAGCTTTCTGATGAACAACAAGTACAATCTGTGATTCATTCACTGCCTCGGAGCTGGGAGCATATCAAGATGCACCTAACTCATAATGAGAACATGAAGACAATGGAAGATGCTACGAGGTATCTCATCTTGGAGGAGGAGCGTCTTGAAGCCTCAAAGATGTCTTCTGAGGCATATGCAGTTAGTTCTAGATCACATGGAGCTATGAACAAGAAACGCAATCATTATGATGGACCCAAGTGAAAGAATAATAAGAGATTTAACCACTCTCCTCAGGAATCCAAGAAAGCAAAATGGAACCAACGTGGAAAGGGAAAACGTCCCTTCAAGAAGAAGAACATGAAACATGTGAAGTGCTATAATTGTGGTAATAAGGGCTACTTTGCTCGAGATTGTACCGAGCCTAAGAAGGTACAACTTTATAGTACAAATATTTGTTCTTTGAATGTTTCTTGTTCTGTTTTTTTAACTGAATCACATCTTTGTGGATTGCAAACTCAGGAGCAACCAAACATGTAGTGAAGGATAGAGATGCCTTCGTTGAGTTTCGTAAACTCCCACGTGGTAGTCGATGGCTTTATGTAAGTGACAATTCCAGAGTTGTTGTACAAGGAATTGGTACATGTAAATTGGACATGCGTGGAGGATGACCCCTCATCCTACATGAAGTATTATTTGCTCCACAGATTTGTATGAATCTTTTATCTGCGTTGATGTTGGTTAGACTTGGTTTCAATATAAATTTCCACAGCGGTGGAATGGATTTGTATCTTGGATTTATTAATTATGGTCATAGTTTTTTATGTGATGGTTTTATTGTACTGGATATGTTAAAGGAAAATAATAATATTAGTTATTCATTATTTACATCTAGTAATTCCAATAATGATGCAACTTTGTAGCATGCTAGACTATGTCATATTGGTCAAAATCGAATTAGTCGATTAGCTAAAGAAAGGCTTTTAGGTAATCTAAGTCAAGTAAATCTACCTATATGTGAGCATTGTTTAGCTGGTAAAATGGCAAGAAATCTATTTGAAAAGGGAACACGAGATTTATATCTATTGCAATTAATTCATTCTGACATCTGTGGTCCAATGAATGTAAGGGCTAGACGTGGAGCAGTTTATTTCATCATATTCATAGATAACTATACTCGATATGTTCATGTCTATGTGATTTCTCATAAATCGAAACCATTTGATTGTTTCATAAAATACATGAACTTGGTTGAGAATCAATTAGATAAGAAAATAATTAAAAGCATTACGAACTGATCGTGGACAAGAATACTTGTCAGAAAAGTTCAAGGCTTTATATGATGAGAAAGGAATAGAAAGGCAATTAATAATTCCTAGAACCCCACAACAAAATGGCATCGTTGAAAGATGAAATAGGACGTTATTAGAAATGATTAGGTCCATGATGGCCCAAGCCAATTTACCAATCACTTTTTGGGGTGATGCGTTGCTAGCAGCCACCTATGCACTCAATCGTGTGCCCATGAAATCAGTTACTAACACACCATATGCGTTGTGGACTGGTAAGAGACCTGATGTGTTAAGTCTCAGACCTTGGGGGTATGTAGCCTATGTTCATGATCTCTCTCATAAATATAGGAAATTAGGCATAAGAGGAAGAAAAAGTATTTTTATTAAATACTCAAAACACTTAAAAGGATACGTGTTCATTAGTGAACAAGGTAATGGAGGTGTAACTGAATTTGAATCACGAGATGTAACATTCTTAGATAATGATTTTCCCAAGCAAGGCGAAATAGGTAAAGGTCTATTGTTATATAAGTCGCTTGATCAGAATGGTTCTATTATGAAAAATTAAGATGAGGAACTTCAACCAAGTGGGAGCAATTCCACAGAAAGGTTCTCTATGATGACTGATCCGAGTGGGAGCAATCAGATCAATCATGAATTTGTTTATGATGAACCTAGGTTAAGATGAAGTAATCGAGGAATAATTCCCCAACGTCGTTTTGAGATTGAAGGAGAAATTAATATGATTGTTCCGTAAGAGGCAGAAGAGCCAAGGAATATAAATGAGGCTCTTAATGGCCCTGCTAAAGAAGAATGGATGAAAGCAATGACAGAAGGAATGGCTTCTTTAAGCTTAAATCAAGTATGGGACTTGGTTGACTTCCCTGAAGGGCGTACAACAATTGGGAATAAGTGGGTTCTCAAAATAAAACCAAAAGCTGATGGCAGTATCGAAATATATAAGGCACGCCTTATAGCAAAAGAATATACACAACAGGAGGGACTTGATTACTAGGAAACTTTTTCACCTATTGTGAAGTTTGCTTCAATCCGTCTTATTCTGACTATAGTAGCCAGTATGGATCTAGAATTACATCAAATAAATGTAAAAACTACTTTTCTCAATGGAGAATTAGAGGAAGAAATCTATATGGAATAACCTGAAGGTTTTATCAAGGCAGGTCAAGAAAATAAAGTATGTCAATTATTAAAATGAATTTATGGCCTGAAGCAGTCTTCAAGACAATGGTACATTTGTTTTCATAACGTAATCATTTTGTATGATTTTCAAATGATTGATGAAAATCATTGTGTGTATGTTAAGAGATCCAAAGATAAAGTCACAATTTTATCTTTATACGTGAATGATATATTGATTGCTTGTAATGACTGTTTACGCAAATCAAAGATTGGTTATCATGTGAATTTGAAATGAAAGATATAGGTGAAGCGGCATACATTATTGGAGTCAAGATTTCAAGAGATCATTCGAAGAAATTGTTAAAGAATTCTTGAACGATTCCGTGTGCAATATTGCAAACCAATTGATAATCTTATTGCTAAAAATGAAGGCCTTAGTCAGAGAAATTGCCCGTCAACACCACAAAAAAGGGAACAAAATGAAGAATGTTCCCTAATCTAGTGCAGTTAGAAGTCTTATGTACGCAATGATGTGTACAAAACCAGATATTTGTTATGCTGTTAGGATGGTGAGCAGATATCAATCAAATCTAGGCCAAGCATATTAGAAAGCAGTAAAGAGAATATTGAGGCATCTAAAGGGAACTGTGGACTATTCATTATGTTATCAAGGCAATGATCTATGTGTATAAGGGTATACAGATGCAGACTCGCGAGGAGATTTAGATGAAAGAAAATCTACCTCAGGATATGTATTCTTACTAAACCATGGAGCAATATCATAAAAAAGTAAGAAACAATCTTGCGTTGCATTATCCACAATGGAAGCTGAATTTATAGAATTCTCAACTACAGTATAAGAGGCTGTGTCGCTTCATAATTTCTTAATGCATTTAGGAGTCATTAAAAGCAAAATTAATCCAGTGACCATCAACTGTGATAGTCAAGTTGCAATCGCTTATACAAAAGACCCCAAATTTTATTATAAGACAAAGCACATAGATACCAAGTATAATTATGTGAAAGATATAGTTGCACGAGTAGAAGTGAACATGAGATATATATCTATGCAAGATATGATAGCAGACCCAATGACAAAGCCAATTTCTAGAGATGTATGTTTATGCTCGCTAGAGATGAGACATGTTTAAAGTTTATTATCTAGGTAATAATTGAGAGCAAGAAACTTAAACCATTAATGCCATAAGGAAATTAGTTCAACGTGTTTTGTTAATCACTATATCTGTCTTACCTTGCCAGATGTGAGTTCTTAATAAGTTTTTGAGTAGATAAATGAACTCAAGTTAAACATTGAGTATGTTTGAACTATTATCTATACGGTATTTTTTGAATGAAAGATGTTCAAGTTAAACGAAGAGAGTAAATACTATAGCACATGACTCGTACCATGTGTGCACAACTGACCAAAGAAAGGGATTAATGTAAGTCGCCAGATCACATCTTACGTTGTGTGAGACCCTTGAGGTTGAGAAGAACCTCATCATATACCCTTATGACCCTTGTTTCATTCTTGAGAATTGAATTTAAGATTTGTTACTTTAGGTTATTGCTAGAAGATCATGCAAGATGCGATCTTATGGAATAAGTCTAGGAAAGCGAATTAAATTTAATTCAAAAGAGAATTGAGAACAGAGGAAGGTCATTTATTTTAGATCATTGATTCACATGAAAAGTATTCATAGATGGTAGAGAATTTGAATACTGTTATGACTCAAGAAAGTAAATGAGATCAAAGAAAAGTGCAAATACGAGATATGACCTAGGGTATAGCTGTTGTGCGGAAATGTTAATAAATTTGGAGTAAAAATAAAACAACAACAAGAATACCAAGATTTTTATACTGGCTCGGCAATACCTACGTCCAGTTTGGAGACGACTGAGTATTTCACTATAATCAATGAGAGCATACAATAGTATTTATCACTCGATTTTCCAAAAGACCCAAATTAATCCAAGCTCATACTCTTACTAGGAAGAAAAAAAATATAAATGTTTTTTTTTCTCTCCTAGACATTTCTACTCTATCCTTCCTCTAAAAATATTCTCTCACACAAAAAACAACTTCTGCTCTCTTCTTTCTTGCTAATTTCTGCTCTCTTCTCTCCCTCTCTCTTCCATTGTTGTTGCTTCTCTTTTAAAGAGAATTCAATGGATGAAGGTCAAGGCCAGTTGCACCAAGCCATCATTTTTGACTTAACAATCACTGAAAGCAAGCTACAATTTATGACTTTGAGAAGCTAAGATTTCTGACTTTGAGACAATACTCAACAATCTCCATCTTGGCTCAAATCCTTGAAGTGGAATTCTCAATGGTCGTCTCCCAATCCCTAATAGGGCGATCAACAAATTTTACAAATGCCAATCAAGTCTAAACAATTCTTGAACTTGAGTAACGAAACTGGTTTTGTCAACATATCAGTAGGATTGTCGACAGTCATAATCTTCTGAAGAAGAATTCCTCCCTCATCAATAATCTCACGAACAAAATGGAACCTCACATCAATGTGTTTTGTACATGCATGATGAACTTGATTCTTTGCTAAATAAATAGCGCTCTGACTGTCGCAATGAACATCCACATGGTCCTGATGGACCCC
>JANZLC010000005.1:29728285-29740097 GCA_026413385.1 Erythroxylum gracilipes
GGAAGGTTTTGATATGCGATTCAAAGGTAAATACAACTTTAAGGAAAAGAAAGGGGATGGGAAACAGATAACAACAGAGAAGGGATGAGAAAGGGAATGACAAACTTGCATAACATTCTGAATAATCCGATCCTTGGCACCCCTGCAATATATAAAGCACTTTGTTTAACCGTTCTTCACTTTTCATAGGCTTGGGCCATTTGTTTAGTCCTTTTCCCAGCTGGGCCTTGCCTCATGTTATACTTGCTCATAACAATACCGACCCAAACATCCTTGTCTCATTAACATATTAATTCATAACAGTGCATGTGTTAATATTGCAGCCTTTTGGTTGAGATGATTATGATTACTCGATGAATGGTCAGAGAATATGTGAGAGTACTTTTCTGCACGTAATGCACAAAGCTCTGGTCACGTGGCAGGATCACTGCATACCCAATGATTATGGCTCTGTTGAGTGCTGAGATTAAGAAACTATTACAGCTACATGCACAAGCACAATAACTTCTAAAACCTCCTAAAAATAAATATAATAGCTATTTTTTGTGTTTCACGTCTTGAGAGCTTTCCTCCATTTAAGGAACTGCTTTATCGTGTTTTCGGCAGCTGGGAATTCATGCTTTCTGAAATGTAAGCTCAAGGAAGTTTGATACACAAAAACTTGAGATCCAGCCAAATTTTAAAAGTTCGGACATATTAGTAGCTGGTTTGAGCTGTCCGCTACTGCAAGTTGTTAATGACTTCCTATAACATCATTTGCATGATCAGGACGTAAATAATATAAGATGACGCATAAAACTTATGTTCTAGGCACACATTCATGTGGATGAAAACATCAAATCCATAGAGGAAAACGATCTGCGATTCGGGTTGCATCAGGCCAGTTTTGTCGTTATTGGTTATCCATGTGCAAATGATTGTTGGAAGTGGAGTCAGTAAGCTTCCAATCATTGAGGACCATCTGTATTGAGTAACAATTCTAAACGCGTGATTACGGGCAGGAAGGGCTCAAGAGAAGGTAGAGACTAGTTAGTTCTGTCATTCAATTGCAATTGAGTGCACTGTATCAAATGTACTTTTAATTGTGTGTTTGTATGCATGTATATACCGTATCAATTGGACAAAGTAATCCACAAAACAAGAAAAGAATGAGGATGATTTTCCTTGTAATAAATTAGAAATAAAAAATAAAAAATACAATTACAGTAGACCATAAGAACTAATCAAATGAGATAGTTCATCTTTTATTAAGTTAACTTCTTTTTTCTTTTATGTGAATGACAAAACTTGCTTTTTATTTTTTAATTTTTGAAATAGAATAGCGGCTGACAATGTAAGGAAAATTGGTTTAATAAAAGAATATATACACCCAATCATATCGAATAATTTTTTTATTGGAATTTTATTATTGCGCAAATGTTTGCTTTATTTTAAAATAAATGAAGAAGTAAAAATAGGGGATTATGAAAATTTTAAAATTATTAATTATTTGCAATTTTTGAATTTATGGTTTATTTGTAATAATTAGTTGAAACTATACTTTTTTTTGGAAATAATTTAGGTCTACTTCTGTAACAAATAGAGATATACTGTGCATTTGAAATTGTCCTCTAATCTTAATGTTAGTTTAATTAAATACTTTTTTATGTTCTTTGATTTGAAATATAAAAAAATCATTAGGTAGTTCTTTTAATTAATAAGTTCTTGGATTTGCTATGTCATTAGCTTCATCAAAATGTTGTTAATTAGCTATTGAAAGCTTCATTGTTGTAAAATTTTCTTTTTATTTATTTTTAAAATATTTTTATCTCTTTTCTTATAGTTTTCTTTTAGGTTGGACATGATGATTGGGTTTTTATAATCTTTTTCCCGTTATTTAATATGTATCATTCTTTAAAATGATTTAATATTTCAAATAGAAATTTTGTATTTTTTGTGCATATATCCATTTGCTTCTGATTTAGACTAAGTTTGTTAATTAATGTAATTTAGTCATTTAAAGGTCAAGATAATGATTAGAGGGTTTCTTTAATATTTTTCTTTACCTAATATGAAATATGATTTATTACTTTTACTAAATTTTTATCAATACACTAATTTATTTTTTGATACAAATTCATATTCTTATTTAACTATCAGTAGAATTTCATCATTTCTAGAAAAAAAATATAGTAAAGTTATTAATGAATTTTATATTATTAAAGCTTCCATTTTATTTTTATTTTTATTTCTAAATTTAAAATTTGAAGCTTTTCCTTATTCAAAAATATTTTATGATGTAACCTTTCTCTCTATCTTTATAACCAGTTATACCTTCAAAAGGAAAAAAAAAGAAGGTAATTTTACATCAACATTTACATTTGAATATATATTAATTTGAGCAATACCATCACATTTCGTAGCAAGAAGTCCTATACTACAAATAGATGCAAGGACAATAAATGTTATTTAGCTAATCGTATCATTCTGTCTTTTCAAAATGTTAACCTTAGCTTTACTCTTATTCTTTCTTGTAGCTTAATTAAAAATGTGGCAAGGCCAAAGCAAAATTTTGTGCAGGAGACATGGGAGGAGAGGCGGGAATAACTCAAATCGTCCTCTCAGTGTGGACCGTGGTGGGTTAACTACTAACTCAGGTTGGAATAAATCAACTACTTTGGAAAAAGCAAAGGAATATGTAAAAGTTAAAAGAGGTAACACAAATGTAATGAAATGGGGCACCTGTGAAGGAGCATAAGTACTGCTTGTCAGTTTTGCAATCTTTTATAATTAAAAACTCGAAAAAGATTTTCCGGGAGTTTTGACATAGCTATTTGCATGACAATTATGGGGAAATTCACTATGCTGTTTCCTGGATATATGAATGACGCCAAATACAGCGATATTTTTGCCCCCAGATAATATGGCCTCTGATGCAAAGGGCCGTGCTGGCCTCTCTCTTGCATTCCTTTTCTAAAGATAGTGTATAAATCGACTTGACGATGGTTTGGTTAATCAATTTGTTTGCGTTTACAAATGGATTAGAAGATGACATGACATAAATTTCGTGGCTTGAATAAGATGATAGGTACCAAGTTACCAGGAAACCTAAATCAGGGCAGAAAAAGTAATTCAAAACTACCTAGCTATATTGAATTACACGGTCCTTTTTCTGATTGTGACTAGTGATTCTGAAGGAATATATTAAAGGAAAGGTGCGGTCTTCCAATTTCCACAGTTTGATAGACGGACTTCTATCTTTTAGTGCAGGACAAAAGTTGGTGTGGGGTATTTTTGTCCCTGTTTACCACTTCTGCTTTATTTCTGGTCTACAGTTAAATTCTTTCGGCACCTGCTATTGTCAGGGGATGCATATCACAATCTTGCCTTGTACTTCTTCAGAATGCATTCTTATGAAAATTTTCACCCCTGGACTTTCTACCCGTCTATTCCTTCCAAGAGAAGAAGCCGCGTAGAACTCTTCAGGAAATGACATACGGTCCCTTGCGTTGGATGTGTATGATTGTCACCGCAAACACCATACCCTGTCACTGACTTGCGAAATTTTCAATTTTCCACATATCTTCTGTAATTTGTCACATTAAATGGTTTTTAAAATCCCAACTCCATAAGTTTTCATATTTCATTCTCACCATCAACCTTAAATTGAGTTTAAATAATCTAACTAGTACTACGAAATCTCCTAAAAGAGAAAAATAAAATCGAAATTGATATCCAATTGTCATTGACTGTCTACACAGGTTTGAGAAGTTTGTATCAAAAAGAAAAAAGAAAAAATATATAGGTAGATAGATACACCATCATAATCCAATGGGAAACACAGGATACTAATAGGTGTTCTATTCACTACTTGCACACCAAAGTCTAAAAAGAAACTTCATTAACATGTTTATGCTGTTAAAAAAGTCCAACCCTACTTCAGCTGCAAACAATAGTCGTATAGACAACGAACATAAAAGGATCTTAAAATTTAGAAAGAAAATAATTTAGGTACATAATATAATTATGGAGTCAGATTAGGCCTAAAATTATATTAAACAATATCCTTAATCAAAAGTAGCAAATCAAGATATGCTATTACAATGTGGAATAAAATTGCAGGTTCACTTCGTTTTATTAATTTCCTTTAATATAAAGCTTCTCTCTATCTAATCTAAGAAGTTAATGCTTCATATGGGTCTACCAATTAATGGTCATATGAATGCAGAACGCTAGAATTATTCTATTATTACCAACACTGAGATATACGGGACTCAAAGTCTGGGGTTGGGTTCCGGGGGGGCCGGAGTTGGTTGATATTTAGACTTTGCTGTGTAGCATTCATGAGCATCAATAATGTTGTGATCGTAAGTTAAAGTTGTGCAGAGCAGAACTACTTAAGGTTATGGTTCCAAGTGAAATAATATTACACGTGAACTTAACATTTGAAAAGAAAATTTTAGCTACAACTTGAGACAAGTTTTAAAGGAATTGAACCCTTACGAAACCTAACGTGAGTTAATGTTTTAATTAACGCGCTGCTTTGAAAAATTCTAAATAAGTAATTTACTGAGCAATTCCACTGAAGATTGACGATAAAGAGGTTGTGTCTTTCATTTATTAGAATCCAACTTTTGAAGGGTGCGTAAGGATGGGAGGCAAATATAATTGGTCCGTACAAAAAAATTATAAAAAGATAACTCCATAAATATAAAGGAAGATTATTCAATTCAATATGGAGTAATTTATTTCTTCATTTTTAACAAAAAAAATTTGATGAGGTTTCCGGGATATCAGGATTTCTGACCGGCTGCCTCCTGGTGAAAAGAGAATCAAGGTTTGTTAAAGAAATGGCACCTACGTCAGAGTCCGATGGAGGTATACACACACACACAGGTAACTAAAAGCTATTAATAAAAAGGTAACTACAAAAGCTTTTTAGCTGGTGCGCTTATAATAATGTCTCGGGGCGGTAATTTTCGCGAAGATTAAGCCTTATGTGCCGTTCTCCAGTCGCCTAATATTCGGCAAATTCAACTACTATGCAAGATTAGTTAAGAAACTGCCCTGTATTGCTCTGTCACTCTCAATTACTGGCAACATTGAATACATATACATATACATATGTATACATCCTACTGGTGCAATTACCAATAACAAAATTTTCAAACAAGATAAGCGGGCCTTGTGCTATGGAAATTCAGGTGTAGCGCTTCAGAGATTTTAGGTCCTTATCAGTTGTTTTTTTAATATACAAGCAACAACAAAAGAAGAAAGTGGAAATGTTACTTTAGTTAAATAACCTAGAAGTGCGTTGGCAAATTGGTCATCAGTGTCCTTTATAAATCCATTTGAACAAGGCCTGGCCAGTGAAACCCCACCACAAACACACGGAAGAAAAAAAAGAAGGCAACACAAAATGGTTACTCTTCAAGTTTTCTCAACAAAGTCATCACCATCTTCATCCTTAAGCTCCATGAAGATCAAAACCCTCATTCACACCCTCATATACTCTCACGTGTGTCGTATTGCTAGAGCTCTCTCCAAAGCTAAGTCCATTCTCTTTCAGATTCTCAAGGAACTCCAACCTACACACTTGGTTTACTCTGCAAACTGGGCCTCAAAAAGGAAGCAAAAGAATTATAGGAAGATATTCTTTGGTTCATTCAGGTTACACTATAACTGGTGCTCTTCTCATGTGTTGCCAATTCCCGAACAAGCTCTTGAGGGTTTCTCCACAAGCCATTTGTACTATGATTCCACGTGGAACTCCATAATCACGACTCATGACCAGTTTGATGATAACGCAGAGTCTCAGCTTTCAGGATACCTCCATTGGCTGGAGCAGAAGCGAAATGAAAGGTCCAATGGTGATAACGGAGATGTGAATGAGATTGATCGTCTAGCAGATAAGTTCATTGCAAGCTGCCATGAAAAGTTCAGGTTGGAGAAGCAAGAGTCATACAGGAGATTCCAGGAAATGATGGCTAGAAGTATGTGAACGTGAGAAGTCTACGCTTGGTGTATTATCTTTTTTACTCTCTCATTCTTCCCTGTTAAATGCATTGGAAGTAGTGGGTACAGTCAAATCGGGTGCATCTTTTGCTTTGGTTTCTTAATTTCTTCTTTTCTCTCTTCTGAACTTATGCCTTATTTTCAATGACGGGTATGTGGAATTGTACATGAAAGGATGGGATTTTGGGGGTGACGGCGAATTGTGCAATTCTTCCCTTTAAAATTACGATCGGTGGTTATAATAAGGAATTGGAATAGTAGTGTGATTGTTAATTTGAAATTTCTCTGTAATTTCTTTTTATCAATTCTTAGTTTGAAATGATAGGTGTGATCCTGTCTTTTTTTTTTTTTTCATTGTGTGAAAAGGAGCTTCATAGGTGAATGAAGTTTGTTCCATATCCAATTCTTTACAAAGTAGAATAAAAAAAGAAAAAAGTGGTTTATGTGCAAACTCAAAGATAATATATCAAATTCCCTAGCATCCAGCGTGGATTTTTTAAGGAAAATTACTCCCTACTTTTGCAAATCTTGTTCTTGATCATGCATTTCCTTCAAGACTTACCTGTGCACTAAATAACAAAGGCAAAATAGTTTGTCAAGACTTCCAACTTTCAATCTACATACACATCCCAAAGTCAAATGATGCACAAACTTCAAGCTGCATTGGTCATGACTGTTAGGTTATTTCTGTCTCCTTTCTTATCCTTTGTTACATTTTCTTGCTTATACACGTCGCTTTGTGAAGCATCTCTGAAGTTCCCCCCTACCTTCCTTTAGTTTTCTCCTTCTGTTTTAGAATGAAAGGAACAACTTGGGTGTTTGAGCATTAGTTGATAAGTGTCCCCAGAATTTGGAGTTTTGGACCGAGTCAAATTTTTATTGTATGCTCTCTCTCTAACGTCCTATGAACTATTTATTGTACTGCGATTCTTTTGGTAAGTAATATTACAATGGTTTTCCGCTAGTTTCGGTGTCTCGATGTCATAACCTTGATGCAGATCAGCATTGGGCCCACATGTGAGCATTGTACTTTAAGCTGGTAGGAGATATTTTGAGTACAAACATAAACTTAAAAAAAAACTAATTTTTAAATTTTTTAAAAAAACTCCTAATTATGAATTTTTCAGAATTTTTTTTGACTTTGTATAAAAAGTAACGATGAAATACATATAGCATGAATAAAAGATATGGACTAATTAAATAATATTTTTATGATAATTTAATCTTACCTTTAAATTTAAATCGAACTAATTAAATATAACTTAAATTAATAATTTACTATAATTTTTTAAATTATTAATTTCAGTTAAACTTAATTCATCCGAGTCGAGATTAAAAATTTAATTAAGTTATCATATTAGTGATATTTGACTAGCTCATATTTGATATTTATACTAAATATATTTCACCGTTATTTTTTCAGTTAAGATCTAAGAGATGAGTTTTTCTGAAAAACTGAAAAATTAAAAGAATTTTTTTTGAGAATCTTAAAAATTATGATTTTATTTAAAAAATTTAAAATTATAAAAGGGATCTATGTTAAAATTTAGAAATTATAAAAGGAAAATTTTATTATATAAAAAATTATATAAAAAAGAAATAAGAAATAGATTATAAATAGAATCTATTTAGATAAATTCGAAGATAATCCATGACTTTGAAGATGTTCAAACTTCAAATTTTGGTCACCAATATCAAAAGTTTGAGAGTAGTACTTGTCTGCTTTATTCCAAATCATCTCATGAACTCATTCCGGTGTCTAATGAGTTCTGTTTTTTCCCAGTTGAATTCCATGTATAAGATAGAAGAGTGGTTAAGGAACTACGTTTGTATAATCGAATTATATATTAAAATTATAACACCCTCTGATCTCTTATCATCGTTGGCTAGCTACTGTTGCATGTCTTTTGTCCTTCCATACTCCACTTATATGCCAGACAGAGGTAATATATTCCTTGTCCTAAAAGCTTCAGAGTATCAATTTAATTTTTTAACTTTACTTCTGAAAGTAATGACATTTTATCCTAAAAATTATTAATTACAACAAATTTTTTTAAAAAAAACCTTGATCAAGCAAGTAGGAAAATGAACATTGATTCGAGCCAATTTTTTGTGATTAGTTCATTATTATTGGAATTACTAGGACTAATCATCGAGTTTACTAAATTAATTATAAGGACTATTAGTATTCCAGTACAAAGGCCAGAAGTGGGCAAGACAGGTTAGGAAATCCTTACTTCAAAATCCTAAAACTCTGAAAGAGGATGGGGGAAGGCATCAATGATCCTTCTTTTCCACTTTTGTTTATAGTATTTATTCCGATGCTTCATTTGATGCTTTTAGGTTTGTATACGTGAGAGAGGGAGGTGGATATAGACCCTTAGCACAGAAAAATGTGGTTCCTTGTTTCCTTGTTCATCGACTGGCTTTACAAGAAAGTGAATACCCTGAACTTTTCAGGATTCTAGCAACCTTGTGGAGTGTGCATTATTTTTTCCTAACTATTAAACAGACTCATTTAAAAATACTGTATGAAATTTGTTTCTTCAAACTATCATCATCAGTGCCAGAAATATATAACACCTAAATTGAAAAAAAAAATCATTAGCTGAAATAATATGTGTTTCAAGACTTATTCTTTCACAAAATTTAATCAAGATCTTGAATCTTCATAATAGTTATAGGGACTTCTTCTCAGTGTAATATCTCTTCTTAGTTTAGGAGTCTAATAAAATTTAAACTGATCCTTTTACGGTATTGTTCATAGACATCCAATCATAAAGTTTTTCAATATAATCATCATTTAAGCACCAACAAAGATTTGAGCCTATGAATCTTGTCCAAAGCCCAAGAATTACATCTCAAACTATATCAGGGTATGAAATTATAGAATCTTGTATTCCTTTTCCGAAAAATTTATTTTTAAATAAGAGGAATATAAAAAGGGTTAATAATAAATATAGCTTAAGCTATGTTTGGTTGGGGGTTTATTAATGAAATGAAATGAAATGTAATATTATTCCATCGTTTGAGAGGAGAATTTATAATAGGATGGAATGAAATGAGATGGCAAAGGAGGGCTTTATATTACATCCCATTCCACCTAAACAGTAAAAATGAAAAATTTTCAATTTGGAAGGTTTAGAATTTAATGTAAAATGATAAACAATTTTACACTATATTACATTATAAACCGTTCATCCAAATAACATTTCACTATATTACATTATGAAACCTTTCAACCCTCCCAAACAACAATTTTCTAATATTACATCAATTTACATTTTATTCCATTAAAAATCTTACGTCCAACCAAACATAGCCTTAAGGTATATGCATGCATTAGGCTGCAAAATATTATTATGAATTCTTTTAGTTAGGGTGAGGAAGAGTGGATGCATAATCCTCATATCGATAAATATCTGGATAACATCTAATATTAACTAACGAATCAAATATTTTGATTGAATATATGTTTCCGAGTGGTATAAGCTCTAATTAATTCCCCTTGTTTCTTATGTAACATTGAGAAACATGCTCTTTTAGTAAAGTTATGAAACTAAAGGAGTGGCTTCTTCTTACCAGCAACTTAGGGTTATGCCCTAAGAAGTAATTCTTTCTCTTTACAAAAGAAAATTTGTTATTTTGAGTAATTATGTAATAAAGACTTTACACGAGGAGAGGATGAAGGGTGCCTGAATAGAGTCGAATGTAAGCATAATTTATTGCATAACCATAATCACAATAATTATTTAATCCAGATCTCAAATTTCTATGTTTTACATCAAAATATAAAATATGAAGTACAAACCTAGATCTATGACTTTTGTTGAATCGTAAAGTGA
Source organism: Erythroxylum gracilipes (assembly GCA_026413385.1). Classification (NCBI taxonomy): domain Eukaryota; kingdom Viridiplantae; phylum Streptophyta; class Magnoliopsida; order Malpighiales; family Erythroxylaceae; genus Erythroxylum; species Erythroxylum gracilipes. The sequence goes on from JANZLC010000005.1 coordinate 29,738,125, forward strand.
GAAAAAAAATCCTTCTAAATGCTTAGATATAGAGAAACTTGATTTCTCTTCTCTTTTCTCTCAATAATCCTGCTTTCTGATGTGTAGGAGAGAGAGAGGACCAGTTTTAAATAAAATAAGGATATCTTTGAACCGTTCCCATCAAACAGTAAGTTTAAAATAAAATCTTATCTTACTTAATTAACATTATCTTACTTAATCAAATTGATGAATCAGAATTTATCATTTAATACTATTAAAACCATAATTATATAATGAGCCATATTTTAGATATATAGGTTTTACATTCTCCCACTTGGCTCATTAATTGAAAAAAAATGTTATATCATGGTTTAATAATAAATAAACATTCTGAACATAAACTTTGCTAAATTCTTTAATGTTGATTATATCATAAATCATAATCAAACAAAGATACTAAGAAGAGTCGTAGCGGTTTCACATAGGGATGGAAATGGGTTTTCAACCCGATTAATATCTGTACTACCCGACCCTAAAAAATGGATATGGAGGCTAAAAACGGATTTTAAATAGATTTTAAATGGATATTGAAAAATGGATGTGGATATGGATTTGGATATGGGTCTAGTAATAACTCGAACCGATGGATACCCAAACCCGATCCGTTTTTATTAACTCTTTTTTTTCAGTACATATATAATATCTCACTTTACTCTTATATAATTTACTAGCAAGCATATTAATTGGTAAAAGTAAAACACTATTGCGTAATTACTTAATTTTCAAATAGCTGTTTGTGTAAAAGAAACCTAACAAAAAATTCCAAAATAACATCAGTTATCACGCACGTTAAGTGACTTCAGTCTGAAACGTTCCAACTTCCAAGTTCCTGCAACACCTCAAGTCCTTAGCCGCTGCCGTCTCAAGCAATTTGCTCGTCAGTCGTTGGTCAGACGCATAGTTGCATGCTCGTCGTCAGTCATCACTCAAGTCAATATATCCCTGTGGCGTGTTGCGTGAACAGTAAAATATTTTTGTAATCCATTGTCTTGTGTCATCCCTGTGGCGCATTGCGTGAACTGTAAATCGGTAATCCATTGTCTCGTGTGGAATATGTGGCGTGTTGCGTGAACCATTGTCTAATATAAAATGCTGGAACTATGATGCACAGGGGTAATCCATTGTCTCGTTGGTCACTGACGGCAATCGTGTAAAGCTCCAAGCCTCCAACCTTTCTGCATTCCTACACTCAACGTCATCTACCATTGAAGAGGGGTAAGTCCAATACCATTTATTATTTCTAACGTCATCAACCACCTACACTTATTTAAAGAACTTGTATGTCGTTTGTCATTGTCAGAGACGAGTTGCTTATAAAAAATCCAGCTAATTCTGTGATTGTAAGTGATAGTGTGGAACCGATGGAAGGAGTTGAGAATCGTACAACAAAGAATCTCTCTAGTCCACCTCATAAAGAAGAGGAGATTGCAGCTATGGAATTTCGTGCTCATGGTGCAACTAAAAGCAAGAAGCGTACTTCTCTTGTGTGGCTAGAGTTTAATTTGGTGACTTTGAAAGGTGTTGATAAGGTTGAGTGTAAGCATTGCAAAGGGAAGCTTTCTGCTAAAGGTACGAACGAGACTTTACATCTGCGTGAGCATTTGAACAAGTATTGTACAAAGAAACATTTAGGACTTGTTGGAGGCCAGAAAACATTATTAATTGGGAGTGGGACTAAGTTTGATGAGAAAAAAATATTGCAAACCTACAAATTTAGCCAGGAGTTCTCAAGAAGAGGGTTAGTTAATATGATTGTAATGCATGAGTATCCTTTGTCTATGGTTGATCACATTAGTTTCAGAAGATTTGTAACGAGTTTAAGCAATGAATTTAAGATGATATCTCGTAATACATTCAGAAATGATATCCTAAAAGTATTTCTAAGTGAAAAATCAAACTTGAAAAAAATGTTGGAGGATCATAGGTCCAGGATTGCTATCACTACAGACATG
>JANZLC010000005.1:29746313-29759846 GCA_026413385.1 Erythroxylum gracilipes
TCCAATTTAACTGATCGCATACGACTCCAAAATAAAAATCATGCATCAAAATAAGTAAACTGGTTTGGGGTCCAACAATATCGAACTACTGAACTTAGTGGTAATGTGACTAGTTTTTGTTATTATTTCAGTTTGTTTGACTCAGTATTATTGCTAATTAATTTTTCTTATTTTATTAGTTCACTAGATTCAATGTTAGTGTTAAATAAGATATTTTTGTTAAAATAATAGTACTAATTAATTTTAATACTACTTGTAAATTATCTATTTTCATATATTTATAATATATAAATTAACCATAAAATCAGTTAAGTTGATAGTTATTGTTAGTCCCTAATGGCACCTAAGGGGGTGAATTGGGTGTTTACAAAATTTAACTATTTTCTAACCAATTTACTTAATTAATAACAATAAATATAAACAAGGATGAGAAAATTGCATAATATACATTAATTAAAATTTGAGCAATAAATTAAAGGCGATAGGCAAGAGAGATTGCAAGTTGATTATAGTGGTTAGAAAAAAATCCTTGCCTACATCCACTCCTAAGACTCTTTTTAGAATTCCACTATAATTCTTCTTGCAAAGTGAGGAACAACCTTTGTACAATCCTTCACGATAAAGAGGAACTTTTTTTACAATCTTCAAAGGTAAAGAAGAACCTCAATACCACTTAGATCACCCCCTAAGTATATTATTCAACACCCCAACAAAGCATTACAGCTAAAAAATTCCCACTTGTTCACTTGATAACTCCAAAATAACTCACTCACACAAATATTAAACCTATTTATAATGTTTTGGGGCACAAAATAGCCGTTGGAGCCAAGAACTTGCCCCTACAATGACTATATATAATGCACTAGTAAACTAGTATGCATTTATAGCACCGAATTCACTAACCATTTGAACATTGGTCGACCAATACATCAACCAATGTTGTTACAAACTCTTATTACAACTTTAATAACTTTAACCTATATTTGTTGACCATTAACTTGTATAGGTGATAGGATTGAATTATCTTATATTTTCTTATGAATTTCAATGTCTTTTCAATCCTATTTTTTTGTTTAAATACTCAATTTCTATTTACATACAAATTAAAGGATTGAACATAAATATATGCTAAAAGGAAGAAGTTTGACAAAGTTTGTCAATATGAGATGCCATGATGAGTTTGTTAGTGTTTCAGGGCATCTAGAGGAGTTTCAGAGGAGGTCTAAACCAAAACACAGGCTATGATCGTGATAGAAGCTCGAGCATAGGACCACGATTGTGGGGAGTTAGCCATGATTGTGATAGAGAACAGAAAACTAGCTATGATCGTGCACTAAGGGCCATAATCATGGTGTGCGCAAACAGACGCGGGGTCACTTTCAAATTTAAGTTTTTGAGGGATATTTTGGACATCAGAAAGACACTAGGGTTACCTTTATTAGAAAAGACTATAAAAGAATTATGAGGTAACCCTAGGAAGAGCTCTCCAATCTGCCACTTTTGGAAAAACTCCAAGAAGAGAGAAGGAGAAGCAAAGAAATTATTGTGATAGCTTCAACACTTTACTTTTTAGCTATAGTCTTTTGTTCATTTGTTATTTTCCATAAGCTTAGCTATTCTCTTTTAGTTTCAATGCTTTATTTTCATATGTCTGAGTGTATTAATATTCATTCCATTAGTTTAAAACTTTCTTAGTGCTAATCACATTTTTACATGTTCTAGAATATTTAGAATGAATGTTTGATGAATTTTATAGCTGAAATTTATGAATTTTGTAAGGAACCTTTATGTTATATCAATGGATGTTTATTCCTTCGATTTTTCAACTTTAATCTTGGTTGTTTGAGCTTATTTATGGACTTTTTCAGGTCTGAATTTATTGGATATTTGAATGTTTAATGGTTTATGTTATGGGTTTTTTCCTTATTTGTGATGCTTTTGATTAATTTGTGCTTAATAGTTAGGATTTATGCATGTTCTTAGGTTCACGATCAATTAATTTGGGTTTTTATACAAGTTATGTGTGTTGGAATTTTTATTTTGATGCAATTAGTTTAGATTTTTAATTTGGGTTATGATTAGTTATTTGTTAGTGTAAAGAGTTTTGATTTCTATTAAGTTAGTGATGAATTTTGGTTTTTATTACTTCGTTTATAATTTCCAGCCTTGGTTTTATTTAATTAAGTATGAGTTTTGTTTATTTAATGTCCATTTTGCTTAATATGAACATGTGTGGCTAGACTACTTAAGGGTTTGGAGATATTATAAGGATGAACGAATGGAAATTATGAGAATGGAGTTGAACTTGTCTTGAATTGGTACTTGTAGGTCTAGGTTGGTTTGAGATTTAGGATAAATTTCATGAATTAGGAGTTTCTTATAGGCTTGATCACCCTTTAGGTAACTTTGTAATCTGAAGGCTAGGGTTGTATGTGTGATATGTAATAGTCAATAGTGATTCCCAGAAGTAGCCATAGATTAGTTGAATTTGTCAGGACATTTAATCAACTAATCTAGGATCCCCTACCTTTAGGTTACACTTTCTGAGCTTATGAGTAGGTGACCTAAGTTAGTTGTTTCTTAGTACCTAATACATCTTCATTATTGAACTTAGAGAGCATTCTAGGTTATAGTGGAGATGGAGATCGAGGCATTTCTATAACTTATTAGTTTTGCCTATTTTAAAGAAATTAAGGGTTTGAGAGCTTAATCGAGTCCATAGGCTAACACCATGATGAGAGTATCTTTTATTTAGATTCAAGGATCAATGAACATCCTAGAATCTCGAAGATATTTCTAACCCACTTCTTTATCTTTGTTATTAGTCTTTTCTAAATTTTTCTTTGTGTTTGTTCTTTTGTTTACGTTCATTGCATCTTAGTTGTCTCACTTTCATCATTTGAGGGTGTTCTATTTTCTTTTGTTTGCAAAATTTGAAATAACATTTACATCCCAGCTCTCTATGGTTCGACCTTAGCTCGTCATTTACTGCATTTTTTGGTAGTTAGTAATTTATTATTTGGTAGTTAGCGACAAGCTATCAAATTTTTTACGTCTTTGCCAGAGAGATGGAATATGTTAATTATTGTTTCTTGTATTGTTTTTATTTTTGTTTTGTTGATCTCTTTCATTCTTTCATCGATTTGCATGTCCTACAGTTCCTTAAAAGTAATTTTGCTAAGGAAAACATAGGTTCATTACTTTCTCCAATTAACCCTTTCTCTTTTTCTCCTATTAAAGGTCACACCAGATTTTGTCAGAGAGAGTGAGGAATCCATACACATCTTCCTGAGAGTAGCCATTCCTTATCCTTTGAAGAAGAAGTCAACGGGAGTTTAGAAGAAACAAAAGAAGTTATGGAACATTATCAACGCACTTTAATGGAGCTTGCAACTCCTTCTTTCAATCCTAATATGCTTTGTATCAATTATCCGAATGATGAGCCGAAAATTGAAATTAAACCTAGACTGATACGTGTACTACCTACTTTTACAGGTTTTCGTGACACCGGCTCAATAAGATCAGGCTACATCACAAATCCCAACAAGTTCCTTAAGAAGTTTCACATCGCATGCTCTGGTATGAAGCCAGTGAGATTCTCAGTGGAGCAACTTAAGCTAAAGGGATTTGCCTTTGCCTTAGCAGATGCAGCCATGAAGAGGTTGTATGACTTGCCCGCTAGCTCGATTAATATATGGGAGAAAATGCAGAAGGCATTTATAGAGAAGTACTTCCCTACCTTAAGAGCTGCTAACATCAGGAAGGAGATTTGTGGCATTCGATAAGACACAGGGGAATCTTTGCATGAGTATTGGGAGCATCAAATAAGTGACCAGTTATTAATTCAATATTTCTATGAAGGTTTGCTTCCTTTGGACAGGAATATGATAGAAGCTGGGAGTGGTGGAGCCTTGGTGGACAGGACACTGGGAGATGCTAGGAACTTGATAGCAATAGTGGTAGCGAACTCCTAGTATTGGGGCAATCATAGCAATGCTTCCTCCTCGATAAAGCAGGTGAAGGAGGTCTTTATTTCCAAGTTGGAGCAACAAGTTGCAAATGTAACTTCATTAGTACATCAATCAGTGACAGGAAAGGGGCCTACCAAGGTGTGTAATATTTGTGCGTTAGCTGACAATCCTGCATATGCTTGCCCTTCCTTGTAGGATGAACATCACGTTAATGCAGTTGGAGGCAACAGCGGTGGTAAGACCCTTTTGCCCCCACTTATAATCGGGGGTGGAAGGATCATCCCAACTTCAGGTATGGAAACTCACAACAAGGAAGCAGTTTTAATGCATGCTAACCCAATTATCAGCAACAGCAACAAGGATTCCATACGTCACCAAGTTTCCATCAAAATCAACCACAGTTTCAGCAAAGACCATTGCCTCCACAACCACAACAACAACAACAAGCTGGAGGAATGTCCTTAGAGGAATTGTTAAGAGCTTAGCGATTGACACTCTTCAATTTCAGTAGGAAGCAAGGAGTGGTTTAAAGAATTTGGAAAATCAGGTCAGTCAGCTAGCTGATGCCATAGGGAATCTGCAGGCCCAAAGTTCCACAAGGTTGCCTAGTCAAGCTGAAAGGAAACTAAGAGAAGATGCGTGTGCCATTACCTTGAGAAGTGACAGGAAGGTAAAAGGGCCAAGGAAGGGGATGGAGAAAGAAGAAGAGGAGGAAACTGAGCTAATAAAGAAAAAGGAGGATCACCATCCTCAAGTAAGTTCTTCACACCCTATTATTAATGATTCATCTCCTGTTTCATTTCCAAGCAGGTTAGTAGAGAATAAGCAATAGGAGAAGGAAAAGGAAATATTGGAGGTCTCTTTTGCAAGGTGAAAGTTAATATCCCTTATTTGGAAGCAATTAAGCAAGTTCCGCCATATGCTAAAACTTTGAAGGAGTTATGCACCACCAAGCGGAAGTTGAGGGGAGATAAGAAGATCAGTGTGGGGGGCAATGTGTCAGCAGTCTTACAGAGGAAGCTGCCCCCAAGTGCAAGGATCCAAGTATTTTTACCATTCTTTGTAAGATCGGTAAACATAAAGTATGAGAGATGTATGTTAGATTTTAGGAGCTTTGATCAATGTTATGCCTATTTCTATTTTTAAAGCTCTTAATCTTAGTTCAGTAAAGGATACCCGTGTTATCATTCAATTGGCTAATAGATCTAACACATACCCTAAGGGGGTTATTGAGGATGTTTTGGTGTAGGTTAACGAGCTTGTTTTCCCTGCAAATTTTTATGTGTTAGATATGTAGGATGAGGTCTCTTTGAGCCCTTCGACAATTTTGTTAGGCAGGCCATTTTTAAAGACATCTCGAACAAAAATTAATGTACATAGCGGGGTGTTCACTACGGAGTTCAATGATGAGGTCATTCGTTTCAATATCTTTGATGCCATGTGCTATCCATTTAAGGCCCCAGATTGTACCCTAGCTAGAAGGTTACATGTTTATGAAAGTACATGTATGATAGGTGTTAAAAAATTGTGAGATGATTGAAAATTGCATATGACTTGAATTTTGGTTTAATGGATCATACTTAGTAATTTGGAATTAATTGATACCATTAGAAAAATTGAGGTATTAAAATGTACATTTGGACTAGGAAAATTGTCAAATGGCAAGATAAGTTGGTACATGAAAATTGAAATGACTAAGCGTATAAGTTAGTGACATTTGGCATAATTGATGCATTGACATTTGGCAACACTAGTTGAGTGACAAGTGACCTAATTAAATTGTAACATTTGGCGGCCTCATAGAAGAACATGTTTGCTAGCTAGGGAGTGGATGTGTGGCTTGTTTCCTTATCTAACAAGTGTCCTTAGAGCAAGATGAGTCATCTTACACATGGTATGACCTTATGCATTGGCTAGTTTCTGCTGTAACTCTTCCTTCTCCTTACTTATTCACTACTGAAACTCTTACTCGCTCTCAACTTCTGGAATTTTGCTTGGTTTTAGATCATTTTCACTTGGAATCTTTTTAAGTTGTTGCATCAAGAAAGATACTTTAAACTACCTTTTATATTGTTATCATCTTAATGTTAAGATCATCTTACATCTACCTTGATTTTGGAAGTTTCCTGGTTACTTGAAGTTAATCATGGAAGTGTCCTGGTTACTTGTGTTATGAATTATATGATGTTTGAAATGGATAGAATATGTACTAAATTGATGATGAATTGAGATCTGGAACATGATAGTTGTTGATAGCTTTTGCTTTAGATTTTTATGCATGAAAGATCATAGATTGTGAGCTGCTTTATAAATGATTTTCGAATTGGTTTGGACATGAATTTGATGAGGTATTGAATCATGAATAAGGTAGAATTGATGTAACATCCTGCTTCCCCATAGTAAGGGTTAGAACCCTCAAATACTAAATATAAGAGATAATATTGAGAAACTAGGACATGCATTTCATGCTCGTGCATCATTTAACATACATAAACGTGAATTTGATAATTGCATGCATTACAATGACTGTTCATGCACTCATTTGACTAATCCTGGGATATAAATGATTTTAAAATGATTATGATGTGAATAGTGAATATTTTGTCTTAAAATTTGATTTGGTGAGTATAATTATTGATTTAGAATTTTTTGTGAAATTTTGAAAAATTTTCTAAAATTTTGAGTATTTTTGGGACTAGGAAAAATGTCAAGTGGTAAGACAATTGATTTATGGTAGTAGAAATAAGTGGCAAATGGCAGGTGAAATAATTGGTAAATGGTATTAGGATTTGTTAAGAATGTGACATTGAAAATTGGGTCACAAATGGACTGGAGATTAAATGGTATTGAGTACCATTATTAAAAAAGGTTATTGATTCTTTGAGTGGTAAGTGTCATGACACCCACCAAGCAATTTTTACCTTGCTTTTAACCCACCCACGACATTTTCTTTTTGCAAGACATCTTTGTTTTGTCTCTGATGTTTGCCATATACTCTCTTCTTCATCTTTCTCATTTTCTTCACTCACGGCCATCTCACTCTCACCCTCATCTCGTTGAGTTCTTGCTATTCTTCACTTTGTTTCTTCGAGATCCTTATCATCTCTTCATCTTGTTACTAAAAAACTAACCTATTCCTCCTTGAAGAGTTGATGATCGTGTACAGCTAGGAAAGCTAGGGTTTATGTGATTTTGAAGAAGCTTGGAGTGTAATCAAGTAAGTATCATATTGTTCTTTATGATTTATTGCATGAAACATGTATGATGATAACTAGAAGTTAAATGATTATAAAATGGTGTTTTATATATGTCGGAACGTGGGTAAAGAAATGAACATATTGATGTCTTATTTTTGTGTTTATGAACACATTGATGTCTTGTTTTTGTGTTTATGATGATCAAATTTCATAAGTTGTTGTAGAGATGAGTTTGAAATAGAAAGATCATTAAAAATGGTGTAAGGAAAAAGTGCAGAAAATTTTGAACGATAAATGGATGTTTCATGTTATGTTTTCAATGTTTATTAACGTGGATCTTTTTTGGTGTTTTGGAGATAAATTAAAATGAGTCTAGAGCTAAAGAAAGGAAGTAATGTGATGTCTTCAAATCAGAAGAATTAAGGTGATAGTTAGAAGTGAAATGAACGTGAGATTAAAGTTGAGCATGTGCAGAAAATTGGTGATCAATGTATATATATGTAAATGTTCTATTTTTTAGTGTTATGATCAAACTTAGAATATGATTTGTTTGTGATTGAAAATTGAGCTGATATGGAAGTAGGAATGAAGAGGAGATAATGAGGACATAAGCTAGAAATGATAGACTAAACAAAAGTGATGAACTAGGATGAAAATGATGATGAAGTGTGCTGGAATATGTTAGATGAAGTATTTTCATGGAACATACATCTGTATTTTAGCCCTATCTTGATCTGTACTTATCCAAATGGGATGATTTTAATTTTATATTAAACTAGAGATAGATGGATATATTTTTCATGAAGGAATCAAATTCTAATTCTATCTTTAATGGTCTCTCAACTTGGATTGAAGTTGAATATAGTGGGTTGTTATGGTGTGAGAATAGTTTGTAGTATTTTAGGCATAAATTGCAGAATACTAAACCAAACTGCATGAAATTGATGTCATTAAAAACTTAAGACATAAAGGAATATTTTTTAGAGGATTTTTTTGCCTAAATACCTCATTTTTCTTATCAAATGCACAATGGTGCACAAGCACAATCGAGACAGAGAGGAATTATGAGGGAGTTACACAATTGTGCACTACTTTCTTCTTACTTATCTTAGTGTATTGTAATTAATTGAGGTTTGAAATGAACCTATATGGTTGCTTAAGTAAGTGGTTAAGTGATTGATAAGTTTAAGATGTCGATTGACATTAGAATTAAAGAATGGATTGACTTGTTCTTATGAATAATATGAATTAAGTATGAATGAATGAGAATTGGGAAATTATGTGGATTTATAATGCTAAGAAAGGATTGGTAAATGTATGATTGATGAATAGATGATTGATAAACTGAGGATAATCAAGTTTCACAAGATATGATATATGGATGATCATAAGATGTGGATTAAGAAAATATACTTGGGATTTTCATTGAGCATGCATTATACATATCACATATACATATGTATATGATTAAGTATTCATGAAAATGTGCAAATTAATAATGTGTAAATGTGGATGCATTGCATGATATAGAAGAAAAATTAGAGCAACAACATCTAGACATTGCCTGGACGTCGAGGCAATAGCTAGCTGGAGCATACTGTGAGTAGCATAGATGGTCTCATATTGATTTATTGTTTTGATTAAATTCTGAATTGAATTATTATGTGATGTGAATGTGTTGATTCTGGACATTGAAAGTCTGAGCCGTTTAATGCATAAATAATATATTGGAAGTGCTCATTGTATGTGAATTTGACAAAATATGTGATACTCAACTTAATTATTGAATGCCAGACCAAGGTCCGATGATGAATGTGAATGCGAAAGAAAATTGAGCACAAGTGAATGATTGAAGACATATGATGCATTTCACTACATGAATGCAAGATAACATAAAGGTAGTTGTGACCGAAGTTGCCAGTGAAAAAGAGCTTAAAGCTCAGGATGTAGTAAGAGCATTTGGCTCACTATGTATAATGAGCCCTATATCCCCAACGGATAAGGGACAATTATTAATAAGCCCGGTATTCACATTGGATACGGGACAACGAAAAAGGCACTCGGTCATAACAAAGTAATAAATGAAAGTGAGTCTCATGAACATTACACAAATAATTTTAATTTGCATTATATGAATGATTGAATTGAATTGTTTGAAGAGTTATATATGTAAAAAGTGAATAAGTGAACAAAGTGTTATATGGTACTTTTTGATTGGTGAAAGAAGTGCATTTTATGATGACATGAATTGTTATGAACTTGAAACATGAACTATATATGTTATGTGTTATGAGTGAGCCATCGATGATGGGTAGCTCACTGAGTTCGTAAAACTTATCAAAATTGCAACATTGACTTTTCAGGTGTGAGAGAGTGGACTTAGCTTCAAAGATAACTTAGAAGAAATCTAGTATTGCTTTTGGATAGAAGAAATGGCTCAAAGGTTAGTCAGTTGAGACTAAAGGATTTGGATAGAATTTTGTATAGTTCCTCATTAATGTAGCATGTAACATATTTTTGTAATAGAGCTGTAAACTCTAATAGCTCTTTGATATTGTATATAAGGATGAAGTAAGTAATGCTACAATGTATATTCGATTTTATGAAATAAAAACGAGGAATTGGGTTTTTTTTTAAGGATTGTGATATCTACGTTTTAATGATGATGCCATGGGTAAATGTGACTACTCTAGGGCACTGCTTCCACCAAGAATATGCTTGAATGTCTGAAGGACGTACAGGAACAAATGCTTGATGGGAGTAGGGCACTATAATTGAAGTGAAATTGATGGACTTTGCTGAAGGTGTATTGAATGGAAGTGAAGAAGTCAAGTTTTGGAAACAAATTGGAGGCTGTGGGACTCATCCCACGATCGTGGGAATTATAAAGCTTATTCCCACAGTCATATGAAGTACTTAGGAAGAAGAAAAGGCTAGTTTTGGGCAATCGTTGGACTATATAAGGTTAAGGTACTTAATATTGGTTTAATTGGACTTAGTTAAGGTGTAAAATGAACCTAGTTTGATGTGAAATGAGTTAATTAATGGTTGAATAAGATTTGGATTTTTAATTGAAGTAATAACTTAAGGAAGGTGTTATTAGATAAGAAAGTATCTAATTTTGTAACTTATAAGTTATCAAAGAAATGAAGTATACTTATGAACACAAATGTGATTTAAATGATATAAGTGATGTGTTAGTTATGAATGTTTGTGAATTGGAAATTTAGGTGAGTACATGTAAAGTGTATTTACTTAATGAATCCATTGGTGCGTCATTGCAAATGTTTATGTTTCTAAGGAATGATGAATTTGATCAAATGTGAATGAATATGTTCAAGTTGAGAAAAATGGAAAAAAGACATATATTATACACTACATCTTTTGAATGAGATTTTGAAATCTGAAATGGTTTATTTTAAAACTACTGAGTCCTAGTCGTGGGTAAATAGGCATGCCTAGAAGGGACTACAACTTCTTCTATAACCAGACACTAAGGTATCTTCTGTAACCAAACACTAAGGCATCTTCTTTACTAGACTCTTCGGTGTCTTATGATTTTGGACACTTGTGTGTCTTCTATTTCAGAGACTTAAGTCTTTTCTATTTCAGATACCAATCATGGTATCTTCTGTTCTAGTCGTATTACCCACTTCTATAAAAAGGATTAGCAGGCTAACATGTTTTGTATTCTGATACATGTTCAATTTTGAATAAACAAGTTCTGTTTTGATACAAGATAAGCTCTGATTTGAAATAAAACAAGTTCTGTTCTGATACAAGATAAGCTTTGATGTGATACAAAACATAATCTGATCTAATACAAATCATATTTTGATCTGAAAGAATTATGCTTTGTTCTAATGTTTGTATATTCTGTAATGAAATAATGTGTTATGATGAATTATATTTTGTTATGAAGTAAGTAATTTATGGATTATTCTTTAAGTTTCACAATTACAGATTGCTTATAGTATGATCTGATGCAGTGCATGTGAGTGTTAGACGATTGTTAGAAGCAGTCACCATTATGTATCTTGTTTAGTTATTCCCACTAAGCTATATGCTTAGCACGGTGATTTTGCCTCTATGTAGGTTCTGATAAGAAGGTTTGAGACTGGGACAAAGACAACCTTAGTGGCCAAAAGAGGATGTGTTTTGTTTTGACAAGATCTATATTTGAGTTTGTTTTTGAGTTGTATTGAATGTAATAAGACATTTTGTATATTTGTGGATAAGGTTTGTAATATCCTATAAATCATTTGTAATGACCTTACTACATGATGGATTTATTATATATGACATATATTTTGATAAGTTCATTATGGATGATGTATATTATGTTTTGTTTATAAAATAACATCTAATGATATGTAATGTATGTTTGCTTGAGTTTCTAGAAATGCATGTAAGGAATGTTTAATATGTTTTGGATTATTTTGGTTATGTTTTGTGTGGCACTTGCATATCCTCCCAGGCAGTATATGTGGGTGGTACAATCCATCAGATTATGGGTCGGTCGCCAAGGTAGATATTCTTGACTCTTGGGTGGAGCATTGGTCTCTACTTTCTACAAGTGACCCATTGGAGGTAACCTTGACTACCCCGCTGGAGCAAAAGATGTCTGGTTATTGGCAAAGCAAGTTTAAGTTTGGAGAGGACCTAAATGAAGCAATTTGGGTACTTGAGACAAGTCCTTTTGGCAGGTATGTCCCTCATTTTTTTGAATGTCCCTCATTTTTTTGAATTGCTCGTTAGTACTAATCGGTTGTTACCTTCTATTGTGCAAGCACCAGAAGTGGGGTTAAAGCCTTTAGCGACTCACCTCGTGTATGCTTATTTGGGCACTAACAACACACTTCTAGTTATCATAGCAAGTGATCTTACAAAGGTGCAAGAAGAAAAGATTGTTAGTGTGTTGCGAGAGTATAAGACGACATTGGGATGGATAGTTGCGGATATTAAAGGTATTAGTCCTTCCTTATGCATGCAAAGGATTTTTCTTGAGGAAGGAGCTACTAGAATCTGTCAAGTGCAAAGACGTCTCAACCCACTGATGATGGAGGTGGTGAAGAAGGAAGTGATGAAGTTGCTAGATGTGAATGTCATATACCCTATCTCTGACAGCACATGGGTAAGTCCTTTGCAAGTGGTTCCTAAGAAGTCGGATATTACAATTTTGGAGAATGAGAGAGGAGAGATGGTTCAGACTCGGGAGCAGAACAGATGGCAAGTTCTCATGGATTATCACAAGCTCAACTCAATGAGTAGAAAGGACCACTTTCCCATACCCTTTATTGATCAGATGTTAGAATGTCTTGCTAGTCATGCTTACTATTATTTTCCTTATGGTTATTAGGTTATATTCAGGTTGTTATTGCTTCAGAGGACCAGGAGAAGATGACTTTTACATGCCTGTATGTCACCTTTGCCTACAGAAGGTTGCCTTTTGCATTGTGTAATGCCCCCGCTACCTTTCAAAGGTGCATAGTAAGTATCTTTTCTGAGTATCTTGAGAAAATCATTGAAGTTTTCATAGATGACTTTACCGTGCATGGGGATTCATTTGAACAATGTCTGGATCACCTCATTTTGGTACTTAAACGATGTCTTGAAACTAACCTTGTTCTTAATTCTGAAAAGTGTCATTTTATGGTTCAACAAGGGATAGTTTTAGGACATGTGGCTTCTGTTAAGGGTATTGATGTTGATAGAGTCAAGATAGACCTTATTTCTTCTTTGTCTTACCCCGTTTCTGCGCCAAAAATTTGATCTTTTCTTAGCCATGCAGGGTTTTATCATAGGTTCATTTAGGATATTTCCAAGGTTGCACAACCATTGTGTAGGTTGCTTCAAAAGGACAAACAATTTGTTTTTGAAGAGCAGTGCAAAAAGGCGTTTGATGCTCTAAAGGAGAAGTTGGTTACTACACCCATCTTACAACCTCCATATTGGAGTCTGCCATTTGAGCTCATGTGTGACGCCTCCAATCATGCCATTGAAGCAGTTTTGGGTCAAAGAGTGGGAAGGATTGTTGGGCCTCGAAATTTTTATTTATTTATGATTTATTTATTTATTTCTTGATTTATTTTATTTTATTCATTCTTAGAATTGAGTTTATTAATTTTAGTGAGCATAAATTAGAAATTAGAATTTTATAATGGAGTGTTATAATTAAATTAGAGTATAGTTAAGGTATTAGATTTAAATGGACATTACATTAAAATGAGGGGTATTTTTGGAAGGGCAAACAAAGAAGAGGGGCAAAATAGGAAGTGTTGGACCTCAACCCTTTTTCTTGAGAATTTGAATTATTAAATGAAATTAAATGAGGCAGTGGTGGTGTTAAATGTTTTATTTGGGTA
>JANZLC010000005.1:29787693-29805286 GCA_026413385.1 Erythroxylum gracilipes
AAGCAAGTTGAAAAATGCATGATTTGTGATTTCAAGTAAATGACAAGAGTTTTGAAAGAAACCAACGTTTTATGACTTAAAGGAAATTTATATGGAAATGAACTTTTCAAAACTGTTTTGTTCATTATTTGATTATAAGCATATTACCTACGGAGCTCCCAAGCTCACCCCCTCATTTTTCCCCATTTCCAGGTTTCTTAGCAAGAACTCAAGTGGAAGATGATCAAGGCTTAACCATAGATTTGCATGTTTTAGCTAAACTTTTTGTGTATAATTTTTTTCGTATAATTAAATCTTTTTATTGTATAATGTATCTATTAGACATAGAGCATGAAATTACAGTTTACTCTATTTAAGTTCAATCATATTAGTTCTCTACCTTTAGTAATTGATTCAATTAATGATATTTAAAAATTATTTTCAATGTATCATTTCACCTTGACCAAGGATTTCTCAAATCAATATTAATTTAAAACAACAAAGTATTCTCCCTAATTACTTTAGAGTGATAACTTATATTTTGGTCATTCAATTACCTCTATATAGTCCATACTATATCTATTAACTATTGAGTAAGCTACCCTTAACTAGAAAAGTCATAAGTATTATCAAAATATAGAAATCCCTTAAGATACTTTGATGATTTCAAGTCAAATAATTACTTATAAATCATCAGAATAAATTTTTTTATAGATATAAAATTAATGTTCCGAATGAAATTCTCATATAGGGTTAGTTCAGTGAACTTGTTCTCTAACAACTACCTACATATTTGTTTAATTATCTCCATACTTTGGTTAGTTCAGTGAACTTGTTCTCTAACAACTACCTACATATTTGTTTAATTATCTCCATACTTTACTCTATAAGATCGACTATTTCTATGACAATAAAACAAGACAATCAATTATTGATAAGATAGTAAAATTATATCGATTCATAATATTCAATGAATTCTTTTCACCAATCTAAGTATCCCACCAAATAATGATCTTATCAATAAGATAATGTCAATGATCGTATGGATTTTAGCCCAAAAAAAAGGTTTTTTTATTAATAGAAAATAGTATGAACAGAAAAATATTTGAAAGCCTAGACTTATTAATTAGGTTAAATGTTATTTTCTGGTATGCCAATAGTTCAATGGATAGGCTTCAACAAGATTAAAATATTATTTTTCATTAAATGATGTTATCTATATTAATTAATCTAACACTGCCTACATGGAGAACATAAAGCTTTGAGAAATTGCTTATGTTAAAAAAATTATTGTTTTTTCTAATATTATACCTTATATGGTTATGCTTTTTTTTAACCCTAATTCATCCTATATCATTTTCTATTTTGAAACATTCTAAATTAAATCTCCCTAACTCTTTCAATTCTAAATAGGATGGTTGATGAATATTGGGTATGCGTTGAAACTCTTAAGTATAACTTCAATCAAATCTGTCACTTAATTTTAATTATTGATTCACTAAGTAATTTATCTTAATTACATGATTGACAATTTATTACATAAACTCAATAATTTATCTAATACATATTTCAATAATATATATATATATATATTAGTAAAGAATAATGGATATTAACCTTGGAAAAAAACCAAGAGAAATTAGTTTATATAGAATACAACAATAGGAGTTGAATATCACTGTGGCAACTTGTTTATTAAGACAAAACATTAAACCAAAGTTTTATTTTTATATGATCAAAATTGAAAATTGAAGGTCTCTTTTAAAAAATAAGAATACAAGAACAAATATTTTTAATAAATTTTAGATGAGAATATCAAGGTCTAAAATTTGTCTCAATTCAAGTTTAATTAATTTTAATTGACACGTTGGTTGGACAAAAAAGTTTTTGAGTATTAAGCATTTTTTAAATAAAGTTGAAGTATTACGGATGACTATTTTCTTCTCATCGGAAAGACCAGTGAGAAAAAGATCCTCTAGGCCCTAGCCACAGCCCCGTCTGAACTCAGCCAGCATTGAGTGGAAGCCTACCGTGTCGCTCACTCTCTCCGTTTCTCTTACCAGACACTGAAATCATCATCTTCTCTTGTAAACAAAAGGTAACAAATCCTGCGATTGAAGCTTTTTATCTTATTTCAATGGAGCTTTCATTCTCGTTTCTTTGGAGCCCATATGAAAAGCCTACACCACTGTCTTAGGATTCTTTTTCTGTCACTACATATCGCATCGAACTACTCATGACCCACGTGCGAAATCTCAGAAAAGCGTCTACTTTCAAATGGGTTTCCTCAGTCTCTGTTTTTAGAAGCAAGGCCTCCTTGTGGCCGTTGTTATGCGATGAAGGATGTCATAGGTTCTACGGGAGAAAAAGAATTTTCGAAGATCAATGGAGCGGTCATTTAAATTACTTATCTCTTGACTGTATAAAAAAAGCCCAGGCTGCCTTATTAGAGTACTTACATTCCACTAGAAATTTGCATTATTTGGATGCGGAGCATATTAGCAAAAACTCGCCTTTTGTTCTTGGAAACCTATTGCAAAAGGTTGATACTAGGGAGAATATTGGGCAAGCATTGACCCGTTATTTGCGATTTAACCCCATTAATGAATTTGAGCCTTTCTTCGAGAGTTTAGGTCTAAAACCTTATGAATATGCTCCTTTTCTTCCCCCTGGATTGATTTTCTTGGGCGATGACAGTTTGCTGCTAGAGAACTATCATGTTTTCTGTGACTATGGCATTGCTAGAAATAAGATTGGAAAGATTTACGTGGGGGCAGTTGATGTTTTTAAGTATGGTTATGGGGTATTGTCATTGAGACTTCAGGCCTATGAAGAATTGGGGCTTAGCAGGTCCTTTATATCAAAGTTGGTAGTTGCTTCCCCTAATCTTTTGATTGGGGATTTGGATAAGGACTTTCTTAAGGTATTAGAGGTACTAAAGAGAAAGGGGATAAAACTGGGATTAATTGAAGAATATTTTTCAGAAAAGAGTTCTTGCAACTGGAGCAAATTGCTTCTGATTCTGAATCTATTTCGAAAGATGGGTTGCAGTGAAGAGCAGTTAGGTGCGCTCATTAGACAGCACCCCTCAATTCTGTTTGAGGACTCGGGAAATCAGACATTCGCTTTATTAGGTTTCTTAACCAAATTTGGGTCTACAATAGATGAGATATATTCAATGTTTCTACGGTTTCCAGAAATGGAAGTTGGGAAATTTGTTTCGAATTTGAGGCAATGCTTTCTATTCTTGAATGATATTGAGATGGAGTCCCAAAAGATTGGGAAGATTGTTCGTTCTTATCCGCTACTCATGGGTTCATGTACATTGAAGAGAACTAGCAGCTTGCTCAGACTTTTGTCGGTGGGAAAGAAGCGACTTTGCGAATTCATCCAAGAAAACCCAGAAGAAATGAAGAAATGGGTTTTAGGATCAAGAGTTCAACCATTATCAAGTTCAGGAGAGAAACTACAATCAGAAGCATTGAAGATCAAGTTCTTGTTGAAGTTGGGATTTGTAGAAAATTCAGAAGCATTCAAGCAAAAACTAAAGTTTTTTCGAGGAAAAGGAGCAGAACTCCAAGAAAGATTTGACTGTATTTTGAAAACTGGTTTAGATAAGAAGGATGTTTGTCACATGGTCAGAATTCGCCCTGAAATTCTTCAGCAGAAGAAAGATGTTATTCTAATGAAGATTAATATTTTAGTGAATGATTTTGGTTATCCAATATCATCTCTGGTAAATTGCCCATCATATCTTTGTTGTAACATACAGAAAGCCAAGCTTAGATTAGCAATGTATAATTGGCTCAAAGATCAAGGAACAGTTGATCCAATGCTTTCCTTGAATACTGTTGTTGCAAGCTCAGAAAGAATATTTGTAAATCAATTCGTTACGAGACATCCTAAAGGGCCTGAAATATGGCAGGATTTGAAGAATCAAATTTATTCAGACTGAAAAGCCATATTTTTTTTACTGCTTCTGTGATAGATGTGTGGTTTTATTTTCCCACTGCGGTCCCAGGTTTGAGCTGGCACGTGATCTAACAATATGAAAGTTAGATCTACCAGATAATCGTTGGTCTACTAATTATGTTCTAGTCCTAGTCCCAAATTCTATGCATAGTTTTGGCGATCTAGCTCTACAGGGAATCAAGATGGGTCTAGCTTCGCTTTTATATGTGATTGTCTTTTAACCGTATAAAAAACCATCTTAGGCAATGGACGATGCACGACTAAACTTATTTACGGCAGTCAATTTGTGCTTTCAACACAAAATTTATTTAACTTTCCCCAAAACTAGTTGATAGCTTTATCCAACTGTTTATTCCCTTACTCTTGAAACCAATTTGAACCTCTAATTATGCATTGGCTACTATTTATCAACAGGGACTTTGGTCGATATCCAGTAGTTGATGTACTAATCACTCTGCAAGCATGCATAGATGTAAAGAAGTTGTTTGGAAAAATAGCCTTGGCGTCAATGATTGATACATTTTCATGCCAATCTACAAATGGCTATGACTTGAATAACTCCCTTCATGTTTGCTCTTAAGTTTTGACCACAGAAACACTTAAAAGTGGCACATCGCAGATTTTTTATTTGACTACAAAAACACTTAAAAGTGGCACATCGCAGATTTTTTTATAAAAAAATAAAAAATTATATTGAAAAAGGAGATATAAGATAAAAACAATAAGCTTTGGAAGGTATCAACAATTTTAAAGATGAGATACAATTTTGGGCCTAATAATCAAAGCAACAAGTTGTATTCTTTCTGGACTGACTATAGCCCTTGTGACATTCTATCTAGACTAACCATGTTTTGCATGATCAAATAAATAACTTATAGATTCTACTCTAATAGTGCACCTTCCCTCTCTGGTTTCTTTGCTCTTGGAAGAATAGAAAGACTAAGAGAAGAACTCTAATCTCAGTTCTAGTTTTGTAGCAATAAATCAATTATCTTCCATGAGAAAGCAATTGCATTATTGAACCCTCTAATGGTATGATTAGTTAAAAGTTGCTTTGATCCATAATTTTAGTCTGCAAGAACCTATTCTTTAGAGCTTACAATTCTCTTGAAGAATATGTTATTTCTTTCTTTCTAAACAATATACATATAAGGAATAAAAGTTATCAAATAGATAGCTTTATACCCCTTGTTGATGCCCCAGTTTGAACATAATCAATCAAAGATTTCAGCATGGTTGTACTTAGTAGTTTTAAGCTGATAGATGGCTAGAATTTTGCTCTAGATGGTAATTCAGTAATTACCATTGAAGAACAGGTGGGAAGAGTTTTAGGTTGGTTTTTATAAAGATAACAAGTTGGAGACTAGTTAAGAAAGCTCAATTTGTCAAATGTGGCAACTCTGGTAAACAATTAGGCATACAAAGAAGGATGCCTTTAGGAGAGAACTTCCACTCTGGACAGTGACATATCAAGTTAGTTTCTTGCCCTTTAGATCTAATCAAATCTTTACATAAATGATTTGTGAATTTACTTGAAGGATGGTTGAGTCGAATGTAGGAGTCATTTTCAAGATGAGGACTGTAGTCAGGCAAAATGTGCATAAGAGCGGCTGAGAAGTTGGACCAAAAATTAAAGTTGATCAGAACTTTAACCTTATAATTAGTAGAGAAGTTATTTATAATTCTATGCATTAAGTATGAACTACTTAATGGCCCCAATTTACTAGAACACATATGACAAAAGAAAATTGCTAGTCTTTTTAAAGTCACTTCTGATTTATTGTTCTCTACTCTCTTAGCTTGGCCTCCACTTTTCAAGCTCATCTTACTTCAAGTAACAACTTATTTTGAAATTTTCATAATTGAGTTTATATTAATTGTAGTTTTTTAAATTAATTGTCTTATTAAGTGTTAAGAAAAGGATTTGATTCATAATAAATTTAAAAGGTATAATAATTATTTAATTAAAGTAGATCAAACTTATAAATGACAATCAAATTATAGAATTTGTTAGTGTGTGTCGTAGAAAGTTATTGGGTTTGTGATGAAATTTTTAATAAAAACATATATAAAAGGTGGTTAGGTTATTCATGTCTAACGAAAACATAATTAAAGATCCTCTTACCCATTCAGAGTTCCATAAATTAGGAAAGGGATAAAAATATTAGCTCGTAAGTTTTTTGACCGGTAAATCAAATAAAAAACATAACTGACGAGTGCTTCTCTCTTCCCCGATCACTATCTCATATTTAATCTCAATCTCATTCTCCTCTTCAATCACTCTCTATCAAGATTTATTCTTCCCTCTTGCACTCTCACTGCATAAATTCCTCCTTTTCCTTCTTTTCAAATCCTGATCGATTTATTTCCATTTTTGGAAAGATGTATGTTTAGGCTGAGACTTTCTCACCTCTACGTTCCCGCCCTGCTCCTCCAAATGTTACCATCCCTAATGATATTGCTTCCAGCTTTTTTCCACATATAAACTCTCCTTATGGCCAACTATCTAAGCCCTCACTTCCCCCTAAACATTCCTGGTTATAAGTGTTTAAAGAACCAAACCTCAAATCTGAACTTTTTTACTCTTCCCCTATCAAACTTGAGGAACACCAAGTAGTTGCTCCTCTTCTTGAATCCCTTAAATAAGGAGCTGCTCGATAGAACTCCACACTAGTAGGTTATTTTCATGACAAAAGAGTGGCTTCCCCAGTCATGAAGGAGTAGGCCTCCAAAAACTAGAATTGGCTAGGATTAGTAGACATCATTGTCAATTAAGAGGATATCTTCTTCTTTAAGTTCTCCAACTCTTAGTCTGCGAAGAAAGTTTTAGAGGAGGGTCCCTAGCACTTATGTAACAAGCCACTACTCCTACAGATCTATAAACTAGGTATTACATTCGAAGATATTAGATTAGTCCCAGTATGGATGTGCATTCAGGGAATCCCACTTGAGTAATAGACTAAAAATGGTCTTAGTCATATTACTAGCTTTGTGGGAAGATCTTTATGTCTTGATCAAGCTACTATTGAAATCAAGCACATAAATTTTGCAATAATTTGTCTAGTTATGGATGCTATGCAAGACCTACTAGTAGAAATTCTAAAAATGATGCTTATTGAAAACTTAGAGATGGTTGAAGATGTGGTAAAAGTCACTTATACGTGGAAGCCTAAATCAAACAATCTCCCTAAAGTGTAGAAGTCCACGGGTAAGGTTTTCAAAACTTGTGGATATCAGGAAATAATTTGAGAGGATATTGAAACCGCACTTACTACATGAGAATTCATCTATTCAGTAAAAACAGAAAGTTAATAAGGAAATAGAGGAAGCTGAGAAGCACAACACTAAGGAACTTAAAACATCAATCAAAGGGAAACGAAAGGATACACAACCTGATAACTAATCATGCTCAACACCTAACACGAAGAAAACCAGCAATGAAGATGAAATCATTTAAGTAAATGACTTTCAAAATCAAAATTTCAAAGTTCATAGCAAAGCAAGTTCAACAGGAAGAAGAAAACATCTTCTTCCAAGGAGGGGATATGACCATCGTCACCTAGAATGTCAAGGGAATCAATTCCCCTATAAAACAGTTAGCCATTGGGGACTTTCTACGTGAGAATAAACCACACATTTTTGGTATTTTAGAGTCCAAACTCAGAAAGCAAAAATGTGAGTTTCTTAACTCCCTTCCCAAATAATGAAAAATATTCACTATTACTTCCAAGCACTATAATGGAAGGATTATAATACTGCATGATACAAACCAACTAAAGGTTTTCAACTCCATAATTACTGAACAATTCATCCATCTGAATATCAAGTTAGTATAGAAGAACATCTCAACTTCCATCACCATTGTTTATGGCTTTAACTTCACTTTCCAAAGAACCCCTCTTTGGAGGAAAGAGAGTTACACACTACCATAAACTACCTATGTTTGATAATAGGGGACTTCAACTATGTGCTTTATCCCAATGAGGCTAAAGGAAATTACAACTTGAGGAACTATAGTGATGATCTACTACTTTGTGTACATGACATACAGATGATTGATCTTTCACATGATGGAAATTTCTTCACATGGAGTCACAAACAAAAGAAGTAGCAGCATATAAGAAAGCAATCAAACAAATGTATAGAAAATCTAGATTGGCTCCAAATCTTCCCTTATTGCTACTCCATATTGGCCAATCCTTTATGCTCTAATCATACTCTAACTATTATTCATTTATTAACATACAACAGTGCGTCCAAACCATCCAGATATCCATTCAAATTTAATAATTTTATACCTAACTTGGATGATTTAATTGATATAGTTCAAAGAGGGCTGAATGTCTCAATTTAAGGTACCAAACAATTCATATGTTAGAAGAAGTTGCACCATATATGAGCAGCTCTAAAACTCCTTAATAGAGAAAGAATTGGTAATACACACCATTTCCTTGATACTGTAAAAAATCAATTGGCTAAAGCTCAAGCAAATCTATACCAAAACCCTTCTAATCCACTTTTGCAAGAGTTGGAAAAAAACATGCCTTAGTCAGCTGTTACAAAGCTCTAGACTTGAAAATTCCATTATGAGGTAAAGGTTTAGGGTCTTATGGCTCTTTAAGGGTGATAGGAGCTCTAGTTTTTTAAACAGAAGTGTAGCATCTAGAAGAGTCTCTGACATAATTGTCTCTATTCAAATTTGTGGCTCCTACCTCCCTTCACAAGACAACATCTAAAGGGAGGAAATTAAGCACTTTTCCTTAATTATGGGATCCAACTCCCAAGCTATAGCATTAGTACCCTTAAACAAAGAAATAATGCAAGATTAACTGACGTCCATGGAAGTGGAAAGTTTAACAAAACCTTTCACTAAAATAGAAATAGATCAATCTTTCAGAGCTTTGAACCTATATAAGGCCCATGGGCCTAGTGGTTTTAACATCAACTTTTTTCAAACAAACATGGTCAATCACTAAAACAGTGGTCATTGATGCCATTATGGAGTTTTTCAATGAGAAGAAACTTTTGAAAAGTCTGAACAGAACATTCATTACCTTAGTTCCAAAGACTAAGGAATGCTTAAAGCAAGATTTTTGCCTAATAACGTATTGCAATTCCATATACAAGATAATATCTAAAGTCCTTATAGATAGACTAAAGCAAGTCCTCAAACCTCACATCAGGAATCAGCAGTGAGTTTACATTTATGTGAAGCTAATAGAAGACAATTTCTTACTTGTTTAGAAAATTCTCAGACATTATTCAAGAATAAATGGAAGGAAAAATTACATACTAAAAGTGGCTTCAAGAAAGCTTATGACAGAATAGAATGGTCCTTTATAATTAATGTTCTCAAAGCTTATGAGCTTCCTAGTTCACTCATACAACTGTTAGAGCAATGCAAAACCATAGTAACCGACAACATCCTCATTAATGGAGAGCCCTCTACAATATTCAAAGGAGTAAGAGGACTAAGGCCAGGGGATCGTTTATCCCCTTACATGTTCTCTCTAGTTATGGAGGTGCTCAATAAGCTAATTCATAGAGTCGTGCTAACTAATAAAAACTTCAAACATCACTCTAAATGTAGGAAGCCGGGAATTTTGGGTCTCAATTTTGTGGATGAACTACTTCTTTTTGCTAGAGTTGAAGTTAACTTAGTTTTATGCAATGATTAAAAAACTTAACAAGTTCAACTCACTCAACCATAAAAAAACTTGAACCATCCAACTTTGTAATCCGGTTTTCAACTTTTCAGTTTGATTTACTTTAATAACTCCTCTTGTTAAAAATCGATCAATTTATTAATTAATATATCAATTTTAGTAAATTAATAAATTCCTAGAAACTAAAATAAATCAATTAATTTTTATTTAACAATCTCTTTTTTCAATTAAACTTTAAATTCTTCAATAGGTAAGGACAATCTCTTTTAATCATATTTCAAATTCTTTAATTTTATTTAGATCTTTATCCAGTTTTATAACGATCTAATACCGGTTGAATCTTTTAAACCTTAAACCTCTTGTCTTACTGGTTTAACTTTCAGTATAATTTTTAAAACAATGGTTTTATCACTCACTACTACATTAAGATATTTAATAATGTTTTTGGCCTCCAAATGAACTTAGACAAAAGTACCAGATATCTATCTGCCAGTTTAATCAAAAATGCTTCCTGGCTTTCCATATTATCTGGTTTTAAGGCACAATCTCTGCCTATGAAGTATTTGGGCATTCCAATATCTTCTTTAAAACCCTCCTATATAGATTAAATGCCTTTTCTGGAGAAGATTCACCACATAATCAACAGGTAGAGTTCAAAATCCCTTTTAATGGTAAGAAGATCCCAATTGATAATTTCAATTTTATCATATCTAAACATCTACTAGGCATCACACTTGGTTTTACCAACTGCAATGATTAAATTTATTAATAAAATGCTAAGGAAGATTTTATAGTTAGGTAACAAGGAATCTTACTCTAAAGAAAAAGTAAAATAATGTGACATTTGTATACCAAAGAGATAAGAAGGGTTTGGTTTCATACCCCCCAAAAAAATGAATAAGCCAATGCTAGTCAAGAGAATTTGGAGACAATTTAAGGACAAGCTTTCCCTATAGGTGCAATGGGTACACAATTATTACATCAAAATCACTTATGGGAACTCAATTTATCATCAAATGAATCCACTTCAATGACTTTTCTCTTGAGGATGAGAAACGATATCAAAGGCTTTTTCTCTTACAATATTGATAATGTTAAAATTGTACTCTTATGGAAAGACATACGGTCATCTTTTGGGATACTAGAAAAAAAAAGTGAGTTACTCCCTCTCAAAAGAATTTTTCAATCAGCATGCATCAGTATCACAAGTTCTAGCTAATTGAGACATGCTCTATAGCATACTAACTAACCCTAATATACTCAATTATCTAATGAACTTCACATTTAATCCCCACAAGGAAGATGAAGTCCTATGGAACAATAAACTAACAAAAAACATCACCACAACCTCAATCAAAGACTAGATACCCTAATATCAAGTGGTACAAAATTGTGTGGATAAACACTCACTACCAAGTGCTATCTTCACTATATGGTTAGTAGTCAAAGGCAAAATGTCTACTTAAGATAAGCTCAGCAAATTAATGTATATTGCAAACAGATGTCCCCTATATAGGTCAGACTTTTAATTTATAAATCACTTAATGTTTTAATGCTCATACTCTATCAAGGCATGGAAATTAGCATTACAATAGTTTGATCTAAGTAAAAATTGTTAAATGAAGTTGTAATCTCAAATTCAAGGAAGTTGATAACTTATAGATGTATATTGTATCCCTGTCTTACCTTGTGATAGGAAATTGGGATGACATAAATAGAAGATTCTTTTGAAGTCAAGACATTAAAGAAAGCAACTTCATGAAAGACCTGCTGGAAAGAATCAGACTACACCAATGTATACTCAAGGAAAAAATTCCACTAATCTTCCTAAGCAAAATGGGATGGATCATTAATTGAAACCTCTTATGTAACTTCACCTAGTGAATCATAGAAAAGCCAGTCACTCATAATTGTTTCAAATCCTCTTGTACTCATTTTGTATCCCTTAGTGGATAATCAATACAATTTTCCATTTTAAAAAAACAAATCAAAAATAGGTAATGTAAAAATACGTAGACGTAAATTTCCCTTTATTATGAATACTGAATTATCCAATTCTATAACAAAGATCATAAGCAATATTAGGGTTTGTTTATGAACTCACAATAAAAATTTGTATATATGATATTAGAGTACAAGTTTTTATTCTCAAATTTTATATAAAATATATAAGTAACAGGGGAAAATTGTTAATACTTGATTTTGCTTTATTTGTTTTTTTAGAAGTTAAAGATTATATTGAATTGAATAAAATCTCCTTTAAGCGTTACAAACATGTGTCTATGTTAGTTAACATACTAAACAATTATTTACACTGATTATTTGTTAGCTAGTACTTTAAGTTCTTCTCTTAATCTATTTGCATCAGCTTAGCATATAGTGTCCCTTAGACTCAACTAGCCTTCTCTAAGATAATGTATCATATATTCTATCTCCTTGCCATATTGTCTATACAATTGATGTGTGCTAGGTTTGCTTCCATAATGTTCCTTATCCTTAAAAATATACTTTGACATAATTTATGCATCTCCATGTTCATATTAATAAATTTCCTAACATTCCTTTCCCTTTGTATCACATAGACATTGTATCCAAATGTTATTTTAAAGATGGTCTGATCCCCCTTATTTAACTAGTGCGGTTGTAATTCCTAATTCACAATGTGTCCTTAATAATTCTCTTGAAAATGGTGATAGCAAAGGTGCTAGATTTTTCCCCAAATGATCTTGGTAAAGTTGCATTTAAGAACAAGTAATCTACAAACTCAAGCTACATGTTACATAGCTTACATGATGGATTATAGTTATGAATTTCCTTGATTCTATCCATTTCAATCACTATTCATAATGGCTAGGCAAAGAAAAATGAGAACTTAGAAGGGATAAGATTAAACTAAACCAATATGTACCAAATTGCTTTAGGAATAATTGTTTTAAAAAGCTAGTAATAGGATTTATTTACGAATCCCCCTAATGAGTAGCTCCTCCATAAGATATTTTCTTCTTGGTATTTAGGTTATACCTTGGGAGGTTATTTTTAATAATAGAGAAACCTCTAAAGCTACAATGCCATTCACTTCCCCTTATTAATTCTTCTACCTTAACTTTAGGTTGAAGCATATATCTCAAGTTGTAAGCTTCAAGAGAAGGATGAACGGACTCTAGTTCACTCTAATTGTCAAACCAAATATAAGTAGTCTTCCCATTTCCAATTTTATATTTTCATTCTCCATATAGTTTATCACTTAGCTTTAAGATTTAAGTCAAAGTCTATGTGGAGTCTATTCTAGTTCTAATTTCCTATAAGCTCCTGCTTTCTAAATAATGAGCATGTATTCATCTTACCCATAAGACCTCCTTATCTATAAGGATTCTTCATGCTCTTTTTGCTAAGAGGACTTTGTTTATATTTTAAATTGGTGTGATACCAAGACCGCCCTATCTCTACCTATTTAAGTCTAACATAAGTCTTTTGCATCTCCTATTTATAGGAAGTTCTTTCAAATGTTTTAGTTATATACCTTAATAAAACTAAAAGTAAGAACCAGTATACATGTCTATTATTTAGAATTGAGAGAATGATCTACAACCTACCAGCATATGAGAGACTTATATTGCACCAATTTGCAATCTTCTTTAGATAGCATCAAACAATGGATTATAGCCCCTAAATGTTGGTCTTTTATAATTATTAGACCTCTTACAGAGGAGAAAGGAGGGATTTTGATTTGTAACCTTAATAATATGAAGAGTCGTTGAGCATAATGATCTATTCCAGCTAACAAATTATATGATTCTTATCTTTATAAATGGAGAGACCTGATAGCTTGTTAAATAGAGACAGAAGTTCATCAATGTTTTAACAAAATTTATATCGACTAGACATACCAATAGCAAGTCATCATTAAAGTATAAATTAAAAATCCTTAACTTCTTGCACTTACAAAAAAAATTGAATTCACTTTCAAGCCTAATCTTATGGTCTGTTAAACTAGTAACACCTCAGTGCACAAGGTAAAGAGGTATGAGGAAAAAGGCTAAACTTATCTCCCCTCTTTCTCCTTAACTCTGAGTTCGTTCTTCGTTAAATAACATGTTAAAAGAGGTAGTGTTGATGTATTGCTTAATCCATTTGATAAAATGAAGTGGGAATCCAAAAGCTTCCAAAGAGTGAATGATGAAGCTTTAATTAATAGAATTAAAAGCTTTAAGAAAATCAATTTTAAATGTGTACCTTTTGGTTGAATTGTTCCTATATTAATCTTTGAACAGTTTATAAGTAAGAATAAAGCTATCACCTATGCTCCTCCCTTTAATGAAGGAACCCTCAGATGATTTGACAATGGGGATTAACACTTACTTCAGTGTAAACGCTAGTAGCATGGGTATGATCTTGTATAAGATGTTGCAATATTATATTAGCCTATAATCCCTTAAAGCTTGAGCATTATAGGTTTTAGGTGTCAGGCATACGCGAGCTTTATTAAGCTTCTTCACCATTTTTCCTCTTTAAAAAGGCTCATAGATTGCCCTATTTTCCAAATCCATTATCAGACTCTAAGACTTCTTAAAAAAGAATGCATTTATTCCTTTAGATCTATGAGCTTTATTAAGATTAAGGCTACTTGGAGCCTCCTTAATATTCTGTTAAGTGAATGGCCTAATAAGAGTATGACATTGTTCCTTAGTGATTAGTTTAGTATGAAGAAAAGTTTAGCCTGAAGAAATTGAGTACCTATCTAAATGAGCAATAATCAGTCGAAAATCCTACAATGCTACAAAAATAGGTTGGAACTTCCTATTTTAACTCTTGCTACTTCCAAATCTTTTCCATATTTTCTCTTGTTAGTTTAGTTATCTGATTGGTATTTCTCCTTGACAAAAATAACTTTATAGAAGTATGAAGTGATTCTATCACTCTCTTGCAACCATTAGACTCTAGATTCCTAATTTAAAAGGGAGTAATGAGATTCTAGAGTTTTAGTGCAACTTGAGAGGGCATCTTTTTCCTAATTCATCTTTGTAATGCTCTTTAGATTTAGGTACAAATCTCTTTATTTTTTGTGTAGTGTAGCTTTAGTTTATTTAATATCAAAACCATGTTTTTGTTTTGCAACTAGTTTAGAACTTTGAGCACTTTTACCATTTATAGTTTCTTAATGCATTTGAATAATTCAAACCCCTAAATATCAACAATTATCCCCAAGGCTACTATTTTCTGGTATCCTTTATCTTGGTCAAGTAGTTATTGAACCTAAAAGGGTAGATCCTTATAAAGGCTTCTATCAAGTTATATAAATCTATATAAGGGAGTGATCTGATGTGAGGTTATTATTGAATATTGCCTTATTGTTTTGGAATTTGGACTTTTGGTTAACTATGGCTCTATCAAGTTTTTCCCTTATGAACCATCTCCTTCTTACTTATTGCTCAAGTTGGAAAGGTTTCTTTCAAACCTTAAATATGTTACCCCTTAAATGATTTATACATGATCTAAAATCATCATAAGTACTCCTTAAACTGGTGTTGCCTTTTAATTCAAATGTTAATAATATGCTATTAGAGTCTCTAAAAATAATCTATGACATATTTATTGTTGGACCCTAAATTTTTTTATTATTATTGATTTATTCCTTTAATTATTTTTGTAATTGAGCCCATTAATTTGGTGAGTATAAGTTGAAATTAGAAATTTAGAAGGGAAATGTTATAATTTAATTAGAGTATGGTGTGGTGTTTGAGAAGATTAAAGGAGTTAGTAGATGGATTAAATAAAAGAAGGGGAAAAATGGGAAGGAAAAGGTAAATGAAGGGTAAAATGGGAAAATACCACTTAAAATAGTCTTGAATTAGAAGAAGAAGAGAGAGGAGTCATAAAAGAGAAGAAAGACCAAAGAGAGAAGAAAAGAAAACGTAAAAAGGAGAAGAGAAGAAGGAAAATCATGGGAAGCTTGGAAGGAAGAAGAAAGAAGAAGAAAAAGAAGAGGAAATAAACTTGTTAGAGGTAAGTTTTTATGTAGCGCCCCCTTACCCTAGAGTACCCACCGAGACGCCCGTAGGTCATTCCGGTACGTATCCTATGATAAGAGACCACTACTTATAACCACTACTAAACTCCTCATGGCATCACAATAATAAACAGTAATAAGAAATTGACAACTTTTTAAAACCAAACTGGATTACATGGTATTTACTCAAACTCAGTACTTTACAAACGGTTAGTATTTACAGTCTGTACATTTTTCAGAAACACTGTACACTAAGGACTATACAATAACACACAAAAACAGGTCTAACTATCAGTCTCCAAAAGAAAGCCCAGCTGACCGACCTTTGAGCCATCGCCTCTCTTGCCAATCCACAGTACACGGCTCTACAGTCCTGAGGGAGCTATCTGTCTACGCTTAATCCTGAAAAATAGATTGCAATTTTGGATGAGTTTGCGAACTCAATGAGAAACCATCATCGATGGTTCTCTCAATTCATGCATCACATAAGCATGATACAGTATTAATCCAGTAATCATACAATTACAATGCTAATACAATCACAGTAATAGGCATACAGTAATAAAAGCACAGTCAAAGTCATATCAGTCACAGTACAATTATAGTCATGTAGAAACCATGTCAATTATTCAGTTCAGTATGCAATGCACATGTGACTCTTTTCCAGTTTATGACAGTATTGTGACCGAGCGCTTTAACAGTATTCAGTAAGCAGTAGACGCGTCTAGGGAGAATTATCTCCCTTCGAGCTCGAAGCTCGCAGTATCAGTATCAGTGGCGACTCGGTTCACAATTTTCCTTTTAGCAGTTTATGCATCTGTGCATGAATGCACATGCCCAATAGCAGTCAATATACTATTTCACAGTCCATGAGTCCAAATTCACAGTTCATCAGTCACAAGTAACAGTTCATAAACAGTTATGTTATCATTCAAGCACAGTCACAGTAATCCCCGTAGGGCAATCAAGGCACATTACACATATAGATTGAGCTAACCACCTAGGTTACTCACCTATGACTTCCGAGCTAATGCCGGGAAGTTTCCGCCACGTCGGTTATCGAACGACGCTCCACTTGGGCCTCTATAAGAATCAGAGAAAGTAAAGTCACTAACTAGTCAATCCGAACTAGTATGGATGCACATGTGGGTGAAATATGCATGTTCATGAATTCCCGGCCCTAATCCCATTTTTTTCCCATCAGAAAATCCGTCTAAAAAGTAGAAACCTATTGGCGCTGACGGTGCGCAATTTGGACCTCTCTAGGTCCCTAATTAAATAAAACAGTGATTACACAGACTTTTACCCGGACCCACGTCAATTTCCCGTCCAAAAATTCCCAATCTCTCAGAAAATGAAATTAAATATTCACTGAATCCGATGCCTCAAGAATCAGGTCAATCGGACGTCGGACGGAAAAGTTATTCACGAAAGAAACCAAAATTCAACAATTAATATATATATATATTGCCCTTATTTCCTACTCTTTTTCCCTTTCCTTTAACCGAAAAGCAAAAATTCATAACTTATTCTACACAATTCAGAAAAATATAAACTATACCTTGTTGGAAAGATAATGATACCCTCTACAAGTTTCCTTTAGTCCAGAAAAATCAATTTCACCCCTAAGGGTGTCAAAAATCCAATGTAAGCTACTGCCCACATACTAACCTCATAAAACAGAACAGAAATGGGATATTCACTAACTTTCATTCTAGGCAGTCAAAAATTATACAATAAATATGCTCATCAAGATCACATTGGGATCTAAAACTTTCATGAAACAACCAAAATGTCAATTCCCTTGTTAACTAGGTCAATTAATTCACTAAATGTTGCTGTCCCTGAAATCACTCAATATGAGCAGTAACTTTCTATCAAGCATAACTCCCTGTACACAAATCAGAAAAATCACTACTTTATATCCCTGAAAAGATAAAACCTCAAATTGCAATGTTTCCTGAAATAA
>JANZLC010000005.1:29808149-29823405 GCA_026413385.1 Erythroxylum gracilipes
AAAGTGATATATATATATATATATATATATGTTATTACTCACTAAGCTATATGCTTAGCATGGTGGATTTGCTCCGTATAGGTTCAAAGTGAGGATTATAAAGAATGGGACTAGTCAACCGCAATGGCCAATGGAGTTTGAGTCTTGTTTTGATAAAAATGTATTTTGAGTTTATTTTGGCTTGTATATAAAGTGTATGATTCTGAATTACTGTAAGTTTTTGTCATAACTATGTTTCAAGCTGGTTTCGGTTTTTGGAGCAAATTTGTACTAAGTTCATGTGATATAATGTATGTTTGTTTAAGATTATAAGAATGCATGTATGAAATGTTTCGTATGCTTTGGAATGTGTTGTATTATGTATGTTCTATATGTGTGGAACTTGCTATATCTTTTTTTCGTAATTTAGTAAATTTTATAAAAAATGATAAGAGGTTATGTACATAACAAGGTCTAAAGGAACAAGTCAGGACAACATCATAAGGAACCTAGCTTAACCTTGTAACGGCACTTGCAATATCCTCCCAGGGGGTATATGTGTTGGACCCTGAATTTTTTTTATTATTGATTTATTCATTTAATTATTTTTAGAATTGAGCCCATTAATTTGGTGAGTATAAGTAGAAATTAGAAATTTAGAAGGGAAATGCTAGAATTAAATTAGAGTATGGTATGGTGTTCGAGAAGATTAAAGGAGTTAGTAGATAGAATAAATGAAAAAAGGGGCAAATTGAAAAGGACAAGTTAAATGAGGAGCAACATGGGAAAGGCAACTAAAATGTTGTCTTGAAATAAGAAGAAGAAGAAAGAATAGTGGAAGAGAAAAAGAGAGAAGAAAAAAACGTAAAGAAGAGAAGAGAAGAAGGAAAATCATGGGAAGCTTAGAAAGACGGAGAAAGAAGAAGGAAAAAAAAAAGAGGAAATCAACTTGTTAGAGGTAAGTCTTCATCTTTCTTCTTGCTAGGTCCAAAAAGGGATTAAATACAGACTAGGGTTTGTGTTAGGAATGAAGGAAGAAAGAAGAGAAAGATGAAACCATTTTGATTTTGGATTTCTAAGCTAGGGTTTTGGTTTTTCTAACCTAGATGGACTATAGGTAGGTTAGGTTTGAGTTCAATTTTAGCATCTTAATTTGTGAAGTTTTATGAAATTACATGTGAATGTGGATTGAATGAGAAAATTGGTTTGTTATAGGAAACCAAGCAAACCCGGTCCAAGAGCAAGAGAAAAGGCAAGCTTGACTTGAATTTTTGCAAGACAATTAGGTGAGTAATATATTTATAGTGGTTGTGTAATATAGGAAAATTGTCTTGCTCGTATATTGTGTGTTAAATTGCTAAATTATAAATTGTTGTGATGTGGAAAATGATTTGTGATGTGTTTTATATCAGGCATTGAAAGATGTATGACATTTTAATATGATTGAATTGTGCTTATAACCATGTTATGCCTTGGAATGTGTCATGGCAATTTGGATAAATGAAAAGAAGAAAAGTAAAAGAAGCATGAGAATATGAATTTGTGATTGATTGAATTGAGCATAAATTTTCTTGTGATTGGGCAAGAGAGGAACCCGTTTCGTTAGTCACATGTATGTTTACCTATAACCTTCTCCTGGCTGCCAACTTGAGGCCATGAGATCCTGAGAATTTAGACTCGTTTTATTCACGATGTAAACTTCGGTTTCTCTGTTTTATTCCACGGAACTCTCGAGCCATTTGTTTGCATTTCATCATTGATTTGTTGAGTATGATGTATAATTGGGTGTGATGCTTTAATGGATAAGTACATGATATGTTCTAGGTGATGACATCTTGTTAATTATGAGTTGCGAGTTTGTATTGTTGAGTATTGAATTGCTAGACATACATGTACATGTGCTTGAATGTGTGGCTCATTACCGATGACTATAAATATATTAGTCAATGAGCTGTGTAGCTCACCCCACTATTCCCTCCTCATGTGCAAGACGAGAAGGTTAGCGATCCTTGCAAGGCAATTGGACAAACTCCGAGATAGTTAGCATTTTCATACTAAGTTAGTTCGATAACTGTTGAGTAGCTTTAGTAGCATATCGATCATGAGCATCCCTATGTATTTTGTATTAAGCTAATGATGTAGTGTGGATATGTAACTAAAGCTACATTCAAACACTATTTTGATTTAGTAATGAGATTGAGAATTTAAGAAGTTTCTTTTATGTATGTGCATATGTATCTTGTGGTTGGGGTATGCTTATATTCTTCTTTGTTGAGTTGTTAATTGTTGTTAGAGTTGGAATAGTGACTCTAACTTCTATGACTAAACTGTATTAATCTAGGAAGAATTACACAAACTGCCTTTATGAAAGTTGTAGCTTATCTTTCTAGCTTTCCAACGATATATAGTATAAAAATTTTTAATATTGAAGTTGAAAGTTATGATCGTTTGAAGTTAGTGATGTTGCATAAGAGGTTTCTGCAGAACTGCTTCAGTCGTGATCTCACCTTAGTTCCTTGCTATCGCACCTTTCTTCCTCGCGATCACACCTTTGTACTTGCGATCGCACCTTTATACTTGCGATCACACCCGAAGAGTTTTCCAACTCTGAACATGTTTGATTCTTTTGGCCATAACTTTGTCATCCAACCTCCAAATGACTTGATTCTTGAACCAATAGTTTTCTAACACATTTTTATCTCTTTATAAAATTTGGTAGCCTTTTGTGTCGATTTGAAAAATATTGATGGAAATAAAGTGGGGGAATCGGTTGGAAGAGAATGAATTGGTTATTTTACTGAACATACTTCAGTACTTTAACTATATCTTGAGATATAGAGCTCCAAATATGATGATTCTTATTACAAAATAAACTAGAGACATGGACCTACTATTGTTATGAAAAAGTCATTTTGAAATTTTGGTGTTTGACTGGTGTGGGCTCCTGGGAAGCATATTCAGATTTCACGTAGGATAATACGCTCATGTCTTATGATTTCGGATAGTTGGGCTCCAAAAATGCGGTCCAATATTTATATTGGTATAAGCATAATTTAGGTTGTTACATAGTATGTTTCTCTACCATACCAAGTTTATGGTATAAATAAAAGAAAATATATCTAGCTATAACTTAGAGCTGTCCCACCAACTAAGTAGATTACTTGATCAATTGATTTTGTTTGAGTGACTACCATTTTGTCAGGATCATAAGTTATTATAATTTTGTCACAATAGTGAATTTGGTGATTTGTGATGATGTTGTAGCTGTTACTTATGAACTAAAGCTTTTTTATAATGATCTATTTCAATTTTTATCGCCAAAGGGCCAATTAACATTGAATTTATTAATAGACTATAATAAAAAGTACTTTTTATTTTATGGGCCCGTTAATTCCTCTCACATTACATGCAAGTATTGATATTATGATTGTTTAGGGGTTTTATTTATACCCTTGTCCCTTGCTTTTTTAATTGATCTCTTGGGAGTTTGAGTGAATTCTCCTTTAGGATAACAGGATCACCTAAATTCTTGTTGTTTTCTTTAGGAGACATAGCAGTCACCTTAAACTCCTTGCTAAGATAAGTGGATTCCAAACTAATTGGATCTAATCGAGTTATGAAGTCTTCCCCCACTTTGGCTGCATCAATCCTTATGATTGAAATCTTATTTCTATATATGTCTACTGTTTTCCCCTTATTGTTCTTGGGAATTTTTATCCCCTTGGTCATATTAGCATCGAAGTACTAAACTCTTTGTATGCGTTTATAGATTTTCTTTAGGATAGCAGCCTATATCCATATTATCATTACCATTAGGATCCTCTAACCCCATTAGTTCATAATAGCCTCTTCTAGTGAATAGTTTACTCAAAGCCTTTCATTCTTTCCCTAAATGTTTCACAGTTAGTCTACAATGGTAAGAAACTGACAAAGAAAGTGACACCACATCCTCTGCCATTTCATCCTTTTCATTCATCCTTATAATCGAGATTGAATTAGGAAGCTGCATATCCATCTCAATTTCCACACATAACCTTGTATATCCTATTCTTTTCATTGAGGCAATAACATCATCTAAGTATATTGATTATGAAGTTGGTCATGGAGCTTAGCTCTAGTATGGACTAATACTAAGAAAAATCATGTATGTTTATCCAAATAGGAACATGCTTCATCCTCATTTGCTCGAGTTGCAACCCTAATTTTCATTTTTATAAAAAGATCAACTTGTTATTAAGGTGCTAAGGCCCTGATACCTTTTGAACACTTGACTCTTAATGTAAATTTGAAGATAAACAATATTTGCTTATTAATTAGAACTTCTCACAATTCTAGCTTCTTTCGATTCGCTTATACCTAATCATTCATAAATGGAGAAGCTGACCTCTTTTTCACAAAAACCTCTTAATGAAGATGTCCATTTGGAAGCTTTGTTCTCAACACCTTCAAACAATACAACTACCACATTGTGCTCTTATATATCTGATGAAGGAAAATATTTAAGCTTGTTTGTAAGCGTACGGTCTCTCACCACCTGACACCAAAAGAGCTTTTCCAACTAAGGAGTTTAGCTTGGAGAAGATACTAAGGTTGACATTGGTGAGCCTGTAGGTTGGGGCGGATGGGAACTTCAAGCAGTACAGAAGTGTCGCCAAGAGTTGAGCTTGGAGGAAAATGATATAAGGTAATAACTTCATTTAATGGTATCTCGATTTCACTATAATAAAATTGAAAGATACTTGTGTTACAAATTTGAGGGTAGTAAAATCATCCTTATATATAGATAATTTGTTATTTATATCAAATAACTTAAACACTTTGTATAAGATTGAGAAACTATTAACTAGTCATTTTAATTTCAAAGACATTGGTAAATTATATTTTATCCAAATTTAGTAGGACAAATTTAATACTTGTTAAATCTTTCTCAAAAAGAATAGATAAAAAAGTAGACCATACCTATTTCTCATGAATATCTAAAAAATGAAGTGAGAGATCATAAAAGATATTCATGGTTAAATGAAATATGCACTTGATGCATAAGTATTCATTAAGCCAGATTTTACATTTATAATTAAACTTTTGGATTTAAATTACTAAATGTAGGTAAACGAGTCGTGAAACATCTAAAAGAAATCAAAGGATTATATGTTGATGTGCAAGAAAGGTTTAGAACCTTTCTTATAAATTATATGGATTCGAATTTTACCATATGCCTAAATGACAAAATGTTCACGTTAAACTATATTTTTATGTTGGGAGATCGTGTTTTATATTGGAGAAACATCAAGGTTAGTATTATTTCTCCTTTGTATGTCTTTGATAAATATATATCTATCCGCAATGAGGTCAATGTAGTTAAAACTGCAAGGAAGGTTAATGATTTGAAGCTTTAATAGCTTAAACATGCATTTTATGCTGATAAGATGGATTTTTAGGATACCAAACCTGGTCAAAGCATATGGAGACCCATTGCCCTTTTTGTTAGTGCATCTGCTCTGTTGCCTACTATTTGTGATTTCTGAAGATGAGATGATTTGGGCAATTTCATTCATTTGCTTCCCTCTTTTCGGTAGAGGATTTTGATTTTGATTTTGATTTTTTTCAAGCAAGACCAATTTAGGAAGGAAGTAAGATAACTAACTTAGACTGGTGGTACCTGCACCAGACTTGAAGTCAAGCAATATGTTGCAATGGTTTAAGTGTCATAAACATACAAGTAACTTAGTCTTAATAATTTTGCGGACATCACTGGTTAAGGAAGTGATGCATTTCGCTGCCTATATCTTTTATCTTCCCAATGTTGAAAATGATGACCATCATTCTGGGGGATAATACAGAAGTGTATTCTGTGAAGTTTTAGCTAGTTTGTAAAAGAGATAATATATAACAACAGTCAAATGAAGCTTGAATACATATTGCATTTTGTCACATTATCTAATACCGAAATCTAGCTCTTAAGTTAGCAACCAAAATACAGATTGCATTTTGTCACAGCAAGCACAGGCTATAGGTAAAAACTAACTGGGTTTAGGCTGGCCCAGGAAGGTCAGTTCAGATTTGTCGTCATGGTTTTAGGCTTGGCCGAATTAGAAATGCAGCTAAAAGCTTCCTTTTCCAGGATGAAGGTTCTAACTGTCACCATTGTGACTGATGTGCCATTCATTAATTGAGCAAAGTTTTGTTGGTTAAACACGCAGGAAGAGGGTTTGTATGAGCCCAAGTCCAAGACATGAAAAGCAATGCTTAGAGATTATGTTTTTTGACTCTTTAAATCTTAATGGTTAAACATCAATTCTCTTTCGCCCCTTTGAGGGTCGATAAATATGTACGAGCCAAAGTAATGGATCTTGTACCATTAATGTGGGATCACTAATGCGATATACAACTCTCTCAGATATAATAACAATTATGTAAACATATAATAGATTACAAAGATCCCAAATTCAAATTATTAAAAAAGTTCCAATCTTCATCTCAAGTAACAATTTTTTAAAAAAATTTGATAAAGACATTGAATACCAAATTACCAAATATAATTTCTCTAAGAATGGAAAAGACCAAAATATCTTCAACTCTTGATTTACTCCAATGATTTACTACATTGTAAACATTTTTTTATTTTGTTTTCTTTTTCAACTCATTTTTAAGCTCTTTTTCAATTTTTAAAACCTTAAATTTTTCTTTTCCTCCAAGTGAGAATATTCTAAAAGATTCTCAAATATTTAAAAATACCCAATTACCCTTATGAATCCTTACATTTTTAATTTTCTCAAAATTAATAAAAGTTTCCTAATATACCTGAACGATCGAGTTTTAAAAATTGTTTGTAAAAACTCCTATTAAAAGAAATAATTTACTAATTAAACTCTATTATAGATAAATGTTTGTAGTTAAAAATTAATTATAATTAATTGAGACTTAAAATAGTAAAAAAAAAGAAATTAAATGTTAATTAAAAAATGATATTAATTAAACATGATAAAAATGCAATTTAACACTTTTCAAATTAATCAAATTTAATTACATATTATTTTATTTTAAAAATTGATGGAATGCAAATTTTAAAAAATGCGTATAAAAGAGCTTAGAATAAATTTTATAATAGAGGACCAAGGGCATGTTCAGTTTTACTTCTGTTTTTTTGTTGTAATTTTTAGTTTTTATTTTTTGTTTTAAGTTTCTACTTTTTTCAAAATAGAAACAAAAAGATATTTGTTATGTCAATGTTGTTTTATTTTTAACACTTAATAATTATATATTAGATAAAACTTTAAGATAATTTTTTAATTAAATAATTTTATTTTAATCTCTTATATAATATTTATTAACTGATTATTAATAAAATAAATAATTTTAAAATAAAATTTTATTTATAACTTAATATATATTTTCAATATATTTTAATTTTTGAAATAAATTTATTTAAGATTTATATATTTTGAAGTTATTTTAAATTTAATTATATTTATTAATAATTATTTCATTTAATTATTCAATTTAGTTAAAAATTAAATTAAATTATTAATTAAAATTAAATTATTCATAATTCTTATTAATAATTAATTGTAATTAATTAAATATGATATTAATTAAATTATTCATAATTTTTATTAAGAATTAATATATTAAATAATTAAATATTTAGTTGATAGTAATCAGATTATGGAGAAAAAAATAGCAATAGAAAACAAATTTTTTATGGATTTCATAACTTTTTAAAACTCAAAGAAACCAAAATAAAAAACAGAAACCAAAATCCAAAAACCTCAAATGAATAGATTTTTTATTGAATTTGAAAACAAAAATAGAAAACCAAAAATAAAAATGTAAAATTTTTAAATATATAAAATTGAGAAACTATTTTTAATTTTAAAATTTTATTCAAAAATATTCAATATCAATTAATATCAACATGATACCTCACCCAAACCAAAATTAATACCAACTTCAATAAGATTCTAGTGTAAGCATAAGCATATTAGTTAATATGGTTGCTTAACATGCATGCTTAAATGTTGCTCTATATTCAAGTTATCGTTTAAGTGTGCAATTATGGTTTCATCCTTTAATACTCTTTTTGCAGTTGGACTTGAACAAAAGATTCTTATTTCCTTTCAAAAGAAAAAGGGAAGCATTTCTTTCCTTTCTTAGTTTCTGATCGTACATACCTCGCATAAACTTGTGCAATCTGATGTTATGTTCCTCACAATGAAGCTTACTACACTACACTCCCATTTTGTTGCTTTGGGTTGGCCAAAAAACTACTCTATGAATTTTTTTCCTATATTGTTTTATATGATGTTTTGATCTTTATATATGGCATTCATTTTCAGAACATGTATGTTTAGATTCTCTCTTTTGTCTGAATCCTCAAAGTCAAAAGCATTTAAAGGACCTCCAAGTTCATTATTTCTCTATGTTAAGCCTATTCTTGAGGAGAATATTGACATTATTAAGCACATTGAACAGGGTTGTAAATAAGATGCTTTTGCCAATTATCAATTGTGAGATATTTCGATTTTTCCAAATAAGCTTTGCCATTTTGGTTTGAGATATAGGAAAGTGAAAGATGTTAAGTGGTATTTTATCACAATCATAATAGTAGCTTGTCTGGTTTAGATCATAGTAGGATAATCGATTTGTTAATTATAGTAGGCTAGTCGATTTGCTTAAACATTATCAACGGTAGTGGTAGGGGTCTTGATTAAGCATTGATACTTCACAACTTGCGAGTGACTTTGTCCACTTTGCTAGAGTACATAAATGGACTACAACCTTAAAAATAACTGTTTGTTTGTTTATGTCATCAGAAAGTTGGCTTATTATTATAAGAGGAAGGAACTTCATTATAAATGAGATATGTTTTTTTATCCTCTTCTTTTTATCATTTTCTTTTTGTTCATTATAATTAAAAGAACACAAGACAAAATCTCCCTTTTCTAAAAATTTATCCCTTCTTATAAATATTTGGACACACAGTCAATGATTTTGAAGAAATTACTCTATCAACCTATGTTATTACTATTTCCGATAATCAAGGCAATGTATATCTAAAGTTTATGTCAAACAGTCATAATAGACCACAATTTTTGGTCC
The DNA here is from genome assembly GCA_026413385.1 of Erythroxylum gracilipes. Lineage (NCBI taxonomy): Eukaryota > Viridiplantae > Streptophyta > Magnoliopsida > Malpighiales > Erythroxylaceae > Erythroxylum > Erythroxylum gracilipes. The sequence continues at coordinate 29,817,228 of JANZLC010000005.1, forward strand.
ATAAAAATCTTAATTGGTTAATATTAATTGAGGGTATATAGTTATAGAAATAATTTCCATAAATACAAAAATTAGTCTAAGTGTGCAAGATTATAAACTTGGAAGCTAATTAATCGATCTATCCTTACTTATTGTTATTTCATGATGAACTTACATTGTTTTAATATAAATGTAGTTTTTGTATCTGCATGCTGAGTATTAAAAATAGCAATTATTCTTAGAGTTAAACTATTATAAGTCCAATATATTTTTTATAAACTATTAAGTATCACTTTTCTAGGTTTCATTTTTTTAGAGTTCAAGATTTGTTGATTTTAAAACTATGTAATTTGGCTCTCAGACTGATAGAACCTTAAATTTTTGTTATGATTCTATCAGTTATGCTTAACTAACAATTTTATAAGTTAAAACCCACATTAGCCACATAAGTGAATTGATATGGATCCTACATGATTGAAAACCTAAGAAACAAAAGAAAACTTCTTTTATTTCTTTAAACAAAGTATTACAGTGGAGACACTATCTAATAGGATTTCAAGAACAAAACAGATAATGATAATAAGGAAAAAAAAAAGCTCAATACAAAACATCTTTAAAAATTAGTCTTCGAGTCTTAATTAATCTCCTCAATCTATGGTCGATCTCTAATTACTCATTGCTCTTCTCAATTTTTTGCTTGTCAAAAGGATCCAATTTATCGTCAATCTTCTCACCTCTTACCATGTTCCTCATATTTTAAGCGTATTTTTCTAAAATATTTTTGGCTCCCATTTTGTTCTTAACTTGTTCATCTTCTACCTTGTACTTTTCTATCTATTGTACCGTCTTTTCAATATCTTTCTTACTCAATCTTTCCTTGTTATTGGAGATTGTAATATCACTCTTAACACCAATGGTTTTGTCCTTTAAAACCCGTTTAAGTTACCATTGGCTCTTTTATATTTATATACTTGAATAAGTGACCTATGCCCCCACCTCCACGACCTCCTAAGAATAGAAAATCAATGCTATCATTACCACTGGGACAAAAGTTTCATTGCTAAATTTTAAATTTTAAAGGAAATTGTAAGAATAAACATCCACCACTAGTTAGAACATGTCACAAGATGAGCACACAAAAAATGGCTAGATTTTGTTTTGTTTGTGGGTACTGCATTAGCATCAGAGGTTGGGGTTGTTGGGTTCTTAGTTTCTAAAAAGTAGCTTTTGGAGATCAAAGACAAATATGATGCTTGTTCTTGAAAATTTTTAATGTCATTTTTATAAAGATTGATGCGTTAAGTTAGTTCCTTAGATTGAATTACTTGCTAGGATCAGTTGGTAGCTTAATGTTTGAGTATGCAATCGCAAGTTTATTGTTGCAAATCACAAGCTAATTATGTTTAATTTAAGGTTTCAGAAATCTGGGGTCCATGTCAATCGCCTAAGTGGCTAATGTAGACTCTTAACTTCAAAAAAATTGTCAGCTAAGTATGACCAACAAAACCCTAATGAAAATTTGGGATTTTCTCACTTTAAGAACCAAATTACATGGTTTGAAAATATTAGGATGTTTTTAACACTAACACATGTTAAGATCCAACTTAAATTTTTAAAAGATTAACTAAGAATAAAAGCAATCATGAGGCTTTACAAGGTCAACAAAGAGGACTCATCCTTTCGATTGGAAAAAAAGAGAGTTATAATTAGTAATTACCTTTCGAGTAATAGCAAGAGAAAATAAATTAAAAATACTTGCAGAGATGTAGAAGCTAGGAGAGTAACTTCATTTTGGGACCTGGGCGGTTAATGAACAACCTTAGTTTGAGATTCTATCTTGTTCCAACTAGATCTAATTTGAGATTTTGCTTTCTCATGGGCTATGAAGGAGACCCTAATTTCTCTAATCCTGCCTAGAGTACAAGAAATAAATATGGAGTATCCAAAATTTTCTTTAAATGAATTCTTAGGTTCCTTTTATGCCATAAAGCATAAATGTTACAGCTCAGGGCAATTTTAAAGAGGTTAAAGTCACTTCCCATTAGTTCCTTTCCTTGTTTAGTTCATTACACCTAACATAACCTTTGCAAGACATGTGCAACCAAATAATTGGATAATTGAGCATAACAATGGTTCGAAAACTAGCATTGAAAGAACAAATAATGGATTCTGATATAGATTTGCAAAGCTTACATGTGAAATATGAACACCTTTTTATTCTATCTCTTATCTTTAATTTGTGCTTAGTTATTAGCTAGAAAAGAAATGAGGTTTTAGAAATGACATACTTAGACCAAGCTAGTTTGGACTAATTGATCCTGAGGCAAGGTCTCTTAAATATCTCCAAGTATGATTTATTTGTGAATCTCTTAGATCTTTTGTTTTTCCAGATTATGGAATTTAAGGATGAAGGATTAGGCTTGTGATTTGGAAGCTAGCTTCAAGCGAAGACAATCTTCTTCTCTTGCAACTCCATTTCCCTCCTCCAACAATTTCTTTCACTTTGGCATTCCTAGGAATCCCAAGTCTCATCATTCCATTCAAATCTCATATGAAGAGGACCTAGGTTGCATCAGATATCAAACCAAAACCAAGTATATAAACCATTTCCTATCAAGCATTTAAATTCTTGGCAGAGGAGATTCCTTGGCTTCAGCATCTAATATAAAGTCCATAAATGCTTCTTGCTAGGTTTCATACCCCAAAATCTCCTACAATTAAATATTAGAATGCATCCAACTTTTGGTGCATACTTTGTAGGGTAAAATTTACCTTCACCCTTTTTTTAAAAATCTAATATGTGTACAAAGTTTTTGTTTTATTTCTATTTACAGTTTTTTTTAGTTTCTACAATTTTAAAAAATACAAGAGTGACTTTTAAAAGCTTTCACAATCAATATCCTTACGTTTATAAGCATATTCAAAGTTACTCATTAACTAATATGACACTTAGAATATTAATAAGAAAACGAAAACAACCAAGCTTACAAATTAGCTTACTTAATATTAACTCTTATTAATAAGTATTTTTAAATTAAATGTATGACTATTATATTGAAAATTCAATGTAATAAACTATAAATAAAATGCGAACAAATATTTCTAATTATATATCATGTTATGTTGTTTTTACTACCCGCTTAATGCATTTGATTAAATTTGACAATAATTTGTGATAATCATATAAATGCCAATAATCAGTTAAATATTCTTAAAATTTTTAATATTTAGTTTTTACTTGTTATTTGACCAATAATATAAATAAAAAATTGGGAGGAAAATTAAAAAAAAAACAATCCTAGGAAGCATCCAGGTGCATAGCTTTTTAACAATGGTGTCTACGAAAATACATACCTGTCATTTTATCCAATTTTAAAAACATGTCACTTCTATTCCTTGCTCTTTCCTTATCCTTTCAAAATGTGTAAGTGCACCATGGGGCGTCCCTCCACTAATCTACCACCATATTTGCTTCCTATGTGTGTCTATTCCTCGATAAGGATTGTTGCTGTCGGCAAAAGGTCCCACTCCCACGCCACTCAAAAAGATGTTTGACTATGCGTAGACAGAAGCGAATAATCTCAAACAAATTTCAGTGAAGAGGTCCCCTGGAGAAGCTTTGGATCTTTTGGAGAGTGAGAGATGTTGCTCTCAACTATAAGATCAAAAGTAAAGCCTAACTATTTATTTATTTACTTGTTGACTTGACGATCTATTAAATTACAGTTGATGATCTTTTTTATTTTATCTTATCCATATTATAAATATATTACTTTAGTGATAAAGTGATTTCTTTACTAATTTGCATACTCGGATTCATTTACGTCCAAATTATATAAAAATCATATAGATGTGTTCAACGTAAACCTAAAAGGTTAAAAAAAAAGTCCATTGTCTTCCCTCGTTTGGTCCACAAGTGGTGTCCGAATGTTGTGTAATCAGGTAAAATACAAGTACAACGCACTCCTGTCGTCCAACTCCAGCCTCGCCAATTAGCTGAATCTGTGTAAACTCATCCCAGTGATACATGTGACCCATGAGAAGAACAATCTGCTGCATAGAAATATTTGTAGAACAAAATAGATCAACCTTCCGAACGTGATTTTATGAATTTTACTAATTTTAAAATTTTGTAAAAAAAACAGATATTTTATAAAAATACTATCGTGGAAAAAAGTTGACATTAGAAAATGAATAGGACTTACTTTAGACTTTTTTACAAAATATAAAGAGCATCTCACCAGATTTTTAAATTATAAGGATTATAATGGAATTTATGCAACTAAAGGAGATGCTAATGTCTTTTAACTTTATTTTTACCATAGTTCCGAATTCAACATTTTTCATTATAACATTGGTAATTAAAAAATCTTAATAGAAGTTATTGTTAAGAATTTAGCAGATTGATTATTTACATAAGGCATCATGCTTGTGTTTATATTCTAATATTATATTCTTTTACTAGAATCTATTGGTTGTTAATGTCTTCTCAATATTACATTATAGCAATACCGTCAAGAAAAACCCTTTGTAACTAACAAATGGTGGCCATCAATGCTCATCATTTGCTAGGTGAGACTAAACAATATTTAGATATTTAGCTACTTAGCATTAGCTAGTAGTCAAAATTATAGTTAACATAGCTAAGAATTAATATGTCAAAGAATCTAAGAAAAAGTCAATCTATTTTAGCGGAAGCTTGTTTTTTCCTGCCAGATTTCACAATACATTCGTTGATTAATTATTGTCTTGAAGCTTACTATTGTGAACCCCACTTTCAATTTGTATCATAACTTTGCAAGCATTTTTACGTTGTTTGCCATTGTCATTCGTGATTTGCTATTGTAGTTTTGTTATCAACTATATAAAAAAAAAAGCATGTAAGTGTCGAAACAAGGAACCATTTCCACTTTTTATATCATAATCAACTATTGTAACTATTATTCCAATATCTAAAGGTCTTCATTAGTTGTAATTATTTTGATATTTAAAGTTATGAGAGTTGCATATACATATATGAGAGTCACTATTTGTAATGTTAATAAAAGATATAAGATAGAGAGTTTTAGAGGCTTTTATGGTAATGTATTAGTAATTTATAAATCAAATTTGGTGATTAATATGAGTTCTAACTTGGCTACTATTTCATTACAAAAAAAATATAGTTTAGCCACAGATATTACAGACGGAAAATGTAGATTTTTCGTCCGTAAGCTAATTTGGCGACGGAATGCCGACGGAGCAAGTCATTGGAGAAGCGGCTGTAGGTAATAATTGTCGACGGAGCACAAATTATCCGTCACTAATTTACCGACGAATAATTATTTTTGTTGCTATATTTAGCGATGACAATTTTGTGTTGTTGGTAAATTTTTCAACAGAACGTTGGTTTCAGTCGGTAAATTTGGCGACGGACGGACAAGGATTTTTCCGTTAGTATATTTACTGATAAATTTGGCAACTCCGTCGGTAAATTCTCGACTCACTACACCGACGGAGATTAGTTGTCTGTCGGCAAATTGATAACATTTTACCGACGGATTTTGGTTTTCCGTCAGTAAATAAACTGATACTGTTTTTTTATTTTTCCCTACTTTATTTGATAATCTTATGATTAATGTATAATTTATACAGTTATCATTTATCTGTTGATAATATTTTGATTTATTTCTACATTTAATTTGTTAAACTAAAAGTTGATTGATGATATAAAGTAAACATTATCTTAATTGATAATAAAAAATCATCTTAATTGTACAACAATAAGTATTTAACAACTATTAATTTGATGACTACAATTACGTTATTCATTTGGTGAATATGGATGCTCTAAATTTTGCGATAAGGTGCTACCCTTTTCTTTCAACTCATCCACCTCATTACGGAGTTAGGCTATGTGCTCTATCTACTGTTACAATTGAGTTGCCAGTGTTTTGTACTATGCTCTTAAGCTCATGGATTTCATTGGTTTCTAGATATTGTTGCACTGGATGTGGAGGATTGCGAATAACATCTATTTGCAAATAAACCTAAGCCGAATATACTTCCACGACGATCCCTACCACCCACTATATGAAGATAGGTTTGACTCTCATCAACATCTTCAGATTGCTAAGACTGTCGTTGAATGCTTTCTTGTATTTAGTCATATCAGAAGGCAATGTTTATGTTAATAAGTGATAATTATTAAGCATTAATA
>JANZLC010000005.1:29833584-29856306 GCA_026413385.1 Erythroxylum gracilipes
ATGTTCTTTATTTTTATTAAAGTTAATTATTATTATTATTTTATAAATTTAATTTTTGTAGAATTAAATATTTAAAATTTAAATTCCTATAAAAATATTCAACAAAATACTAAGATATATAATATTCATACCCTTATATGTTTTTTAAAGTCATGTCCTTATAAGTCATTTTACACATAAACAGCTAATACTAATCATCTAATTTTACCAAACATCTTTAACAAACAGCTAATGTAATCCGCTGGTCAAAACAGCTGAGAGAATCAGCTATCAGCCAACAGCTAATAGAATCAGCTAACCGCTAATACAATCAGCTGTTTGCCAAACAGGACCCTTATTTATTAAATAAATTAATTATCATAAAATAAAATAAGCACAAAATAATGTGTTTAATTGGAAAAAGTGAAAACTAATAAAAATTAATTTTTTCGTATCAAATTTTGCCAACATCACAACCACTTATCACAGGAGTCAGTCACTCTACGACCTTTCTCCATCAATAGATTAGGTGAGGTTAGGGAAGGCCAGAATTCGGGCACCCAATTGAGGATTGATGAACAAGCCTGTCTTTTCCAAACTAACCAGCCAACAATCCGAGTGTGCACAAGGCACAAGCACAGCACTTTAATGATGTTTTCAAGAAAGCTCGAAACAAAATTTTAACCTGTTTTTTTATCTAATTAAAAATTTAAACCAAAATAATCAATATTGTTAATTTATGTGTAGAAAATATTTATAAATGGCATAATGTATACAAATGTTCAAATTGTCATTTGGGTAATTAAAAATTATATAATTTTACCTGAACCTATATACTCATATATAGTTGTGATATTGTTCTCCAAATTATAAATTATAATCCTACATAGACTATATTATCTTCAAATTGATTCCATTAGACTACCCATTTAAATATGATTAATTTATATATTATTGTAAATAAAAATATTAGAGGTTTTATTTAACCTCAGTTTTGTTTCCTTTCAGAGTCTTTACAAGAAATGATTCATTAATAGCATATTCCATTCATCTCAGCAAATTCAGTTTGTGGAATTGACTGGTAGATGTAATTTCTGTTAATTTCGTTAAGTGTGAACAATGTTTCTCTAGTTAATTAAGTAAATTCAACTTGACGTGATAATACAATGGAATAACATAGAAAACGTACAACAGTAGTTGTATTATTATCACCTATATTTTTTGCACTCAAAAGGTGGAATTGCTTACTTTAGACGTTCTCACGCTCTAACTTGAAAGAATTATGCGAAGAGTAAATTACGGTTTAATCTCATTTAATTTATTAAAATAGTGATTAATTACAATTTTGAAGGTATTTTCAATTACACAAAGATTTTTTCAAGTTGCATATTGAAACTTTGAAACTCAAATCTACAATTTATAAGTGATACTGTTTTATTATTTATTTATCACCGCATCTTCAGCTAATAATTAAATCCTTTACGATCAAATTTTGCTGGTGGTAAAGAAAAAAGTTAAAGCTTGAGCTTAGAGTTGAAGAGTAAGAAGAGGTGGCACAGTGAGGGGAACAGAACTTTCCTTGTGCACACCCAAGTCCAACCCAAGCTGTGGTAATGAGTAAGTCAGTGAACTTTAACTGACCAACTGTTTAGCTCTCAAATCAGGATATCTGGCACAATGGCAGTGGTAACCTCATTAGTCGAGACAAGAATTTGGGTTCCCGAGACCTAAAGGACCAAGCTAAAGACTCTGACAGGCACATCATTCCCCCTCTTTCTATTTTGAGATTATCTACTCAGACCATACCATACCATACCATACCATACCATACCATTCTATGTCATTAAGAAATATGAGGGAGGCATTCAATCATATTATACAGTATACCATAACATCCATCAATGGAGTTTTCATGTTATTCTTAGCTATTTGCCAATATCGTAAAGTCCCTCTAGAGACATGAAATGCCGATATCACCCCTCCTCTCTCTTTCTATCTCTGCTGTTACTTTTAACCTTTTGAGAGAGAGGGTATGGTTACTGGTGAATTCGTCAGTCTGTGTTGTAGACCCCCTCTCGCTGGCATGGGCCAGTGTCAGGTGTCTGCTTTTTTCTTTTTTTCAATTACTTTTAATTGAATTATTCTCTTTAAACTAACTTCTCTCTTTCTGTCTCTCTCTCTCAACCCACCATCTCCTCACCAACATCTGTGCTTTTCTTCTCCTCCACATTCACAAAATCCAAGCTTTTGCACAGTCATCTCAGTGTCCCACAAATACAACCATGAATGAACTGTAGGCACCATTTATGGAAATGGGTTCTGGCTCTTTGACTGATTCTGGCAGCTCCAACGCTTCCTCTCCACCAACTAATGAGTCTGTGAATGGCCTCAAATTTGGTAAAAAAATTTATTTTGAGGATCATCTGGGTGCCGGGTCTCCGGCAGAGTCTGCAAACGGCTCCTCGTCGTCGTCATCCGGAGCTCTGACCAGGAAGGCTCAGGGTGGCCAGCAGCAACCACCCAGGTGTCAGGTTGAAGGGTGCAAGGTGGATCTAACTGATGCTAAGGCATACTATTCAAGACACAAAGTTTGTGGTATGCATTCCAAGTCTCCTAAGGTCATCGTTGCTGGCTTGGAACAAAGATTTTGTCAGCAGTGTAGCCGGTGAGTTCTTTATATTATATCTTTACTTCATTTATGAGTATTGCGTTTTAGGCTTTGACGCTGCTGTGCGTAGATTGCTTTTATTTTATCCTCTTCTATTGGAAATTGATGACTGTTCGTTTGTTGGCAATCATTTGCAAGTTCAAGTCTTTCTGCCAGAGAATGGAAAGAAGTATGCGGGTGAACTGTGAAGTAAATATTTTTCAATTGTTTGATTTTAAGTACCTTGTAGGTGCTGTTTTCACTTTCAGCTTCTTGAGCGTCGTGGATTAATGTTGAAGCAATATATGTTTGTGTGTGTGAGTGTGTGGGTTATTAGGTAGCTTTCAAGTTCAGCATACATTAAGTTTTGTTTTGTTTGTTTATAGTTACATCAGTCTATTCTTTGTATGTCGCTTGTGCCCTTTTTTTTTTTTGGTTGAAATGTTTATTTGTAGGGGTTGATATGATCTATTTCTTTGGTTTTGTCTCTTAAAAGTTTTTGGTTTTTAATCATTTACTCATGAACTTGGCTTGAGTTGATCCTAGTTCAGGTCTGACTCTGAACCCTCTGTTGTACTTCACTTAGAGTTGAGTTTTAATATACTTTCATTTTCCAAAAAAGAAAAAGTACTTCAAAAATTCATGGTTATAAGCCAGCGGCAAACTTGAACGGACTCCCTGTAGCATTGATAAATTGTGAAGGACTACTGTCAATTTATGGGTTATGCAAGACTCATGTCCTTTTAACTGGAACCAAAGCACTTTTTCTGAAAGTTATTTGCTTGCTATACTTTTGCTTTTGTTCCGAACCTACTGAGTTATCAGATCTCAATGTTCAGGTTCTCTTCCCTACATTTGATCACTGAATGCTCTTGGACCACCTGACAGGAAAGTCTTTCTATTAGTTGTCCATATACAAAAAAGAACTACTTCAAAAATGACTGTTAGCTAATTATGAATTCATTCCAAGGCAAAATTAGTGGCTATAAACAAAAGTCTAGTTTCAAGTAATTAAATAGTGCTAGTTTGATGATTTTGCTCCTCATGGTGTACCTTATAAACTCGGTTACCATGATCAAATAGAGACAAGCCAAAATCACTCAAATAGTTACTTTTTTTACATTTTCATTTTTCTTTTTGAAGGAGGTCAACCATTTCCATTGGGCCTATTGAATTATACAATAGGGGATAAATCTCCGGTAAGCTACCAATCCACCCTATTCCATGCGAGTATTGAACTCATGATCTGTTGATCATAGAGAGATTGTGCCTATTCAGGCTAACCTCTCATCCTTAGTTTAAGTTACTCTGGAAGTCTTTTATGGTGCATAAATAATTTTCCTATCTGAATTCATTCTAGACTATAATGATCACAACTTGTTCAAGCAAATAATGGAAGCTTTCTTTCATGTTGTTGCCAAGCGCATCTATGATGTGGTATATGGATGACCTGATGCCTTAAAATAAATTGAATGACAGATTATAAGCAAGTTGGGTGTACTAAATAATGAAATTCTCCACCCTTGTGATTTCTCTTGACGTTTCAGTGGTTGTTGATTGAACAAGAGTTATTAGTCAAACTTCTCTACTCTTTGGGAAACTGAATTTAGAAGGTAGCTTCCATATGTTTTGGTACTGTGAAAAATAAGAGGTTTACTTGGTATTGCTTGCAAACTGAGCCATGCGACAATATAGCAGGATGGTCACAGTAAGGACTCCAAAGTCCTGACTTTCTAATCACACTTTAAATGCATTGGCACAAACATACTGAGTGCAGTTAGAACTTTGTTTTCTCTTTTTTTCTTTCTCAACTATTTCTATTTTTATGCTTATCGAGATCAATGATGCTATTCTTTTCTAGAAGGTTTTTAAGTTAACTTGTTCATTTTATACACAGATTTCATCAACTTCCAGAATTTGACCAAGGTAAAAGAAGTTGCCGCAGGCGCCTTGCTGGCCATAACGAACGACGAAGGAAGCCCCCACCTGGATCAGTGTTGTCACCCCGCTTTGGTCGAATCTCTTCTACAAGTTTTGGTAAAGATGTTAAAAAATGAAAAACCATCTTCTGAAGCGATCTTCGTTATCTGATTTCGTACTTGTGTTATGCTCTGTTTTTGTCAATAACAGATAACAGGGTTGGAAGCTTTCTTCTGGACTTCAGTGCATATCCAAGGCCTAGCTCGAGGGATGGATGGTCAACTGGAGGATCTTCTGAACGGATACATGAGGGTCAAGCAATTGGTAGAGGAAGGTCCACCACCCATCCATGGCAGAGTAGCCCTCACAATCCTCCAACTAATATTTACCTGCAAGGTTCGGCAGGTGGGATTGGGTTCTCTGCTTCTGGCATTCCTTCAGGAGAACGCTTCACAGGAGTTGGTGTTACTGACTCGAGCTGTGCTCTCTCTCTTCTGTCAAATCAGCCATGGGGCTCTTGTAACCGAGCGTCAGGACTTGAGATGAACAACTTGGTTAATACCAAAGTGGCGCCTGCTGCTCAATCAACAGCCCCACATGTTTCTGCAGTCAATCAGTATCCAAACTCCTCTTGGGGTTTCAAGGTTGAGGCTAGTAGCAATTCACACGAGATGTGCCCTGACTTAGGATTGGGTCATATTTCACAGCCTCTAAGCAGCCAGTTCTCCAGTGAACTAGAGTTGTCTCAACAGAACAGGAGGCAATACATGGAGCTTGAACACTCAAGGGCTTATGACTCTTCGACTCTGCACATGCACTGGTCACTGTGAGGAACCTTTTAATGGGTGAGTCGCTGGGAATGGATTAATAAGTGCAAAGACACTTGGTATGTGATCCTTTGCCTTGCCTAGTCATCTTTTGGCAACTTTTGGATTGTAAGATAAAAATCCTAAACAATAGTACTTGATGAAACTTCCCTTGGTACTGGTAAATAGTGATGGAACACTTTGCACAACTTGTGATTCCAAATATCAGTGGTACTAACTTTTTGTTTAACTTAACGCTAATTCTGAACATCTCATCTCATCCATTCGCACCAACTAATCATCTACACAAGATCAAGAGTTCTCCGTTGAGTTCTGCACTTCTGCCATCATCCATTGGAATGAACTGAACCCCGCTCCTCCTTTTTTCCTTTCAAGGGGTAAATGAAGTGTCCAAACATTTTGGAGACTAATTTAATCAAAATGACATAAATTATATTTCAAGGGTCTCTGGATATAGTTTAGCCTACTTGTGCATCTTGATTTTGGGGGAAAGCCTTAAAAAGTACTGAAGAAAGAATTCTGTTTATCTACGTGATTAGTAGTATTTCAAAAGCTACTCTTTTAACACTTAATTTATTTAAAAAATCTTGTAGCATCAAAAATTATGAAAGTAACTTTTTTATTAAATGTCTGTTAATTTTTTTTAATACAAACGTCTAATTGTTGTACACTTAACAGTATCTATAGATAAAACAGTCTCTTTTAATTTTTTTTAGTAATTCAAAATAAAAGATGTGCTTCTTTTAAGACTCGCAAAAGAAACTTAAAAGAGTTTGACAACAGTGCCTCAACACTAAAATTCAAATTACACTTATAAGATGATGAGGGAACGAAAAGGCTCACGCCTACATACCTGTATTGAATCTCAAGTTGACTGTCATAACGAAAATGTGAGGAAAGAATGACTTCCAGATTGTCGAGCTTGTTTCTATAGTATCAGTCATAAAACGAACATTTTTTGTTGTCACAAACTACAGCTTTTCCAATCTATCCACCTTTCACCATTTCATACTGATAACCAAATAACATATTCTAAAATATGTCAAGAGTCTAAGCAGTAACTCCACTACTCAATAAGGTGTTGATCTCCCCAATTATATTAACAGGCCTTCCATCATACATTGATGATAGCGTACTTTCACAAAGCTTCTTCAGCTCTCTGGTTTTCGCAAGTGCTGCATCCTGAAATTGAAAGTATATTTGCTCATTGTTCTCTTTTTGATTGACAATATGAACATTAATATATTTCTAACAGATTATCTTTAATTTCCTGCAACCACTAAACTTGCTTCTCCAAATTGAAAATAAATAACAAGTCATTAATCATATTGAACATGTCAAATATTGCAAGAACTCCATAATGTATCCGTACAACAACAGTAAGTTACAGCACGACTAGCACAAATAAATGCTATTCCTGAAACAAGCCACTTATCAACAGCATGAATAACCACATTTACAGGATTACTTTACCAGGAGTATTTCATTATGATGTTCATTTCTCTCCAGAATATAACTCTATACCTACAAAATTACAACTTTGAAGAAATGCAACATGGACAGTTAGAATGTTCACCCAGCACACATCACATACAGCATAAACGCAAGTTCTTTCTGATGAAGAAACTGTTTATAGGTCCTAAAATTAATAGTGATGCACACATCGGCATGGTACCACCTATTTTTGCTAAAGTATTATACTTTGCTAGCTTCCTCTTATTATTGTTTGGGAAATATGAAAGTAACAGCACATCTTTAGAAATATAAAATTTTTTACTTGGAAAGGAATCATTGTTTGAGTTACAATTTCAAACTCAAGATTGATGCTGTGAAAACATCCTCTAGCTTTCACATTTACTTTATTGATTACAAGATACTAAAACAGCTAAACAAACTGAAATGGCAATCGCTTTAGCAAAATTAGTACCACTTTGTACAGTCTAAGAACAAGACAGCAGAATCCGTATGTAAGAAAAATTTACGTGTGAATATGGTCTTATATTACATCCACATGTCATTATCAAATATACTATCTTCTCCAACAGCTTAAAAAGTTTAAGCAGATAAGAGTGAGGTAAATTACAAAATGCTAGAATAGCAGTTTACTTGGTATTTCATGGTGCAAAAATAATAAGCACAATGACTTTTACTTGTGAAACAACTTACCTGTTTTGGCCATAAAGAACATAAAGAATTGTGAAGCTCCATACGCTTTGAAAACACGTCCTTTAATCCCTCCTTTAGTTTTGATTCATGATGCTTCTTCTCCTCCAATGTTTTCACAAGTCTGTCCAGAAATCTGAAATACAAACAGACACATTATATGGCAATTCTTTATGTTACAAGGCTACTTGAAATTCCTAACCAGTACACCCTAAGCAAGAGTTAAAAGTTGACAAGAGATATCAAGCACATTCCAGTTAAGATGTTGAGGCACTGAGATTCTGCCCTCCCCATAAGAACCCCGAACTAAAATAGAAACACTAAGTCCAAAATTAAGCATGAAGGAATTAAAATACTTCTGTAACAAATACAACTTGCCAATTTTCTGACTAATATGGAAAACCAATCCAGACTCTAAGAACCACGAAATCCAGTAACCAGGACATCCTGCACAGCAATAGCTAAGGACAATCTTTACTGTAGTCAACAGTCAGAAAGATAGCTTGCTGGTTACTTGACTTGGTTAATTTATACAGATGTCTCCATCAGCAGAAAGTAACATGACCTTACCATTAAATTTATATTGACTCTATGAGAAAAACCCATTAGTGTCTGCATCAGATGCTAACTCATGGCTTTCCCTAATCTAGGAGTGAAAATCCCAGCCAACCCAATTTGTAATTCATTTTCACTACCCATACAAGAAAAACATGTCAGAAAATTGTTGAAAATTTAAAACATAATAGAAACCATATTAAAATTAAAAGTCCAAAATGAATCAGATACATCCAGAACCACCTTTTTGAGTTGAGAAGCATGATCAAATCTCGTGTTTTCCTATTTGTCAACAATGAAATAGCAGAAGAAATGTCAGCTAACATTGTCTCAATTGCATCAGGCGAATACTGCTGTAGTACCAAGGGAGCAACTGACTGGACTTGATGTTGCAAGGACAAAGTCTCTTCACTCCTCAATTCCACCATTCTTTGAGTCAAAAATGATTTGATCTATACAATTATCAGAACCAAACATCAATGTTTGATATGGAAATGCAACTTAAATCAATGTTTTGATATAGAAAATTCAAGACCTCATATCAGAACAGAGACAACAAACTTCAGGTTTGTATAAATGCAGTTCATTTATGCTTTCATCAGAGTAAAAACCAAAAACATATTCGAAAAGTAATAGCTGCAATAAGATCCTCCATAAGGAGTTCAAATGAAATAAGTGAACACATACCTCATATAAATCATCAAGAATTTTGTTTCTGTATTCTGTATCCAAAAGCTGGCTCTTGTCTCCCCTTGCTCCTGAAGTATCATTGAGCCAATGTGAAGGGCATGCCTGATTTTGTTTTTCCAACCCCACAGGTGGTAAATTGACATCATCAGTCATATCAACCTGTGGAGTTTCAACACTTATATCCCAAGATATTTCTGATGTAGAAACCTCTGAACGCATGGTTGTCTCATTTTTATTTAACAATGTTTTATCAGACTTCACAGCTTCATCTGGTGAGGAACATTGTAAGATGTCACTGGCATTCACTATTTCATAAGGACCAAAACCATTACCATTATCATCGGTTTCTTCCACAGTACCAATATCCCAAACAATTTGAGCATTATCTACAGAGATATCCCAGTCAATAGCATCTGCAGAGACATCCATATCTCCCTTGATATCTTTTGCCCCATCAATTTCAGACAGAACATCCACAGAATCAAAGCTCCCAGGTTCGGTGGAAACACTTAGAGATGGGGGATTTTCACGAACATCCTTCAAGCTCAACAAGACTGTCCAAGATGATTGCTGCACACAAGTTTATAAACTAAATCAATTTTAAACAATGAATGACCATATGACCTGGAATCCAGTCATGATAAAAGGAAGAAAGAATAAGTATCCTACATCTTTATCCGTATGAACATCTTTGACAAAGTTGGAGTAATATTCTATTGCCCTTGACATAGAATCACCATTTATTACTCGAAGAATCCCAGCAAATGCACTTGGAAGTGACTTTGCAGTTTCCAGAAGCTCAAACCTCACATTGTTTCCCTACAAGAAAAGTTAAACACTATAAAAATAGGTATAATCACAAGACAGATCTCTCAAACTTCTGAGCCACCATCCAGGTGCACCAAGCTAACCTGCAACCCAAGCTCTTGACAAGCTTCGGCATACCTAGCAGCTGACAAAGCTGCACTTCTTTTAATATCTGCTTCCTTGCGATCCAGCTCTGCTAGTTGTTGCTGGATCTTTTGCACCTGTTTCTTCTGATATGGGCTTGATCAAACAATGTCAACAAAAAATAAGGATGACACTCGACATAATAAGTTCAGAAATTTTCACCAAAGGTAAATAGGAAACAGTAAAAGTACACGCTTACATTTCATAGTTAACATTTTGGATTATTATTTGTGAGGCCTCACCAAGGAAGATATGATCTTTCTCAAAAGAACGGATAATGGCCTCCCAAGCACCCTAAAAAGGAAAAACGAGTAGCAAAAAAAAAAAAAAACATTTACAATCTAATAACATAATTGCGTATAAAGACAAAAGAGAGATGAGCATCATACAGCGGAGCCTGATAGCCGGCCAAAAATATTCCGGCTTTCAGGAGTTGACCTCACGAGAATATCATAAATCTTTTTGGCCTCTAAGTACCCAATTCCTGGTAAACGATAACGAAGCTCAAATGAAATACTCGTTTTGACACAATGTCATAGTCCCCAGAGCTTAAGCCAACTAAGATCATGAAATACTCTCTTAACAAATACAGAAGTAAAAATACAGAAACACACGGTTGTATGCGATGTTTGAATAGTTTGATGAAAGTGATACATACTACATAATGACCAATCACAAATTATAATTAACCAAAATAATTCTCTCTTTCTAATGAATCTGGAGTTTGGAAATTAAACAATATGGTATTGCTGAAAGCATGTAAAATGACAAAATAAGAACCTTCGGGGTCGAGGATATGGAAGTAGGGATCAATATCCTTGGGGAGAGACGGAAATTCCTTAGAAATTCGTGCCCTAATAGCGGCAATCCGCTTTCTCCAATCCGCCGGAATTCTCTTCCGATCAACAAGCCATTCTTCAACCAAAATCCAAATAAACATCAAACTACAACACACGCAAATAAGAAATGAAACAAATATCAACGGGCTACCTCCGAGACGAGAAAAAGTGATGTCAATAGGGAGATTACGAACATCGTCCGGAGTTTGCATATTTGCAACGAGACTGTTCTGCTGGTAAATTTGGAGCGAATGCTACAGGAGAGAGCGGAAGATCAGTTTAGCGGCATGACTCGTATACCAAACGCACAGACCAAAGTAAATAAATAATTGACTTTTTTCACTTTTACACACTTATCTTCATAATATGCTTTCAAATAATTAATTTTTTTAACTTATATAAAGATAATAAGGTTAACGAATATGATGCCATAATTTAATACCTCTAAAGGATAGATTAAAATAGAAAAGTGTATTTTAAAAAAGGTGCCTAAAAATAAGTGATAAACATATACAGATTTAGAGCTTCTTATCACATATAATATTTTCTTTTTAATTTGTATCTCATTTGATTTTATTTTGTGTATCTTATTTATCTTGTATATCTCATTTGATTCTCAATATCTTATTTGTTATTATTATTAGATACCAAAACACATGTATAAATACTTGTAAAAACTATTCAGCTAAACATACAATCAATGTAATACAATTTCATATCAATTACTTTCTTCTATTCTTTCATGGTGTCTGAGCCTATATACTAATCCTATTAGCGAGCTACACATTCAAGCTAGTAATCCTTTCCTCAAACACCTACTTTGCATACAAAAACAACAAAACCAACATACAAAACATCTTATCATGCATACACAAACAACAGAAACCAACACACAAAACATCCTCTTATTTTTTTTTCATAACCAATACATCACAAACAGCATCAATGGCTGATCCTATTTCCCCCTACATTGCCATTCAATCATATTACAAACTTTCTAATTACAAAATTAGATTCCTCAAATTACCTCATATGGCGCAACCAAATACATGTCATTCTTATCACCTCTGATCTTATTGGGTATGTTGGTGGATTAGCTCCACCACCTTCTGTCACTCCAGATGTCGAATCTTCAGAATACCTTAGGTGGCAGAAATTTGACGGACTTGTCTACTGCTTCCTCACCACCTCTCTGTCCACCTCCACTGCCTACCTCGACATTGGATATACCACAGCCCCTGAACTCTGGCTCAATCTAGAGCAACACTTCATGCAACAATCCAGCTCCTAACGTTCCCTACTTCGACGAAAACTTCATGCCCTACAAAAAGGACAACAGTCAATTATCGAATACCTTGCGACAATCTCAACTACGGTAGAGGAACTAGCGACTATAGGTGATACAATATCAGATTATAACCTTATACTTTTTACTCTGAATGGTTTACCTGCAGATTTTGAATCCTTCATCACGGCGGTGAAGCATCGCGAATCCAACATCTCCTTCAGTGAACTTTAGGCAAAGCTCCTCATCCAAAAACAGCGACTTCTCTCGTTTCACTCCTCTCCACCATCAGACACTTCTCTTGCCGCTTCGTTGTTTGGTCATTCATCCTCTCTAAATACCTTCAAACGCGGCAGTTCACGAACCAGGAGAGGAGGACGTGGGCATCACCATTTAAATCCTAATGGACACGTTATAATATTAGGTTGATTGGGCCAAATGGACAGGGCCATGGACCTGGGCGGATTGGGACCTCAATCTTTGGGCATAATTCTCCTGGGTTGCACTAGTTTAGTTCCACTGGGCCAGCCTCTTTTAATCACTATTCATCTAAGCCCAGACCCACTCAAACCCACTAACAAAACCAATTTCAAACCTATTTTAGGCCCAATAAACATTCCCCTAAATGCCAAATTTGTTGGAAGTGGGGCCATATTGCTGTACATTGTCGTTTCTGATATTCTGAATCTTGAAATTGCCCACTTCCGACCCCCACAGACCTAACAATTTATCCACTACATTTATTGCCCTTGACATCACCAAATCTTTATCCTTCAACTGTCACTTCTAACACTCTTGCAGAATGGCTACCTGACACTGGTGCTACAACCCACATGACCCCTAATCCTCAACACTATACAATGGTCCAAATATAGTGATTGTCGGTAATGGACAAACTCTTCCTATTTCCTCTACTGGTAAACTCACATTCTCTGCTCCTATTAGATCCCTTCATCTCAATGACATTTTAGTTGTTCCCAATCTTACTGCCAATTTACTTTCTGTATCTAAATTTGTTAAAGATAATTCCTACATCATTGAATTTAAGCCATTTGGTTATATTGTTAAGGATCTCCACACTAAGATACCACTTCTCGCGGGTACCATACACAATAATCTTTACCCATTGAAGATTCTAGTCAATTTTATAAATTTGATTGCTTTCCACACCACCTCTACTCCAATTCAATTATGGTATCAATGTCTTGGTCATCCTTGTCCCGTTACACTCTCTAGGTTATCTCCCCTTATAAATATCAAAACTCGTGTAATAAAACATTATGCTTCTTGTCTTTAAGGAAAAAGTACTCGTCTTTCATTTCCCTTATCTTCTCGTGTTTCAAATAAGCCACTACAACTTATCCATTGCGATATTTGGAGACCATCTCCCTCCCTTTCCTTCTTTGGCTTTCATTATTTTATTCTTTTTGTTGACCATTTCAGTCAATATACATGGATTTATCCTTTAACCCACAATTCTCAAGCCTTTCTCGTTTTCAGACATCCAAAGCTCACTTTGAAAATCTTTTTTCAACCTTTATAAAAACTTTTTAATGCGATGGAGCTCCTGAACTGGTCAAAGGTCTGTTTGCTAACTTTCTTACTACCTATGGCATTACTTATCGTATTTCTTATCATCATACCCCACAACAAAACAAGATTGCGGAATGTAAAATTCGTCACCTTACTGAAATTGGTCTCACACTTCTTATTCATGCCTCACTTCCTAAAACCTTTTGGTATGAAGCATTCTCTACAGCTGCCTACCTCATAAATCTATTACCAACTCTAGTTCTCTATAACAAATCCCCCTATAAAATTCTTTTTCTCACAAAACCCAGCCTTTCTCACCTTTGGGCCTTTGGGTGCACCTGCTTTCCCTTCATTGGGTCCACACGTTCCAAACTTGAACCAAAGTCTACAAAATCTGCCTTTCTCGGGTATTCTCCTAATTACAAGGGCTATATCGCTGCCTTGACCCTATTACATCTAAAATATATATCTCTCGTCATGTTCGTTTTGTTAAAATCGACTTTTCCTATACTAGTTCCTCTCACTCTCCCTCTCCCTCTCCTATCTCAAGACCTTCATCGTCCATCTCCTTGCCCCTACCTATGCCTCCACTTACAACCTCATCTCCCTCACCAACTTCCTCCTCTCCACCTGTTATCCCACATCATCCCATGGTCACCCGCACCCATAATCAAACTTGTATACCTTGCACATTCTCTGATTATGTCACTTACTCTACCCACACACAAACTTCTAATGATCTTGATCCAAGTTCTTTCACTCAAGCTAACAAGTTTCCGCATTGGCGTTAGGCCATGCTTGACGAGTTCACAGCTCTTCATCGTAACAACACATGGACTCTTGTCCCTCCACCACCAAATGTCAATCTTGTTGGTTGTAAATGGGTCTTTCATACAAAACAAAATTCTGATGGAACTCTTGATCGCTATAAAGCTCGTCTTGTTACAAAAGGCTATCATCAGACTCCTAGTATAGATTATACAGATACTTTTAGCCCAGTTGTCAAACCCACTACCATCCGTCTCATCCTTACCATTGCACTCTCCAAAAATTGGCAAATTCGTCAACTCGATGTCAACAATGCTTTCCTTAATGGCACTCTCCAAGAACCAGTCTTTATGACTCAACCTCTTAGCTTCCTAGATACACATCATCCTTCTTACGTTTTTCGCCTTTACAAAGCTCCCTACGGACTCAAACAGGCCCCTTGTGCTTGGTTTCATCGCCTCAGTCAAAAACTTCATGAACTTCACTTTGCCTCCATTAAATCTGACACGTCACTTTTCGTTCATAATACGCCCTCCAATACTACCTTTCTTTTAGTGTATGTTGATGATATCTTGATTATGGGTTCTTCACCCTCATACATCACCACCCTTATTCAAGATCTTAAAACTTCCTTTTCCATCAAAGACTTAGGACCAATCCATTATTTTCTTAGTATTGAAGCTACCCACACAACAAATGGCCTTTTACTCACACAAACTAAATACAACAAAGAACTACTACATCGCATTGGCCTAGATCAATCCAAATTTGTACCCACACCAATCACACCCACTCTTCCTCTTTTAAAAAATCATGGCATTCCTCTTTCCGATCCTACTGAATATTGGAGTACTATTGGTGCTCTACAATATCTTTACCTTACTCTCCCTAACATTCAATTTGCTGTCAACAAAGTTTCTCAGTTTCTATAACGTCCCACTGACATTCACTAGACCGCGGTGAAAAGGATTCTTCGCTACCTTCGATCTACACCCTCTTCAGGTATACATTTAACCCAAAATTCTTCTCTTACCTTACAGGCCTACTGTGACATTGATTGGGCTGGCTGTCCTGATAATCGTCATTCTACCTTTAGATATTGTATTTTTCTTTGCTTCAACCCCATCTCTTGGAGTACTAAGAAACAACCCACTATTGCTAGATCAAGCACTGAAGCTGAATATAGAAGTATCACTCTTGCCGCTGCTGAAATATGTTGGCTTAAATCCATTTTAAGTGAAATTGGATTCTCTGACGTTACACCTACACTATGGTGTGATAATCTTGGTGCCACCTTCTTTGTCGTTGATCCAATTGCTCATGCTCGTACTAAACATATCGAGATTGACATCCACTTTGTTCGCGATCTAGTGACTAACAAAGCTCTTTACATTTGACATATCTCTTCATTCGATCAAATTGCAAACATCATGACAAAAGCATTAGCTTCATCTGCTTTTCATCGCTTTCGCAACAAGCTCACCATTTCTACCCACAGTGAGCTTGAGGGGGGTTGATAAACATATGCAGCTTCAAATCTTCATACCAGATATTATATTTTCTCTTTAATATGTATCTCGTTTGATTTTATCTTGTTATCTTATTTATCTTGTATATCTCATTTGATCCTTAATTTCTTATTTGTTATTATTATCATATACCAAAACATATGTATAAATACCTGTAAAAGCTATTCAACTAAACACACAATCAATGCAATACAATTTTATATCAATTGCTTCCTTTTATTCTTTCAATAAGTCTGAAAAGGTAATAAGTCTGTAAATGTATCTAAAAATGTTAAATTGAGATATTTGTATCCTGTGGAAGTAAGGAATTATGACATATAAGTTTGGAATAGATTCCATTTTGAGAGAGTTGAAAAAAACTATTTTATTGAAAGTTTTGTACATTTGTCCTTTTTCAACGTATTTTTTTAGACAAAGATTCCTTTTTTTCTCTTATACAAACTCTGTCTCTCAAAGGTTTAAACTTTTCTAAAATACACTTTTGCATTTTAAAATTAATAAAAAGTTTCTTATAATATACCAAATACTAAAAAGGGACTTGTTATTAAGTTTTTTTTCAAGTTATTTTAAGTTTATTTATTATTAAAACTATGTTAAAACAATCATACACACTTTATCATATGCTTAATAGTTAGTCACATAACAATTATGTTAAAACAAGTCAATTGGAATTAAGAGAAGATATTTTTTAATAGTTATAATATTATATGGTGCTTTTTAAAAATAATTTGAAACACAAAGATGCATTAAGAAAATGTGCATCTTATAGAAAAAGTAAAGATCTTCTACTCTAAAAGAATTGTTCTTTTATAATTGTACAAATAATTTATAAGTTTTAATATTTTCAAAATTAGTTTGAGTAAGTGATTAATATTTTTTAAGTTGCACTTATTAACAACAAATAATTTTTTAAGAAATTATATTTTGGGGAATTTTTTTAAAATTAAAAATCTATATCAATGAAAAATATAAATTATCGCAAATAGCTAGTCAACAAGGTAAACCTTATGTATACAAAATCAAATCAATTCTAATATGCAAAAATCAAAAGATTAAATAGCAATTTGTTGCATGCATCCTTTTAGATAAACTACCTGAAAACCATCTCCATGTATGACAATTCGTATCCTACTTTGTAGAAGAAAGTTCTCCTAGTTTTCTTTTAGTAATTATGGTAGTTATCTAACTGATTGATCTAGTATTTCTTTGAACACTGTTTTAGCTTTTTGCTCCGAAATGTAGAGAAAGTTATCTTCTGAAACAATTCATCAAATTGTTATCGGAAGAAATTATAATTATTTATATAACAGTTGGTTTAGACTTTGATTCAATTCATTCAATCCAAGTAGGTATAAGGTAAAAGTCAAATAGTATTTGTGTAAGAGAACTAGAAGAAAATGTAGTAGTGACTCTTAATTAAAATGTGTTGATGACTCTAAATTTCTTGATTATAAAGAATATATATTTTATCAAGTAGATAACTTAATTTGTCCCTCGTTCTCAATTTGTATTGAATTGTCATCCACACAATGAAACTAGATATGGGAATTCTTTCCTTTAACCAAACTAAGTTGTATCAAATAACCTATGACCTTTTGGACTCTAAATCTTCCGAGCATAAGATTCGGTCAAATAATTAGATGAATAGATGGTCTAATAAATAGCCTTAAGAGTGTTTCTGTATAATATGAAAGGTAATATTAGTGTGTGGGGTGAGCCAGTGTTTTATAATTGTTAGGAGGTCAGGACTAGCCACCCACTTAACATTGAGTTGATTTTGATGTTTTTGATGTTGAAGGAATTGTAGCTTATTCCTTATAAGTGGTCCTAAAAGGATGTTGCCAATTATACACAAAGAGGTATTATTTGCCATCTCATACTTTATACTAAATTTTCTTATCCATGAATGATCTTAGATTTAGTAGTTTTTCCAATTCTACGAATTATCTGTGTGTGTGTGTGTGTGTGTGTGTGTGTGTGTGTGTGTATGTATGTGTGTGTGTGTGAATCTACCTGACTTAGGATGATATTTGGTCACCAAATAAGAGTCACATACGTGTTCCATTATTTTAGTAATATGTTGCTTAGGCCTTCTTCTATCTTAGGTTTTCTATAGTTCTTTCTACTTGATTTTGCTTTTGGTGTGGTTTAACCATAGGTAGTTTCTTTAGCATATGTTCAATTGTGTTTGATTACCTTGGATAGTAGCATTATATGAGAGCACCAATAGATCTGGAGGTTGTTCAGTGTTGAGTTAATAAATTGTATTCTTCTTGCATGTAAAAGAGCTTAGAGGACTATTTAGAAATTATGCTTACATTTTTTAGTTATAGGAGAGTAATTATTTTTAGTGAACTTGGCTATAATGATAATTACATTTTTTAGTTATAGGAGAGTAATTATTTTTAGTGAACTTGGCTATAATGATAAGTAAATCATGGAATTGTATAGGTCATTTGCATATAGAGTATAGGAAGGTGATATAAAGATGCATATTTTCTTGTTTTTTTTCCCCTAAAGACCATATACGAATTCAAAGATTTCAAGGCTCTAAATAAGTACGCTTAAGGAACACTTGTTTCTATGAAAAATAAGTAAGAGAACTTCAGTAAAAGAGAGATGAATAAGCTTGGAAGCAGCACATTATAAATGAAATTTAAAGAGCTATTGCTATTAACCAACTTCAAGAAGATTAAGTGGAAAACCTCCAAAGCTAAGATATATACGTTAAGGGATAGAGGGTCATTATGTCTCAATTATTTTTCTCTTTTAAAATGGATTCGTAGTTTTCCATTAATTAATATGGAATAAAGGGGATTAATAACAAACTATTAGATCCAATTCCTAAAGACTTATGGAATACAAAGTCTTGACGATAACTTACTAGGAAGTCCCATTTTATTGAGTCAAAAATTTTCTTTAAGTCCACTTTCACTATGCATCTTTTATTTCCTTTGTTAAGGTGTAATCTCTTGAGATAATATGATATTATCTCTTCTTTGAAGAAATGTTATTTAAGGGTAAAACTACTCCAAGTCTCAAAGTATAAGTTTAGAAATCACTTTGTAGAAAATAGGCAATTAATCTAAAATCCTATAAAATAATAAGATTAATGATCTTTGGCATAAGGGTTATGGAACTTTTATTTACCTCTCTTAACAATTTCCCACTGTTAAAGAAACTTTAAATAGCTTGGATTATATCTTCACCTATTATAAACCAAGATTTTTTTTTTTATAAAAGTGGGCATCAATTCTATCTAAAGTAGAGGCATTATCCTTATTGATACTTAATTCTGTTTAACTTTTTTCATACGTAATTTCTTTTTGTCAAATTTAATTTAAATATTTTCATGCTTGGTTACATTTGATTATTTTAAATTTGTGCCTATTTACATTTTATCATATTCAATTTGTATTAGTTTTCATTATATCATGTTTAGTTATTTTTACCTTCTTCAATTATTCATTTTAAGAATTAATTAGTCTAATTAAAAATATCTATCTATAATAGAGTTTAGTTGATTTACTAATGGCTAATTTCTTTTAGATAGTTTTTAATACATACATTTCATTTTAATTTTTGCCAATTAGGATTTATTAGAATATTTTCATTAATTTTTTTTAAAATGGGTGGATGTGTAAAAAGAAGAAATGACAATGGCAACTAGTTTTATTTAAATATTTGAGATCTTTTCTAAGTTGTCTTGGAGGGGAAGAAATAAAAGCTAACTTCTAGCCAATTTCATTTTTTAATAATAAAAAAGAACAACAAATGGAGATGAGCTAGAAAAAGAAAGAAAAATAATAGAAATATGTTAAAAACACTAGCCATTGGATCTAAGAGAGGGATCAAGGCCCTCTTGGTCCTTTCCTAGTCCATTTGCAAACTGTAAAACATTTACAAGTTTTAGGAAAGGGAAAAAGGGTCAAATTGGACCTTAACATTTTCACTTATAAATTGTTCAAAAAGAATCCTAACATTATACAAATGTTCAATTAAAACCCTAACTTAACATCTCCATCAGTTATCTCTAAAAAAAAACCTATTTGGTTAATTGATTACAAACTTCTCATAACTATATGACAACATTTTAGGATTTTTCAAACTTTATCATCTTGCTTAATCAAAAATCCTAGAGCTATCTCCTTTATGTCTTTTTTAGTCCTTGTACATTATTTTTCTCTTCATGTAGCCTAAAACTTGTTGTTTGAGAAAGAAAATTAAGGAGATAAAGCTTTAATAAAGAGGGATGATGGAGCTATGTATTGAAGGGAAGCACATAGATAATGGAAGTTTCTAATGGAGGTAGACTGAAGCATGCTATGCACATGACTCGAAAAACATGAATCAAAAGAAAAGATAAGATAAAATGATTTAGAGGTGGATAAAGATGGGAGATTTATGATTTCTCTGTTATGGATTAATTTCTATCTTCTTCCCCAAAAATGATTCAGTTCATTTCTATCTTCCCTTTACATTTTCGCTGAAATTTCTCATAAAACAAAAAATCCAACACCTTTCCCCAATTCATACCATATACAGCAATACCCAACTTAAAAATGTTAATTAAACCTATAATACAAAATTCAAAACGTAATTATTTCCAAGATCTTAGAACCTAGAAACTAATAACAACTTTTCTATGTGACTATCTATTTTAACTAATCAAGGTGACCATTGAGACTCCTAAAATTATTAAGTTAACGGCATCTAAAAGTGACATAGCGTATCGTAACACTACTCAAAATAACTAGACCTACAACTATAGCAGTGGTGAGTTTAGGTTGATCCTGCAGAGAGTGTTCGGTTAGCTTTCGTAATGAAAAAGAATTAGTGTTTAGGTTATGGGGGGATTTTATTTGATTTTGAATAAGAAAATAAAGTGAAACTAAACTAAAGAAAACAAATTAAAGAAAACATTCGAAAATTATGAAAGTGATGAAGGAAAACATATTAATCAAGACAACATCCATACAAGCTCGATTCATTTAACTTAGGTTATGTTATCCCTAATGATTAAAAACCATTAATTGCCACAAACGAATTTCAACATAATAATTGTGGATCATATTGAAGATTCTAGTAATGGGTTCTTATATAAAAACAATCAAATAGAGCATTCAATTATTCTTACATAACACCCAAATATTAAACATAGGATAACATAATCAATGCCTAAGACAAAGAACAACAAAGAATGAGAGAAATGCTTAACTGTTTTTCAGTATCTATATTACCTCTGAATTGCTGTCGAGAAGCTAGCCCTCAGTGGGTCTCCAAAGGAATGGAGCTTTGTCCCTTCTCTTCTTCAAAACCGAGAGTTCACCACTCCAAAACGATTCTTTAAAATGAAACATATGTCTGCTGTCACATTATGCTGTTTTATACTAAAAAGTAGGGTTAAAATGGGACAGGTAGCATATTTTATGGATGTGACATGGGCTGTCATGCCCATGACACTAGTGTGATGCCCATGATAAGTGTGTCATGGACTTTTATGGCCATAACAATGTCACTCTTCATTCCTTTAGGTGTTTTCTTGTCTACTTTAGCTCTAATCCTTCTCCTTCTTATTCAATGAAGACAAGCGAGTGTGAATCTAAAGAAGATGACTAAAATATAATGCTTTCGACTCAATTTAGCTTTTTTGTTTCCGATTTGTACCTAAAACCAAATATAAATTAAAGTGAATGTCTTAAACATTTCATATTATTAAACACTAAGTGTTATGAAATAAAGTATAATCAATTAAACATATATCAATTTCCCTCATACTTAGCTTTTGACCTTCCTCGGGGCAAAACATCAAAATTAAAGTCACACCCGAAAACACTTACTCATTTTCCATATTTCCTAAGAATAGATAATCATAAGTAAAGAGAAATAACTTTCAAAAACTGTAGCAAAAACTCAACATTCCACGCTTCTACCCATGATCAATCAACATTCACCACCTTTAGAAAATGAACAATCTAGAGGTAGACTTAGGCAAAATGTGCTTAAATAAGAGATATCTATAGGCACACTAGAAGACCCTTCATGATCATAACATTCCCCAACTTTGCAAATCATTTCATTTCTCCACCATTAAGGTTCACATGCATAATCATGAATCAAAGGACTTAGACTTTTTACGGTTATAATATGGGCAAGGGTAAGGTGAGATGCATAGCAGTGTTGAGTCTAAGTCAATCCCACATAGAGTGTTCGGTTAGCTTTCGTAAGGAAAGAATTGGTGATTAGGTTATGAGGGGATTTGGTTTGATTTCGAATAAGAAAATAAAGTGAAACTAAATTAAAAAAAAGAATTAAAGAAAACATTAAAAATGATGAAAATGATGAATACATTAGGAACCAAGTCATTGGTTCAATCTTGGTCTACACATAATTAAGCAAACTTCATTGAAGTGTTGTTCTCATATCTCTCATAGCAATTATTAATCTTAGGTTAATAACAAGCTCTGTTAACCCCAATTTTCCCTTAGGTCGCATTTAATTAAAAAGAGCTCGTTAATTAAACCTAGCTATATAATAACATAGAACAAGCTCTCCAGATTTAACTGGACAGTCACATTACGACTTAGGAAAATAGATTAATTAAGGCAACAACAACACAAGCTTGGGTCATTTAACCTAGGTTATGTTATCCCTAATGATTAAAAACCATTAGTTGCCACAAACAAATTTCAACATATCAATTACGAATTATATTGGAGATTCTAGCGATGGGTTCTTACATAAAAACAATCAAATATAGTATTCAATTATTCTTACGCAACACCTAAACATTAAAGATAGGATAACATAATCAATCCTTAAGAGAAAGAACAACAAAGAATTAGAGAAATGCTTAACCGTGTTCTTCGGCATCGATGTCACCTCCGAACTAGCGTCAGAAAGCTAACCCTCTTGTTGGACCAATGGTGGTTGATAAATTAACTTCCTTTATGTTTTGGTAATAATAAAATATATAGAATTAGTTAAGAAATTATTTCAGGTGATTTGGATGACAATTAAAGGATAAGAGGCAATT
>JANZLC010000005.1:29911092-29933018 GCA_026413385.1 Erythroxylum gracilipes
TAAGTATCTCTATACTTTAATTAATGAGATCAATTACTTTCTTCATAAGAAAGAAACATAATGTGTGCTAATTTTACTGTTTCAACAATATCCAGTCTTGATGAAACTACAACTAGGAACATTTAGGAATAATACTTAAGTATAAGGAATATACTTAAGTGTATATTGAATCTCATAATTATAATCTCATCATAATTTCAATTACACAGTAATTATTTCAAGGATTTTATCTTTATGAATAATAATTAAATTAATGATAAATACATAAAGATAAAGAATGCCTTGTATTAATAAATAATAATATCATACAATACAACCAAAATAAATTGGCTGCTAGGTCATAAACTAACATATATATATTGATCTGCATGTCCTCCCTCCATTGAAATCTTTAGTTAAGCAATTGAATGAAAAAAAAAAAAAATGAAGCAGAGGTATGAACTTAGAATGAGTGAAAAGTATTCAATATTAATTTGTTTGGTTGTATTCCCATCTGAAATCATTTGGATGTATGAAGTGCGTACCCTTAACACTTTTTTTTATTTCCCTAAAAAAGTCTATGAAGCAAGCTTACAAGCTACCTTGTGTAATTGATATCACATACAAAATAGGAACAGATGTGACGAATTTAGGAGTTATGAAGAGGGATGCATAAATAAATTAAGGAGATCTAGGAGTGGTTGTGGCAATTGGAGACTTGTAGGCAAAGAAATTGGTCTGCAGCTGCGATAACAAAGCCTTTTCAACTTATCGTTCTCTTCTATGATGCTTTTATTCTCCATGTACAGTTGAAGTTCTTCATTTTCATATCTGTCTCTACTGCTTTCATCTTCTTCTCCTTTGCTTCTTTTCTACTCCACCTGTAACTTCAGACACACACACACATACCAAGTTTCTTTTCAGCTATAAACACATGCACATTTCTACAAATGCAATACCTACAGAATAAGCTATGAAGAATTTTACCTGCTAAGCTGGTTGCATCGAACCTTGTGCTAAAGTTTGAAGAGTTGATACTGCACATGCTTCTTGTCCTGTAACGCTCTAATCATATAGATGGGGAGATGTCCTGAGCGTCTAAATGATAAGGTTTGAAACAATCGGTAAGGTTATTTTTTTGTGATCAGAAGATTACGGGTTCAAGTCATGAAAACAACCTCTTTGTAAAATACAAACAGAAGGTTGAGTATGATTGATGAACCTCCCTTGGCCCTCACAAAATGAAAAGTCTTGTACACTGAGACAGTAATTTATATAATTGAGAGTCTAGAAGATAAAGTTGGAGGATGAATCAGACATTATAGATTTGGATTGGGACTTATAGTCCAGAATCCAAATAAAACTAGAAAAATATTAATTTCTTTGAAAATTTAAAATTCTAAGAACCCTGATTTAGGAAATAGTTAAGCCGTCTTGAACCAATTGTTTCACATGGTATAATTTGTTATAAGTAATCATCTCTTTGAACAATTATTAGGTCATAGCCCTTAGCATAGTCAAACACATAACTAAATGTCCCTCGTAAATCGAAGCCTTCCCCCAAGTAAAATGCTTCTTTAGAGCTCAATTTCCTTCATTATAATTAAAACTTGACGACAATCCCATGACAGATACATATGGTTAAAATTGTAGCCTTGAACTCTTAAGAACACCTCTTGGACTCTTGTGAGTTAAGTTGATGGATATGAAAATGGAAAAGCTCTTTGACGATTTAATACCTTAAAAAGAGTTCGGGCCGAGCGCGATTGTGCTATACGTTGTTAGAGCATTTTTTAGAGGGTGAGATTCATAAATTTACATGCGATGGATTGAGATTAATATTAAACAATAGAACATTTGTTTTCAGTTCTAAAGCACGTTTACCTTTTTGTTGTTAAGTTTCGAAGAACTAGAATTAGTGATTGTATAAAGAGGCTTTAAGAGCTTGTTCTAAAGCAACTTTGCTTTTCTGATGTTAAAGATTTGAAGAACTAGAATTAGTGATCGTGTAAGGAAGCTTCAAGAGCTTGTTTCACACATGGATACGTTAAATTTGATAAAAAATGACAAATCACATCAAATTAACATTTTTAACGTAAATGACATGACAAATCACATCTATTTAATATTTTTGCTATGTAAATTCTGCATATTGTATTTATATCACATATAAATTTTATTATTTAATAAATTAAATATATCAAACACCTTAAAATAATTATACACTCTTTCATATGTTTTATTTTCATAATTAACCCTTAATTAATTATTAAAACTACGGAACATGGGGTTGGGATATTCGGTGAGAAATTGATGCAAGGATTATGGGGACGGTGTCAAATATTTACAGCTCCCAAGCCAAACCAAAAATGAAATAATAATCCTGATGTTATCCAAGAGAACCTGCTTCCGTAGCTTCATCATCATAATCTCTATTCTGCTCTCCATGTTCATCGCTGTCTCCAGTTTCTGCATCTGAAACTAACACAACATTGCCGTTCTCTCTCAAACGATCATCACTCCCTGTGCAGCTCTCTGTATCTGAGTTCGAAGTAGAACCTTGTTTTTCTCTCCCTTGGTAGCCATCATCCACAGCACTACTACCAAACTTTTCCTTCAAATCAGGAGCAACAATTCCAATCATCTCACTCAAAGCTTGATATTCACGATTCCTTCTGGTGGCTGCAACGGCAGAAAATGGTGCACTTTGGCTCTCAGCCACCTGACCGGAATCATGAACAACAACAATGCCTCTTCCATCATTGTCTCGACTTCTAGGAGATCCATTGTCACCATGGACAGAAGGAGCAGTACTGTAAGCCCAACTACCAACAACTTCAGAGGCTAAAAGATCAGCTGTCCTTATCGTGCTTCCAGGTTCTGTATCTTCTCCAACCTTTTGATTTTCCACGGCATTATTTGACTGGGAATGACATGAAGCATCCCTAGGAATGTGTTCTCCACTTTCATGAACATCAGTTTCCTCGTCAAGTTGCATCGTGTCCCCAGCCAAACAACATCTGTTCAGATTAACATTCCTCTCACCATCAATTCCAGGACTCTCCGTCTCAAGAACTCGTTCTGTTCCTATAGCATCTGCTTCCAGAACAGGTGCTGTGCCAACTGCATCAATTTTAGAACTGAAGCCTCCCTTGACATTGCTTGTACATTCTTCACCTTGAATGTTTTGATCGCCTTGACTCTTGATATCGTCACATTCATGCTTTTCAGTAACACTTACTTCATCACTAGAATTTAGAGCTTGATTATAATCAGCCTTTGGACCATTGTTGCCCATGTACTTAGTTATTTCTCTGTCCTTAGCTCTGGAGCCATTTACATGCCCATTCGGCTCATCAAGATCAATATCTGCTGACGTGTTTTCATAATTTTCTTCATCTTCCAAGGTCCTTCGCATTGACTTCAGTTGATCCTGCTGCTTGGCAAACAATACGGATATCTCCTCAGTTGTGGAGTAAAAGGCCCTAAGCTGAGTCTCCCTGCATCACATTCATCTCACAATGAGATAAGCCATAAATTATCATCAACAAAGAATATTCACAATACCAGTCTCAAAATTTAGCCAACAGCATAGCCTTGAGTACAAGAACAGCATGCAGTCAGAATTATAAGAATCCAGAACGGCGATGATTCTGATGAAATTAATCCCTAGAGAGTAAAAAACATGAACCATGCAAAAAGAACAACTTTAAGATATTACCTAAGCATTATTCTTTCACGAGCACCTTTTAACCTCCGTCTCTCAAATTCAAGATCACGCATTGCAGCATTTATCTCAAGTTCAAGAGCAGAAACTTTGGCCCAAGCTTCTTCTCGAGCTGCCTGCTACCAACAGCATATAAAACCTCAGCTTAAAAATGGACTACTTCTGGAAAGATGAAACAAATGGTTGTACTGATATGCTTTTGAAAAACCACTCCAAGTGAGTTTTAATACCAAAACAATCTTGAAGAACTATTTAATTTCAGTTCTTACACAATTTGATAACGAATAAAGGATTTCCCACTCTTAAAATAAAATGTGAAAAACAAATCTGCCCCGATTACAGTAATATTGAGACTTTAGTGATTTAACAGAGAATGAGAAATAATTCAAGAAGACTTACAGGAAAAGAAGATTGTGAACATCTTTCTAATAGCCACAGATCAACATAACCTATTAATCTTCTACTTGCTTCCCAACACTCAACAAGGATACTCATCACAGTAAGGTTAAGGTCACTGTGTCAACTAGTTTCCTAATTTTAACCCTAAAAGTTTAAATATTACATAAGAGAGCATATCATCAGAAGTCACCAATTCTGGCACATTCTTAATTTAGATCATATTAAGGTATTAACAATCATAACAAGCATCAAGCACCAATATTATTAGAATAAGGCAAGCAAAATTAACAGATCAAATATGGGACAACAATCAGAGATAATACTCAGGTCCATGTTGCTCCATATGTCAATTTAAGAAAAGGAAAGGAAAATCCCCACATATACCTTTTCCTCATGAAGATCTTTCCTTAGCTTTTTGAGTTCTTGTTCAAGTTCTTCCACTCTCTGCCCCAAAATATACATTAGGAAAACTGCATATTTTCCCATCTCTATTCAAACAAGCAAACAAAATAGACCTGGAAAGTCAATCTATCTTTTACGGCAGTATCTAAGCAGAGTTAGAAATAACCTTTTTTCCATTTGCAGAGGACCGTTGCCCTTCACAAATTTGAGCTTCCAGCTGGCGAACCTTATTATCAGAGATAACCAACTTTTGCCTGGTTTCTTCCTGAAGAGAATAGATGAAAGAGATCCAGAAATAGGATTAAACTTTTGAACAGGTAATGTATCAAATTAAGCAAAAAGATTATGATATTTACCAATTTGGGCCTCAAAGTTTCCACTTGTGAACACCATTTCTTCTCTCTTTCCTGAATCAAAATGCATGATGTATTTATATTTTGAAGCTCTTTCAAACCAAGTATAGAAGCAAAGATGTTAAATTTTTAAAAAGGCACCTGAAGCTTATTAATTTCTTCTTGCAGCTCCGTTTCTCGTTGTAATGCAGCATGAGACATTCGTTTAAGTTCCCCTTGAAACTCTTCCTGAACTCGTTGCACTGCTTCCTTTAAATCAGTAGCAGCCTTGTGCCGCTCGTCTCTTCTCTGATCTCGCTCTTCCTCTAACTGTGCTTCAAGCTCAGCTATAGCTGCTTTCTGACTGAAAATATGAATCCATTTATTACAATGTTTTAAACTATCAGATATTATCAAGTAGCTCGAGCATCAATGACAGACCTACACTATTTTTCTCCAGAATAGATGGTATATTGAACACAGGAACTCACACCATTAATAAACATTGGGTATAAAGTCTCTTTCTTTTCTTTCTTGCTTGGGTAAGAAATAAGGTGTAATACCTATTCCACCTATCTTGTATCTTACAAAACTGTCACCTGGCACTTAATTGAAAGGCATTTCCAACTATTTAAGAGAGGGAGAGAGAGACCAAGATATGTAGAAAGACTAATAAAACCCACACAATGAAGCAACCATGGATTTTACTTCTATAGTCAGATGCTGTATACTCAAAACTACAATAACAACAGATTATTAGGAACCCACGAACAGAGAGAGAGAGGAGGGACCAAGAAATGTGGAACAACTAACAGAATCCACGTGATGAAGCAATGGTGGGTTTTATTTCTATACTTCAGATGCTGTATACTCAAAACTACAATTTCTCAGGAACCCCCAAATGACACCTTTACCTCTTTACAACTTGATTCCCTTCCATGCATGACTGTCTGGAAGCAGAGAGTCTCTCATTAAGGTCTTCCAGGGCATGTTTTTGATCAGACAATATACTATTAGCCTCATCCAGCTCCTTTTGTTTGATGTCCAATCTATGCTCCAACTCCTTGACTTGATCAGTATATGATTTTGCCATTGATTCCTTAATATCCTCAGTTTCCTGCAGAATGAAGACGGTAAAAGACAAGCACAGCTTGATCACATAACAAGCACCACCCTATATGATTGCCCAAAGATAGAAGTTGCCTCAGATATCTTATGCTACTACTGCAAAAGTATAACTTATGCAATAAACTTTACAAAAATACAAGGAATAAACTGACATAGTTACAATTAGGGACGACAATGGGCCAGCCCACGAGCTGGTCTCACTAATTTTTTAAAATTAAAAGTGTAAAACAACAGTTTTTTTTTTTAATTAAGTCCGAGTCTAAGTTGCCCAGGCCAAAGCCTAACTCTTCTAAGCAAAATGACATCGTTTTGTTTAGAAAAATTGAGCCTCGACTGGTCTGGACCTGATTTGGCCCATGAGTTGGCCTATTGAAAACACCTGAATTTAGGCCCATGGGCTATAGCCCATTGTCATCCCTAGTTACAATCCATCTATAGTTGGTTCACAGCATAAGAACTTTTGAAATAATCTAATCATTCAGAATTCAGCATCAAATGTTGATTTTCAGATCTCAAGCAACAACCAGTTGGTACCAAATAAAAACAAACACACAAAATCATGTGTCCCCTTACTATAACACCTCAAGTGCTGCCTAATGAACTAATAATTAATTCCTTCTCAAAAACAACCTACTTGTTTCAATAACACCTAATTTTCACCATATTCAAGAAACAAAACAAGAGCAGAGATGAATCTTCAGAAGCACACAACCTTTTTATGATAGTCAATAGTTGCTCGATGCTCACTGCGCAATTTATCAATAGTAACCACTTGACTTTCTAATTGCTTCCTTAATTCCTGCATGTAGCGATATATGGGGTATACTACTGTGGTCAACATTAATAACTAAATTCATGAAGGATCATCTTCCCAATCAACCAGACAGGATAATGAAAAATAGTGCCACCTTGTTTGACCGTTGAAGGCTTCGAAAATCATCGAGAGAGATGGGGCCCTCAGCAGAGCCAATGCCAATACCTTTCAGTCTCTTGTTTTCAGTAAGAATCTCCTCTACATAAAAGAAAAGCAATTGAGAAAACTCTGTCGTTTCATGAGCATGCCAGTTCAAGTATAGTGCAAATGGATGACCAAATAACCATAATTAAGCCCTCATCAGATACTTACATATCCTCTCAATAGCCAACACCAAGGGAACTGCATCTTTCATGGCCAAATAACCATAATTCTTTTTAATAATTATCAATGTTTAAAAGGAATTTATCTAAAGCTTACCCAAAAAATGATCCAAAGTGAAAAGTGACTTGTCACCTGAATAAAGTACAATACCTGGTTTTCTTTTACCAACCACATTATTTGTAGAGGGAGTAGATCTTGGAACTTCCCGATAAACAAACGCAAATGCAAGCTCTGTGATCGTAGAAGGAAAAATTAGAGTGATTAGTAGTATAAAGCAGAAAATGCATACGCTTGGGATGGAAGATTTGAAGTGTAGTACCGTGCTGAGGGGGAGCAGCAAAGGATATAATGTCGCCATGACGAATTTTGATTTCCGGGCTGCTTTTTCCCAACTTCTTCCAGTTCAAATAAGTTCCATTTGTGCTGAGATCTCAAGTATTAGCAAAAAGCAAGGAGGGAAGTGTGTGGAACATGGAATAAAGAAGCTATACCTAGTATCTTTCAAGAAGGCAGATGGATGGTCTTCACCATGGGTTCTCCTGAAAATCTTGCAGTGAGTGGCACTAACAGCAGTAGATTCGACTTGAAAGCGGATGTCCTCAACCAGACGCCCAATACAGTGCTCTTCCTCGGTTAACAGCATATTAATTCCCTGGTGGCGCTTGCGGGCATTGGCGGAAATGGCGGTAAGCACACCCCAAACATCGGGGTCGGAGTTGCTCAGCGGCTGCGAAGAGATCTTGAAAGCGACAGACACTATGAAATCCCTTGGGCTAACCGGAGAGTTGTGAACGGAATTCTCTTTCTGCTCTTCGTCCACGCTCATGACTCAGTGAGTGAGTGAGTGAGAGAGAGCCCGAGACAATTAGTCAAAGTCTAAAACCCTATTACTATACTGTTTTTTCTTATATATATATATATATATTAGGAGTCAGACAGCACAATAACAGTAATGGCTTCTCGGGGAAGTTAAGGTTACGGTTGGATCGACTTAAAATATTTAATAGAATGGAATATAAATGCTTGAGGTATTAAAAAATTATTATTTGAAAAAATTGAAAGAATTTTAATATA
The DNA here is from genome assembly GCA_026413385.1 of Erythroxylum gracilipes. Classification (NCBI taxonomy): domain Eukaryota; kingdom Viridiplantae; phylum Streptophyta; class Magnoliopsida; order Malpighiales; family Erythroxylaceae; genus Erythroxylum; species Erythroxylum gracilipes. The sequence continues at coordinate 29,919,272 of JANZLC010000005.1, forward strand.
ATAAAATATTATTTAGATAAAAGATTTATAACTTATAAGATAATACAATATAAAGTTATTTATTATTTATTATTTTATTTAAAAAATTTAAATTGTAAATGTTTTATTTTTATTGTGTAAAATAAAATATAACATAATATAAAATTATTTTTTCCTATTTTGTTGGACTTTATTTTATTAAATATTTTTTGTAAATATAAAATAATATTATATTTCATTTTATTCTATTAATAAAACTTCTACTATCGGACATCTTCTTCACTCCTCACTCGTTCGCCGTGCTTCATCGATTCGTTGGGCCTAATTTAGCAAAGCCTATTTTGTATTCACTTCAAGTTTTATAAAAATTAGTCTTCGTGATTTTGACACGAGGCAAAGTACCGACGGTAACGAACATAAAGTTATTTTATTAAAAATGATAAGTTTAAGAATTGTCTGTCTTATTTTACTTTTATTTCATTTTTACTTATTCTTCCTTTATTATTTTAACATATATATGTATATTTTGCATACATATATATATTTTCATCTAAACGTATCAAAAACGGCCTCTACCAATTAAGAGAGAAGTTGCTTAAGTTTAGCAGTTACCACGTATCAACGAGAGAGTTGTATAACTGCGACGATGATACGAACGAACACGCTACAATCCATTTCCAGTGACTTAACTTCGACCATCAAATTGACAATAGAATAGACAGTGCTCAACATGCAGCATTAACATTTTCCCCGTGTCTCGGTTCTCTATTTCCACGTTAAATCAAATGAAATAATAACTTAATTTCAATTCTGTTAGAGCAATAATTGAAAAAAAAAATTACCACAACCCATTTAATTATTATCAAACAACAAATGATAAGTTGAAGGTAAGGAATTGCGTAGCCTTAAAAAGTGAAAAAAAAATCTATACCAATTGAAATACTAAATTACAGGCTGAATCAAATTGACTTATCCATCATCCTCGAGAAACTCTGTGTGTATATGCATGCACGTTGTACTGCAGTATTTATAGTTGTATCTGTGAAATGGAACTTTACCAGCCAATGACGTGCCACAAGAGGTGCAGAGCAAATCAGTAGCTGAACCGCTTAGAGGTTGTAAGCCAAATGTGGCGGCTGTCCCAGTGCTTTGTGTATTGAGAACAGTCATTGCACTTGCGGCCATTCTCCTCTCCGCAGCTGCTGCTCTCTTTTCCCTCTCAACCTATATTAAAAACAAATGCAAGGCCACAATGATTAATCTTTTCCTACTCATAAGCAACCAGGTATCTATTTGTTACCCTGAAAATTGCAATTTGGCCGGAAGGTAAGCATCAAAGAGTTAATCAGGGAGGACAAGGCATTATAAGCTTTTGGCATCCGTCAAAATGTTATGCTGAACAGATATAATAGGCTTACGTTACATCCAGAATATATGTTGCTGACAAATCTAGATTATCACCAACCATGGGTGGTGGTGATACTACTAACAAACTGTGACTCATATAAGCTTAAAGTTTGCTTATTATCAGAATTGAAAACAATCTGACCTCTATAGACTGTTCCGAGCCTCTTGGCTTAGACTGTCCCTGGAACATTGAAGATGAAGTGGCTTGATTCTTCACAATTGCTGTAGCAGCTCCAGATGTGGCAGCCTCATCCTGCATCAAAATAACAAAAACGGAGCGAACAAAGTGTTGATCAAGCTCAGATCTTTGTGAAATTTAAAATTAATTGTGATTACAATTTTAAATCTCAAGTTTTTTGTTACATGCAAGGCAGACCAGGCCAAAAGAACATGATTGCAGATGGTGGGTCCCAGCATGGATCAAAATGTTTCAAAAATCCTAGATCCACGTGCGAGGTTAATGATCAAAATCTCAAAAAACTAACGTTTTCTCTTTGGATATTGGATAAGATATCAGATTGACTAGTCCCCTACTGCCACAATTAATTCAAGAAAACAGCTAAAGAATAAACCCCCCAGATAGACTGTAGAACACACAACGGAATTAAACTAAGAAAAAACAAGTATGGATCAAAGCACCATTACGTTCATTCCCTCAGAAAATACCATATTCAATGTGACTATTAAGCAATATTCACTGCAGACAATACCAAAAAGTTTCAATAGTGCGATACATCAAGGCATCACACAGGCATACCTGGGCCTTCTTTTCTCTGGCTTTTCGTAATTTTTTTAATTCTTTTGCTCTTGCTTTCTTTTTGGCATCTTTTTCTGCCTGGACGACAAATAAGATCAATAATCACTCAAATAATTCAATGCGGTATCAAACCAATCATCACATACTAATCTTTTAAGCGGGAAAACAAAATGCATGAAGGACACTAAATGGATATACAGAACATGCATTGGCTATGCAACTGAGAAGTGATAGCACGAGAGAACGAAGCTAATAAGATGAAAAGTCAATCTCAGATTGACAGGGTACATTGCTCTTTAAGAATTCAATTTTTACTTGTTCAAAATACTTGACACTTCAAGAGATTTACATTGAAGTACAATATTAAATGTACATAATTTTTTCTTGAAAACTTACAATTCATAGTTCGCCTATTTTCTCTACTTTAAAGGATTGCAGTGAATTCACTAAAAAACCTTGCCTACTTTGCTGTACAAGCATAATGGACTCAAAAACTGAAAAACTCAATGTTTATTTGGAACAGAAAGAAAAACACATTACTACAACGATAAATTAAGATAAACTAAATCATTCAAACTTCCAAATATAAAAGACAACAACAACAACAATAACAACACTTAGTAAGAGTCCTGTTGAAACACGAGGTTTGGAAAGGTCCAGATACACAGTTGCTCTACCTAGTAGAGAGGCTGTTTGTGATAGATCCACATGTAATGCAAAGTAATGATAATACAAAATATAAATAAATACGTATGAATAAAAATATAAAAGTATGTAATATAACACATATTATAGTACATATAGAACATAGTAAAGATTAACAATAAAAGATAAAATAAGTAAATAAATACACAAACCAGAAAAAAGACAAGTAAACTTCCACAAATAAAAGATAACCTTAAGAAATAAAGAAGGGATACACAAGAATGTAATGACAAGAACAGAGAAACAAAAATAGGTAATAAATAAACAAATGGAAGTACCTGCTTGGCAGCTTGGGATTCCTCCATTTCTTTTGTCAATGCACTAGGAACTTTGGCAGCATGCCAATCCCATCTATTAAGATTTGCAGCCATAAAGCGTCGAAAAGTATTTCTCACTTCCTTATCATTAGCCAACATATAAGGGGTCCGTCCTCTTTCATCTTTGACACAAGGGTCCAATCCCTGTTCTAGGTGTTCCAGCACTTTATCAGCATCAGCAGACTGTGCTGCCTCATGTAAAGGAGTTGTTACTCCGACAACTTCACTATCACTTTCACTGGATACACATGCTTCAATGGATTGTTGGTGACCTTGAGAAGCTCCAGTAGTTTCCCTGCAATTAAAGTTGTCCACTGGTTCCTCTTTGCTGGAATATGGGCTTCCATCAATTATTGAGCTTACACTCGCCACTGTATCCTCTTTAATGTCTGATACGTTTTCCTTCTGATCCACTTCATATGTTACTTGGGTCAATTGGCTATAAATCCGCCGGGCTTCTTTGTACGTAGGCCTCCGAACATTCAACGGTATATTACGAACAACGCATTGTTGGCTAAAATGTTCTTTGCCTCCATCAAAGAGCATTTGATAATTGTTTGAAGGTGCATAAACAAAAACACAAGAGGAAGCACAAAAATAGTCCTTCCATGTGGAAAGTAGTTCTTGAATGTCCTAAAACATTGATAATGGAATATCATTCAACCTTGTGAGCTAATGCACGATTAAACAAGTTAAGCATTTTAATAATCCAACTGTTCACATTGAAAGAACTAGGAGAAACAAAAATTTGGATCAGGTCAATCATTTTGTTAAAAACAATAAATAGAGCCACTTACACAAGAACTTTGATTGATATGTAAATTTTGCCGATTCGACATAGCATAATAGCTCATTCCCATAGAGCCCAATTATATTTTAGTTACATGATCATCGAATGGAAAGTGCTGTAAGAAGTAGAAATAAGGAGATCAAATGAGTTCCTAAATGGCAGCTGATGACAGCATACCTTCTTCAAGGCAAGCTCATTGTATCGTCTAAGAGAAGCTCCAGCGGAATGTGCAGCTCTGCCACTCGAATCCTTTGATGACTGTTTCTTGCCAGCTTTGGCCCGTACAACATATCTAGTCCAAAAGAACAAACTCTTTTCAAAACACAAAAATATATAGGTTGAATGGCTTGTCAAGCAGCAATTCAGTGTTTGATTGAACGGAAAAAGATTGCAACAAAGAGGAGTAAAATAAGTGACCTGTGGAATGTTTTATGAGCCACGACAGAATTACCATCAAAGACACAACCAGCAAAGTGCCCGCCACTCACAAGCAACATAACTCTCAAATGGCTGTTACCCCTGGGTTCATTGATAAAAAATTTGAGCCTCTCAACCACTTCACTCTCACTCAGACACTGCGTCAATCCACCATAGTCAGCTGGGATTGCTTGAGAAGATACACTCTCATATTCATTCAGAAACAAGCACTTCCAAACCGAAATCCTCTCCCCCGTCTTCAGGCGAATAAATAACTTCTGCTTAACATTGTCAACTGAACATTTAATACGATGCCCTGCCTTTTCAGCTTCATCTTCGGAACCTGATATACTGGATATGTCAAAATCCTTGAAAGAATCACAAGTTAATTCATCAAAATCCTCCTCCTTTACAGCATCTTTCCCCGCAATGCTTAACTTCACCTGCAATGTTTAAATTTGTGAAAAGACTTTCATACAGTTATGAATTTAAAGGAAGTCGTAGTGGAGCATAGAAAAATTACATTAATGCGATGAATATCAGATTTGAAGTGGGAGCGCTGGTCAAGAAGAGTCTCGAATTCAGACTTGCACGTATTGCATGTCCATCGAGGTGGCGCCGAACCGCTACTCTTCTCCTCTTTGACGTTGGTCTCCACTACCTCTAGGGTTTCAACATCTACCCAACTCTGAGAGTCTTCGAAGGTATCCGAGACAACGCGACATGCATCGAAGAAGTTAGCGGGTACGTCGAAGATGGAACGATATCGTTTCTCTTGCTGATTTGGAACTGTGTCCTTGGACATTGTGTGCGCCGACGGTCTCTCTCTGGTGTTCTTGTCCGCCGGGATTCTTTCTCTATACGGCTGGCCTATACTACTTTCTTGGTACAACATCCATCAATCAAATTTTGGTCCTGCAAAACGAAGTCGTCTTCAGTTTCCAAATTCAGTAGTGCCAATTTTGACATGTTTCGGTATTCTTCCGATGTTTTTATTTTTGTAACAGGAGAGAGGTAAAAAGTAAGCTAACAAGTGTATTTTAAAATTTAACCCTATAGTATAATTTAAATTATAACACTTTAAATTATTTGAAATAAATTTTAATATTTTAGTTTATTTAATTCTAATTTTAGATAAATAAAAATTTTGACAAAATTATATTTATATTTATTATATGTTACATTGATGTGATATATAATTTATATTTCTATTATTTATGTAAATTTTATATTTTTAATTAGCTTCACGTGATAATGTTAAAACTATTTTATTAATGAAAATTATTATTTTTTTATTTTTACTAAATTTTAATAAATTTATAATTAATATTAATAAACTAATTTAATATCATTCCTAAATAAACTTAGCTAAACTTGAATAATTCTAGTTTAGCATAAACAACCTTAATTTCTAAATAACTAAAGTTTTTCCTAATCTAAAATCTCCAAATCTGACAAGTGAACTATAATCATGGGCTTCAAATCACCTTTGTCGTTATCTCTATGAAGCACTAATCATGTCGCCTCTTGTTCAAGATGTCTTCCACTATGCCACCAATCCTCTAGAGATCGTGACTGTCACTTCTGGTTCAATATTTTCTCCTTCAACAACAACGATCCTAATGCTTTTCTTCCCAACCTTAAGAGTCTCCGGGCTTATTATGCTCGTCATTTTCTTTTTCGCTGGACTGATCCTAACTTTTAAGTATGAATTAATGGATTTCATTTAGTAATTGAACGTATGAAAAATATTGTATTATTTATTACTGACAAATTTAATGTTTGTGCATATGGCTCCACAAATAGACTAGTCTCACTGCTGCACGCAACCAACCTTAAAACCAATCCAATGTTGCACAAAAACCAAACAACCAATAATATGAGAATTTTGAAATGGCAATATGTTGTCTCTCATATTTTTCATTTCAAAATTTTTTAAAAGATAATCTTTTGTCTCACGCAATATACCCAAATCATTAATAGCAAGATATCATCAACATATAAGATTAAAAATAAAATTATACTTCCACTGGTCTTTCGGTACATACAACGATCAACAAGATTTTCTTTGAAATCAAAAGAGATGATAGTATCATTAAACTTAATATATACCATTGCCTAGAATCCTGTTTGAGTTTATATATTGATTTCTTTAAGTTTACACATCAAATGACATTTTTCCTTCAATTAAAAAACCTTCAGATTGGTCCATATAAACTTCCTCTTCAAGATTTCTATTCAAAAAGAATGTTTTCACATTCATTTGGTGCAACTCTAAATCAAAATGAGCTACTAGTGCTATAATAATACGCAAGGAGCCTTTCTTTGAGACAGATGAAAATGTCTTTTTATAATCAATGCCATCCTTTTGAATATATCTTTTAACAAGTCTAGCCTTATATCATTCGATATTGCCATTCGACTTAAGTTTGGTCTTGGAAACCCATTTACACCCAATTCATTTGGAACCTTCTAGCAATTCAACTATATCCCAAACTTTGTTATCATTCATGGATTTTAACTTTTCCTTCATGGAATCAATTCACTTTTCTGACTCAGCACATTATATAGCTTATGAAAATGAGATCAAATCTTTATTAATTCCAATATTAAGATTTGATTCTTGCAAATAAACTTCATAATCACTTGAAATAGCTATTTCCTTATTCTTTGAGATCTTCTCAAAGGTATTTCTTGTGACTTATTTGCTTCAAATCTGTGTGAGTTAGTTTCTTCAAGGGATATTTCGTCATTCAAATGTTATTCATTGTTGTCAATACGTTCTTCAGCAATTGGAACAATAGTGGACGAAGGAACACTTACAGATAAAGGAACATATATCTTTACTTCCTTTATGTCCACAGTTCGTTGTTCCTCACTCCCACTAACTTCCCCATTTTCAATAAATTTTGCATTACTAGTTTCTACTATTCTTGGACTATGGTTTGGACAATAAAATATATATCCTTTATATTTCTATGGATAATCAATAAAGTAACCACTAATAGTTCGAGAATCCAGCTTTCTTTCATGTGGATTATAAACTCTTGCTTCTATTGGGCAACCCCAAACACCTAAGGTGTCTTAAACTAGGTTTCCTATTTGTCCATAACTCAAAAGAAGTTTTGGAAACTACCTTCCTAGGAACCCTATTCAATAGGTACATGGTTTTTTTTAGTGCATACATCCACAAGGATTTGGGTAGTGATGAATTAATCATCATGCTCCTAACCATATCCATGAATGTTCTATTACACCTTTCTATCACACCATTCTGTTAAGGTGTGTATGGCATAGTTTATTGTGCACATATGCCATGTCTTTCAAGAAATTTAGCAAATGGAGTTGGACATTGTCCTATTTCATCATATTTTCCATAATATTCACCACCGCTATCAGACCTTACAATTTTCACTTTTTTGTCTAATTTTCTTTCAACCTCATTAATTTATAATTTTAAAGCATTCCTTGGTTGAGATTTTTCTTTAAGCAAATAGACATATCATAAGGTGAAAAATCATCAATAAAGATGATAAAATACTTTTCTCTAGTAAAAGATGAAGTATCAAAAGGTCTACATACATCAGTGTGTAAAATTTCAAGAAATTAAGTGCTTCTTGTGGCTCATTTCTTGTTATGTTTGCTTTGCTTGCCTTTAATGCAATCCATGTATAAGCCAAGATTAGTAAAATATAGATTCTATAGAATCATATTTTTTTACTAATCTTTCTTTGGATACATGACTCAAACGTTTATGCCATAAAAAAGATGAACTTTCATTAAGCATACTACGCTTAATTCCAATATTTTGATGCACAGTAAGTAAGGATTCAGAAAATTGATTATCAAGTTTCAATTTATATAAACCATCACAAGACTACCAAAACCAACAAGTCTAGAATTCTTATATAAATTGAAACAATTATGTCCAATAGTAAAATTAATACCACAATCATCTAACTTTGAAACATAAGTAAGGTTCCTAGATAATCAAGGTACATAAAGAGTCTTTAATAGGTCTAAATAATAATCAGTAGTTAAAACCAAACAATAAGTCCCTATGCCTTCAATTCGAGCCTTGTTATGATTTCCCATATACAGGAAATTCTCAGTTTGGCTTGTGGTTTGGATCCCCTGCATTGTATTAGATACATGAGTAGTAGCTCCAAAATCAAGCCACCAAATATTGTGAGGAACATCACTTAAATTAGATTTAAAACATACAAAAGTCTTAGATAAACATTTCTTTTCGAACCATCCTTACGTTTAATGCAATCTTTCTAATAGTGTTCTTCTTTTTTTACAGAATTGACACCTATCAATATTTTGTTCCTTTTTTCAGCCTAAGGTGCTTTAGTAGGCCTTTTTTTTCCTTAAAACATTTGGCTTTTACCTTTGGTGCTTTACTAGCTCCTTGAAATGTGAGGTTGACTGAATGACTTCCCATGTTCTTTAGTCTGTTTTCCTCTTGAATAGCTTCTTAGTCAATTTATTAACATCTCACTTGTCCTTAATAATGTTATAGTTAATTTAAAAAGCACCATATTCAGGAGGCAATGAGTTCAGAATAAACCAGAATCAGAAAAGAGTCATCTACAACCATACCTAATGTCTTCAATCTTGTTGCAATATTAATCATCTCAATGGTATGTTCTTGCATACTCCATGACCCATCAAACTTCATAGTTGTAAGTTATGCCATTAGTTACATACAAGTGACTTGTCTGTAGAACTAAATCATTCTTTTACAAACTTTAGGTATTCCTTTGGATTTTTTGTTTGTGGAATAGTAGTCTTGATGTTATTCACTATAGTCATTCGCATAAACATAAGGCTCAATCTATTAGACCATATCCAAGCTTTATATTTGGACTGCTTTTCCTTACTGCTTAAATCAATAATAGTAGCAGGTTGTTCTTCGAAAAGTGCCAAGTCAAGATCCAACACACCTAAATGGAAATGGACTTGTTCATTCCATTTAGAGAAGTTCAAATTATTAAATACTGTAAAAGAAGAAGCTTGCGAATGAAGCGAAAGTGTTGCAAATAAAACATAAATACTCATAATTAATTCTATGATAGATTCAGATTAAACATAAGAGTATATTATAAAACACCTTTGGGTATATACTACGACCCATAATCATAAATAAATGCCACTTTTCATTATTATCAGGAAATTAAAATTCTTAACCAAACACATATGTCATCTTTGGATAAACAAAATATATTTGACTTAAGAACTTAAGTTCTTCAATCATGCTCACTGATAATAGAATAAATGATTTTCCTTTGCGCAAATCCTAAACTTCTAATAATCAATGAACGCCATTTATTCATCAATTTTTCTAATTGGCATTTTATGAGTGTCATAAATAAATGACTATTTTATGCATGATATTTTAATCATTCTGGCTTGGTCACTATTGTGTCAAAATAAGTTCTAAAAAAATACCTAGGCTATCCTACTTGCAAGTATACAAGGTTGTTGTAGTTGATTACCCAAGTTTGTCTCTCAAAGAGGTGAAATTAATTTAATTGAAAGCAAAAACGATTATATTAATCGGTGTGGAAAACTCTTGAGAATTAATATCACTAATTTAATGGGGATTTGTCTATAAGAAATTGCCAAACTCCCCCTTAATTGCATCATCTAGCACTTGCCAGTATTCATCAATCTCTTTAATCAAGTCCAATTCCCTTTCTTCTCTCTGCAAGGCAAAAGGCAAAGTCAAAATCTGCAGCATTATATTGATTAACAAGAGAACATTCTTCATAAACAGTAGTAGTAAAAATAGGTTCAACATTAAAGATTGAAAATTCTACTATTTCTCCCAGAACAGTCATGGTTAGTTTTCTGTTCTTCACATCAATTAATGTATTGGTAGTGGCCATAAAAGGCCTCCCTAGAAGTATCGTGTGCTCCTTTTATCACTCTTTTTACTTCCCTTATGTCTAGGAAAACAAAGTCTATGAGAACAAGTAATCCTCCAACTTTTACTAACACATCTTTCATTATTTCTTTCGAATAACGGATTGACCTATTAGCTAATTGTAAACACATATTTGTAGGGCTTAACTATCCTAAATCCAATTTCTCATAAATAGAGTGGGGCTTAAGGTTTATACTTGCCCAAGATCAAGCATACCCTTAACCTCATCGCCATTACCCATTGATACTTTATAATAAAACCCTGGATCTTTTAATTTAGGGGGTAAATGCTACTAAAGAATTGCATTTGCTACTTCTGAAACAATCACCTTTTCGTTAGGTTCAAACTTCCTTGGTGCTTAGTTCTTTGAAGAACTTCACATAAGCTGGAATGTTCCTGATCACATCTAACAAAGGCAGATTAATATTAACCTTAGAAAACATGTTATATAAATAAGAAAACTGCTCATCTTGTTTTGAATCCTTAAGGCAGCTTCGATATAGAATTAGTGGTCTATAAAGATCAGTTGCCTTATGCAATATTAGTCCTCTATTGCCTTTGGTTGCAAGCCCAAGTTTTTTTACCTTTCTGAACGTGACCTGAAGAGTTGTGCTCATCGCTTACCTCATGCTACTCGTCTTTTTCCTTAAGGAGGCTCTCCTCCTCTTGATTACCTGCATCAGATAGATTAGAAGGAATCTAAACATGATCATTAATCACCTTACCACTTCTCATAATAGTAACTGCTTAGGCTTATTCGGGTTGACTTGGTAACCTGCCCTTTTGATTGTTTTGCATTTGAGCAGCGAGTTGCCCTATTTGAGTCTCAATCCTCTTTACAGAAGCTTCCAAAGAGTTGAATCTCTTATTATTCATTTCTTGATTCTAAGTGGTTACTTGAATAAACGCATTCAGACTCTCCTCTAAAAAAGGCTTTCTTGGTAGGTTTTGATTTGAGGATTGCCCTTAGAATTGATTTTGCCTCTACAATTCTTATATTGTGGTTGGGGCTACACTGATAGATTGTTGGTCTTTCACACAAAATTAGGGTGGTTTCTTGAACTGGGATTGTAGGTGTTCGAATATGGATCATTTTGTACCCTCGGTTGAAAACCATTAAGTGAGTTTGCTTGTTCTTCTTCACCTACAAAAGATTCAAAAGAATACGAACAAATATTATCTCCATGACCATAAGTTTCACATATACCACATACCTCTTAATTTGGAACATTTTGGGGTAGTCTCATGGTTAGCATTTTCACATACTTTATTAGCTCAGCCAATTGCATAGCCATTTCTTGGTTTGAGTTCACTTCATGAACTCCAACTCTTCTCCCCCTCATGTTTTTTTGTTAAGAATTGGCCCCAACATTTCAAAGATTAGCAACATTTTGGCAGTCTTCTCTCTTACAGCTCCTCCTACTACATTGTCCATCGTGTACTAACATTATTGCATCAATCCATCATAAAAGAATTGGTTTAGCATATGAAGGAGAAAATGATGGTACGGACACTGTATTAGCAAGAGTTTAAAGCACTCCAATGCCTCATGGAATGGCTCTCCCTCCATCTGAGTGAAAGTAGCTATCTTGGTACGTAACTCAAATGCCTTTTGATGGGAATATAATTTTCTCATGAATTTGTTATGCACCACTTCCCATATATTCTATGAATTGGGTGGAAGGGTCATTAACCATGCCTTGGACTAATCTTCTAATATGTATGGGAAGCATTGCATTCTGAGTTGATCTTCATATAAGTCATCTAAAGGAAATGTCTGGAGAGTAGTACAGAATTCCAGAATGAAGTTTAAAGGATCTTCATTGAGAATCCTATAAAATGATGGCAGCATATTGTAGTGGATGCTCTTCAATTTGTAGTTTCTAGCTACTTCTTCCAAATGTATGCATGAAGTGGCAGTACCAATCACTAGTCTGGCGTACTCCTTCATCACTAACTACCTTTCTCCCATCTCGTGGTCATTAATTAGATCTTCTTGAGATTGCCTACAAAGTCCCTTTGAGGTCTTCTTATTTGATACTTGTTATTAATAAAAGGAACGAGTTTATTATCTACAGATCTTCTTCCTAGCATAGACTAACTGAGTTTACTTCCTAGAGTCCTCCTACCTAGCATAAACTAATCAAGGAAAGTACTAAATTAATAACAAAAATTAATAAAGCAGATTAACGAAATAATATGATAAAACATGTATACATGAACAAACACAAACAATCAAAATTAATTTAAGTTTAAAACGCTAAACACTTCTATGACAACAACGTCAAAAACTTCTTGTGCCAAAATAAGTTCTAAAAAAGTACCTAGGCTATCCTACTCGCAAGTATGTAAGATAGTTGTAGTTGATTACCCAGGGTCATCTCTCAAAGAGGTTAAATTAGATCGCTCAAATGAATCTTAAATAAAAATAAAAACAAATGCAATCCTAAACATTATATCCTGATTTGTTGAGTAAAGGCTTTAAAGAAAATTACATAATTAGACTAAAAAGTAAACTAATTTAACTAGAAGCAAAAACAATTTGATTAATCAGTATGAAGAACTCTTGAGAATTAATTTCACTAAATTAATCTCCTATGCATGACTAAAATGAAGTAATTGGATAATTGTCTTACTAAAATCAACAGTTGGATTTTAAATTAGTTCAAATAATAAACTAAATCTAACTTTCGTAGTCGATAAGTTTATCATCCAAATTAATCATTAAACCCAACTAATAATTACCCACTTAAGTTAATATATTTTTAATTCATAACTTATGCGTCTATAGTTTCTCGTTCTATATTAAACTTCTTCTCTCGGTCCTTCATTTAATACCAAAATGTTGCAAAGTTTGGTCATACCATTACATCCAATAAGCTCAGAAACTATATCAAATAATAAGACAATAAAACAATCCTTTCATCATACATAATCAACTGAATAGCTACATTAATTCTTAAGAACAAATAATTAGTGTTAAGTTAAGAAGACTTCAGTTCTATCAATTTTGATGACAATCAAATAATAATAATCTTATAAGTGTGTGTGTTGTTTTGATAAGTTTGTTAAGTGTGCAGAAAAGTGTAAGTGACACGAAGTCAAACCCAGAAGATACATGGTCAACACTAGAAGATACATCTCATTGCCAGAAGATACACGTCATCATAAGAAGATACACGTGACACCAGAAGAAGTGTGAAAACAGATGAAGCGACACTAGAAGAAGTGTGTCAACAGACGAAGAGACACCAGAAGAAGTATAGTACCAGAAGATAGAAAAGGAAACTATTCTAGAACGTCAAATAGTTAGTTAGTTGGAGTTAGTTACAGGACTCAACTAATAATGGTTTCTAAAAGATTCAAGAAGCAGTTTCTCAAGAAGACAGTTGAAGACTTAGGCTATAAATATCAGTTTGAGTCGTAAACTAAATAACAATTTT
>JANZLC010000005.1:29942581-29953844 GCA_026413385.1 Erythroxylum gracilipes
TTGCTCTTAATTTAAATTTCTCCAATGAATAATAACCAACCATAATTCAATCTATACCTCAGAAATAAATTGAAATTTATGCTTATTCAATAAAATAATTCAGGGGCCAACAAAATGTTGGTAAGTTTTGAATTTCATTATGGTGGAGTGTTGGAAAGGCACGATAATAAATATGTTGGGGGCAAGATTAAAAGGAAGAAGGATATGAGTATTGATGAACTTAGCGTGCTAGTTTTAAAAGGGATTTCTGAAGATAAAGGACATAAGGTAATATCTACATTTTACAAATTTACACATCAGTCGATTAGAAGCTTGATAGAGTTAAACTTAGAACATGATAAGGACATATTGGTTATGCTCTAATAAATGGAAGATTTGAATTATCATAATGTTAAAATCTACTACGATCATGTTACAAGCATTCTGCAATAGATGGTGAAGAATTAGACTCTAATATTCGCAATGAATTTGATGGTAACGATGACAGGTTGTTCCAAGTTTAATTGGAGGAGGATGAGAACTGTTATGTAGGATAGTGATTATGGAGATGATTTAGTTGATGAGGAGTTATTTGTAATTGGTGATGAAGAATATATTTTTACGAGAACAAATAAGAAGAGATGTTGTCAATGGGGTTAGAGGCAGTTGAAAGAATTTCAATGAAGAAGGTAATAATTTCAAAGATACTGGAAGAGAAAAAGGAAGTTCACATTGTGCAAATAGTGAATATGAGGATAGTGATTCTGAAATTCAATCACTATTTATAGTAATGATGAAGCATTTATCCTAAAGAAGAAATACATTGGTTTTAATTCAAATGTTGATATGACAGATTTTAAGTTCGAAACTGAAATGAAGTTTAAGGACGAGATGTAGTTAAAGGAAGCAATAAGAAAGTATGCAATTACAAATGGGTATAATGTTTCAATGGTGAGATCTGATGTGAGAATAGAAGTAATTTATGAGGCATAATGTTCTTTTAGGGTATATGCTGGATGGATTGGAAATGAGACAACTTTTGCTGTGAAGAGAGTAGAAAACACTCATAACTGTAGTAAAGTGCAAAGGAACAAGCAAGCTAGCAGGAAATGGGTAGCAAATGAATTCTTACACAAATTTAGGAGGAACCCAAATTGGCCTATTATTGAAATGTTGGATGATCTCAAATCAAAATATACACTATAGGTCACTAAATCTCAATTTTATAGGGCTATGTGGGAAGCTATTACCATGCTTCGAGGATTTATGAAAGGTCATTATGCAAAGTTATGGACTTTTAGACATGAGTTAAGACAGGCAGACAAAGATGGGAAGTATATTATTAAAACTAAACTTGATGAACATTCCAAAAAACTAATGTTCATAAGATTTTATGTGGGATTTAGTGCTTTAAAGTATTTCTCAGTGGATGTAGGAAGATAATTGGGTTAGATGGATGTCTTTTAAAGACATTCTTTAAAGGTGTTTTATTATCTGTAGTAGGTCGTGACGGAAGCAATCATATGTTTCCTATATGTTAGGGTGTGGTTAAGGGAGAAAATTACCTATCATGGAATTGGTTTTTGAGCATTCTTGTAGAAGATCTCGACTTATGCAGAAATGCAAGGACTTCTATTAGCAATCTACAGGAGGTAAACTTTAAGTATTCACACATGCGATGTTCATTTGTTTATGTGATTTCTCTTCTTCAATTTATGTTACCTTTTTTTACAGGATTTAATGGAAGCGTTAAAGAATTTGTTTCCAAAAGCTAAACATAGAAAATATGTCCGTCATGTGTATACAAATTGGTCTATTGTTCATAAAGGCCACACATATAGGAGTTTATTTTGGAAGCGGTGAATTGCACAAAGGAAGTTGATTTTGATGAGGTAATGGAAGAGTTGAAGAGTATTTCAGTGAAGGCTTATAAGGATTTGAAAATTGGGAACCTAGAGACATTTTTGAAGCCTTTGTGAGCACCATACTGAAATGTGAAATAATACATAACAATATTTCAGAGACGTTTAATGGATTCATTTGTGAAGCTCATACAAAAAGCTTGATCAGCATATTAGAAGACATTTGAGTTTCTTTAATGACTCAAATACATGAAAAAAGGGATATGATGCTAAAGTCCACTAAAGATATATGCCCAAGAGTAAGGAAGAAAATAGAGGTAGCAAAATGGGATGGAAGGAATTATATAATCATGACAAATGGGAATTTGAAATTTGAAGTCACTATTTTTGCAGACAAGTACGTTGTTGACTTGCAAGCACAAACTTGTCAATATAGACTATAGGATTTAACTAAGATTCTATGTAAACATGTTGTGGCTTATATATCTTATTAGAGGGAGGATATCGATGCTTATATCAATCGATGTTGTAAGTGCAATTATTATTTGAAGAGTTACCAGTACGCTATAGAACCTAATAGCGGTCCTAAATTTTGGCCAAAGACTGAAAATCTTTAGCCAGTATTACTCCACTAATCAAAAAGATGCCTGGAAGATCGAAAAAGGCCAAAAAAAAGTGATCACATTAAATAACCATGAAATCCTAACAAATGAACAAGGTTGGAGTAGTAAAGAGATTTCATTATTGTTATGAAATTGGTCACAATATAAGAGAATGCAAAAATAGGAGTCATCCTTCAAGGCAACTTGAAATTGCTAAGGTAGTTATTTTAGTTGTATAATAAATGTCTTCTTATTAATGAAAAATTATTAACTTTTTGTTTATCTTCAATATGTATAATGCAACAAAAAAAGGAAGGTCACCAAAAACTAAAGCCCCTTTGTCCAATATCCGTAGTCGTCTAGTTCAAAAACTGACACAATCAGTAGCTACAAGCTTAAATACTGCATCTTCTATATCAAAGAGAGAGAAGACAATAGTTAATGAATATTAATTATAATATTAAGTTTTTTTAACATATATAACATTATAATTCCTTATGTTTTTATAGGCAGGTAGAGGATATGGAGTAACATTTAGGGAAGTTAGTGGGAATATCTACTTTATAGTAAGTCATTTAAATACATATTTATACTACTTATATGTAATTATAAGGGAGATGGTAAAATTTAGATAATTTGTTGTTTATACTTCATAGATGAGTGGAAGTCAATGTCAAGTGCTAGAACCTCCAAATATTAACTCAACAACTACTCAAGCTTCCCAAAATACAATTGCCAATACAACTCAAACTAGGAGGATGATCAAACTGACAGCAAAAGTTCTGTTACTAGAAAATCTCAAGTTGTAGATGATTGAGAATCTAGATACCAATTATTCACTTTGTTATATAACTGTTATGTTGTACAATTGTTGTGGTCTGTAAATTTGAACAACTATTATTTAGTTCTTGTATTGCTGTTATTTAATTTAAGTTTGCATTTCTTTGGAACTTTGAATGGAAATTACAGAAATGAATAGTGTAATGCCTATGGCTATGATTTTCCATTGATATTTACTGGCGTTGAAGAGTTGTTTTCTGTTGTTAAAGAGTTGAAATTTTTACTATGTTAGAATTATACAACCTGACTCTAATTGTTTTTGTTGCTGGTAGATCTACTGATAGTTTTATCTTATAACCCATGTCTGTATTAAATTTTCTACCGAACTTCTTACTTTACTCTTTTTTGGTTATGCATTAGATTTTATTATTTGTATTGCCACCAGAATACACATATTGTTAGTATTGTTCTAATACTTGACACCGACTATTATTTGAGTTGTTACTTGTTCTTTATAATAACTTTGACATATTCAGGAGAATGGAAGCTAATAGGGTCAGAATGGGATTCAACTCTTGCCCGTTGTTGAATAAGAACATTACTCTTTGTATGAAAATTTAATTATACAATGATCGATATATTCGCTAGTTGTCTATAACGAAATTGAAAAAAAGTGTCTATGATAGAAGATTATCTATTATCTTATATTTACTTCTTCTCTTTTATATTCAGCAAAATTGGCTAGATTAAAATCCATACACACCATAATAGCCTTCCATCCATTGTTTAAAGAAGGCAAAGACTTTCCATGCTTTTGGGGGCTTTGATACAACCATAATATAAGTTCTTCTTACTATAATTACAAATGGTTCTGTTTTAAAATGTATAAAAATGAACCATGGAGAAGTAGGAACTCCACATTAAGATTATGAATTAGTGAAAGGGAGAAAGAGTATAACAACATAATCTCTTATTACAAGAGAAATGCAAGATTCTTTTATTAACCCACCAACTCCTATTCAAGCATCTGAAAAAACAAATAACATAATATTAATGCTCTGGTATATAAACCTAATATTTAATTGCAACTTTATGAAACCGTATCTGCTTACTTTTCCTTAACAGTACTTAACAATTTGAATGCATATTGAGAATTTCAAAAAAATTCAGCAATTGAGATACATCCGATGACATATGGTTGATGAGATCTCAAGATTGCAAGCAAATTCAGTTCTAGTGTATAAACAAGGTTTCTCAAAATACATTCTCATTCTAGCATTCTAAAAAGAAATATGTTATAAAAGAAATATGTTCTTTCCAAGTAAATTGGAAACCATTAAATCATACGGGAAACATGCAAAAGCTTACAACTAAATATTATGGTGGCAGGTGATTGAAAAAATACAAAAAAGTCCCAATAAACATAATAGTTACATTTTCTCTTCTAACTATTACAATGTCTCCATTTGTTGTCATACTTACATCCAATGCCCAAGCTATGAAATCACATGGGACCTACAAAATAAAGATGTAAACACAAATATTAGGACTTATGACAAATTTGCATTATGTAGATATATTATTACACATAATACATCTTTCGAGCAAGACTCTTACCCTAACGTATAGAACATGTTCGACATATTTTCTGACAATAACAAACTTTCATCTCTTTTACAAGTACCAAGTGCCTACAAGATACCTTCAATTTGAATATTGATTAATATGAATTTATACAAATGGCATTGCTAAAAACAATAATTGAAATACTTACTTTTGTATTAATGCATTCATAAAAATGTTGACCAATGTTAGGCTTAACATTTGATATTCGTAACTTCATCTCCTCATTATAATTGGGGCAATCAATATTCAAAATCTAAATTATATATAGAAATTACAATATTAATTACAACTGAATCCAATTAAATTATCACATATAACAAATAATATATATTAAAATTATTTTACTGTTGAACATAATACTTTCTCTCAACAAAAATGATAATATATCCTTCCAACTTTTGCTACACTATCAAAAAAAATAATAAATAACACCCTTGAATCCATTACCAACACCTGGACACTCTTTCAATGCAAATATATACCAAGTGAATAAGCAACGAAAGCTACATATATTTTATTTATACCCATATTTATATATCTTGTTACAACATCATAATACAAATATTTAATTTCTACCTTAAATGTGCTTGTAATCATTGCAGAATTCTAGGCATTTACATATCATTCTAGTAACAACATCTTTGATTGGATCTAACAATATATCACTAAGAACAAATTTGTGAAAAGATAAATAGGGTGACATTGTTTACCATATTTAAAGGTCATTAAAAAAAGGTATAATTGTTGGAGGGACCAAAGACCTATTTTGCTTGGAAGAGCATAACTAGATTCTATAACTACCAAAGATTATTTCTACCAGCAACACCAAATTTAAAGACTAATAATCATACTAGGACACCTTTTTTAGTATTTTACAATGCAGAATAGAGAGATTCTTCATCAAAACAATTTTCTAAATCCTTATGCTCCCTACGTTAATTCTTAAGACACTACATACGTCACAAAATCTACATCCATAAGTAAAGCCTCCATGCATAAAGAAGGAAGAGATTTCACAATCTAGTTTGAAAAACCCATTTTGATATTATGAAACAATGGAAACACTGTCTACCTTGATTATCACCCTCTTCTTCTGAAATGTTAAATAAGAACTTCAGAAGAGAAGCAAATCGAGGTAGTTGAAGTAGCAAATCCCCAAGTGTAATAAAAACCTAACCTTTATATGGCTAACTGTGAAGGGTTGAGGGTGTCGAGAAGAGCAAAATGAGCTTCTTGTAATGCGAGAAGGGCTGAGGGTGTTAAGGTTGTGATTTGAAAACTTGTTAATGTTGTATGTTGCGATTCGAGAGTAGTTTGGGGCCAAACAAGCAGATAACAAAGGGATGAGATTGCAAAAACTGAAAAATGAAGGGGGTCAAAGTCAGGAGAGCAAACTGAAAAATGAAGGGGGTGAAACTTCACAGTCAAGTATCACAAAATAGATTTAAGTGATTTAAAAAAACGACGACGTTTACTTATGTGATTAAACGACGACATTTCATTAATCAACATTTGTTCTATTAATTACTGCTGATGTATATTAATCATAAGGGTTTCTGGACACGTGGTAAGTCATGTCAGCAAATTTAACGGAGAAACTAGCGTCGAGTTAGAATTAAAAAATTGAAAGTTTATTATATATTGTCACTTTTTAAAGTTCAGGCTATAATTAAAAAAATGACTAAAGTTTGGAAAATTTTTTGTTATTAACCCATAATAAAAGCATGATCACTACAAACCAAACTTTACTAGGAAGTGATAATGAGATAAAGTAACTATATTTACTTATATTTTCAATTGTTAATTTGAAAATTAATTGAATGAAGTACATAAATTATTTTATATTATCAAATTTTAGGTTAATCAAATTACTTATATATATTATAAATTATTTATTATGTAAGAGTAATTTATTTAATATTATAAACATTTTTCATGAATTAATATTGACCTGTATATAATAAGGAACAACAGTAATCACCTTCAAACCTCATACGAAGGCCCTATTTGTTGAATGACTTATTAGCTATTTGTTGGTTGATTGAAAAGTTTGAGATGATTGACCATGTCAAACAGTTAATAAATGTATTTGGTAATTAGCTGATTGAGGTTGGTTGATTGAACCCAATCAGCTGATTTCTAAAAAGTTCCTCCCTACTAGTGTTTGGCCTTCGGCTGATACAAAAAGTGCATTAATGACAATTATAACCTTACCCGAAATCTCATGTAAAAAGGGCTTTTAATTAGTTACTCTTGCAAACATCAAAGGTACCAAAAACAAGATATAACTTTCTATATTACTCTTTCTAGTTTTTATTATAATTTATTTCTCTAAAGAAAATTGTTTATTTAAATTAGTCCTCAAAATATTACTAATTTTTTTTACATCTCTCTCTCCTTTTTAAAAAACTTTAGTTGCAATTAATTATAAAATTGACTCCTATTTTTTTATATTACGTTAATCTAAATTTGATCTACCAAAAAAGATTAAAGATACATGCAATTTTAGAATTACAAAAAATGCTAGATAATACTACTTTTGATATATTTTTACATTTATTAATTATGAAAAATGAACCTTCTTGAATATTTTACAAAATAATTTATAATATCTTTTTAAAGTCATCTCTTTATAAGTTATTTTACACGTAAATAGTTAATACCAAATAATTAATTTTATTAAATATCTCTAATAAATAACTGATATTATTTACTAGTAAAAAATTATTAATAAAATTAACTATCAGGTAACAGTACCTGATACAATCTATCATAATTTACCAAACTCAATGGGATCTGTCCCCAGCCTAGCCAATGATTTATTTTTTTTTTGGGTGAAGAATAAGGGGATGAAGTGTGTGCTCATGCAAATTTGTATGTTTGTCCACTCTCTCAATTTGGAAGAATGTACAAGCATATCTATTCAACTAGGAGTCCAGATCTTTTGTTCAGTTTTATAGTGTCTTATTGTGTCCAATGAATCTCAGTCATTTATTTATGCGGGCTTCACGTTTATTTATGTGAAGTCCACACGAGACTCACATAAATAAATGACTAAGATTTACTGAAAATAATAAAACAACATAAAACTTTACAGAAAATCTGGAGCCTTCAACTACTGTCTGTACTATCTCAGGTGGAAGAATGTAACGCCAGATTTTTTCTCACAGAAACACCTGTGGACCCGGACCTATAATTCAACTAGTTGTCTCTCGCTTCCACGTGTGTCAAACTCATAATACAAGCACTACATGCGCATGCGCTTGCATTCCCGACATCATCAACTGATATCAATTATCTTAAAAGACAAACCAAGTCAAATTATAACCCAAAAACAAAAATGAAAACAAACAAACATATCAACCCTCTCTCTGCCCAAAAATACCGGGCTAAAAATTTAAAAAAAAATCCACAAAAAAATAACCCTAAAAACGTAGAAGTAACGACCAAAATTTTTATGTCTAAGTTATCCACTACCTACTTTGTTCAGTGCCATTTTAACCATCTATTTATATGGGATCCACATAAATGAATGGCTAAGATGGCACTGAACAAAGTAGTTACTGGATAAGTTGGACAGAAGATCAGTGCCAGAAGTAACACACCTACGTAAATACTAAATACGTTTCAGTCCATGAGAAACGAACAAAGAACAGTGGCTGTGACCAGAAATGCGAACAATGTGGAAGAACCCACGTGTACCACCGCACCCTTCCCCGCCGTACTGTTCTCCGATACAGTCGGTGCACCCGCAGGAGCTCCGGCTGGTGTTTTAGCTGACCGCGCTGGGTGTGAAGCCACCAACGGCGATGGTGCCTCTACGATGACTGGTGTCGGACTTGGAGTCGTAGTCGGAGATGCAGACGGAGACGGAGAGCTCACGTAAACAGGAGCAGGCGCCGGAGACGGAAAGCTCACCCGAACAGGAGCAGGTGCCGGAGACGGAAAGCTCACCCGAACAGGAGCAGGTGACGGAGACGGAGAGCTCACGAGAACAGGAGCACGTGCCGGAGACGAAGATTTTCCAAACAACTCGACCGGGAGTAGCACCTTGTCCACTGAGAAAATGACTAGAGGTTGAGAATCAATTATCGTATTGGCGACTCTAGATGAATCGACTCCGGTATGAAGCGTGACCTCGTTGCCAGCAGTGGTGGCCGACAGACCGAACTTCTGTGCACCATTACTGGCCAGTGTGGGGATGGGATCTTTACTTATCTTCAACGAGCCGAGGGGATTGTACTTAGGAGCAGCATGAAACTGTAGAAGCGAAACCACAACAGCTCTAGTGAGCTTGTTGAGATCAGGAACGCCGTCGGTTTTAAACGCCCCGTCGTTTGGTGCAAAGATGGTCAAACCTTTGTCAACAGCCGACTCGTAGGTCTTAATAACTCCGCTACTTTCGAGTAAACCCGCAAAGGTTTTGCATCCGGCATTTTCAAGAGCCGCCGTTATGTTAACGTTGGAAGCCGACGGCGGAGTACCCGTTAAGAGACCAGGAGTAATAATAGGGCCACTAATTTCAAGAACAGAGATATTGTATGGAATTTGCTTCACAGAGTTAACGTAGAAGGAGTCGAGCTTTGAGCCGGGTGCAGCCGAGCCCAGGCCGACTTTGCCTCCTTGAAGATCGGTAATGTTGACGAAACCAAAGTTACCAGAGGCAGTTCCAGTGGTTTGGTAGAGAGTGGTGCACAGTGTTGTGCCTTTGGAGATCTGGTGGAGCATGGTGGAGTCGAAATAGTCGAGCAGAACGAGAAGGCTAAGAGCGGCTTTGATGACGGAAAGTGGGTGGTTGGCGGTGAGAGCTGACATGGCGGCGTTGTTGAGAGTGAGAATGGTGATGGTTTGGCGGCTGTTGATCTCGTCGGCGAGTTTTGTTTGAGTGAGGAAGGTGTTGAACTGAGAGTACTCGGGGAATGGAGCAAGCATTTCTGTGATGTTGTGGGACGAGACACTGGTGGCAGATGCTGAGAGAGCTAAGAAGAGGAGGACATAGTGCAGTGAAGCCATTGTTGAAGAATGAAGCGTGAGTGAGTGAAGCGTTGTTGAGCAGCTTAAAAGGCACTGAGATTGAGAGAGGTTGGTTTAGAATCTAACTATGGTTGAGGCTTTGGGTTAATTTGCCGAGGAAGTTAGTTGTACGCTGCTATCGGGGGAGGCAGATTGCTTGCTTCTTGGTTAAAATGATAATGATGGTTAATGATAGGCATCATAACGGTAACGGGCACGACTCAAGGCGTGACTTTTGTTTTAGAGGGTTCAAATTTAGGCATATATGTTAAGATTATGCAATGTTTGTGTTAATTGAATTATGTTATTGACGTCCAATCCGATTGTTATTGATTATTGATCTTTAGTAAAGTATAAAATTGTAAAATTCTATCACAATTTAAGAATTACAGTTGCAATTTAAGATAACAAAGTCAAAGGACCAAATGAACTTAGTTGCAATTTTAAATATTATTTATAGTAAGATAGTTGCCGCTTCTAAGGGAGTTTTCCAGTTACCTAGTAAGATAGTTGCCGCTTCTAAGGGAGTTTTCCAGTTACCCGTTGCGTCTGCCTTTTTAGAAAGTTAGAAACCTATGTATGTGATCCGGTTAAATAATAAAATGGTTTCAGAAGACGCAAAAGTTGACATTAGGAATTGATGTATAATGAAAAGGAACCAGAAGAAAGGTGGCACAGAACTTCCGTCCTAGAGTTGGTTGGAAATGGCATGCTCACTTTTTTAAGCCATTGGCTTTAAAACAGAGGATAAAATTTACGCACAAAACAAAAGGTTGCATCAAGATCAACTAATGTCAGAAAACGCTGAAACAGAGAATAAGCATCTATTTCTATTGGCATTTAATTCATCATTAAAACAAAGAATAATGTTAAAAGCCGTCGAAAATAATATTATGAATACAGTATAGATATTGCTACCAGATTAGATTTTAGTACAGTATTATATTAATATTGATTAATACCGGGCATCGTTTTAGATAATTTTTTAAATTTATGAAATAGTCTTTGAATTTTTTAAAATTATAAAATAATATATTAGTATATTATATTGTATACTTTATAATTTTATATCAACTATGTCTCAAAAAATTATAAGAATAAGAATTTAAAATAATAATAATTTATTTATTTTATTAACATTAATTTTCACATATTTTACATATAAATAATAACTACAATTAATATATCATTTAATCATTATTCAAATATAAAATTAAGAATAATACAAGGTATTTGAAATATTAAAATTTCATCATAAAATAAATAATAATTACATCAAAATATCAAATAAAAAGAACAATAAAAATCTTATTACAATTTACAACAAGAGTTCATAATAAGAAAATGACCAGCTAGAAGTGAAACATGAAATAACAATATATATTATTTAATTTACTATCA
>JANZLC010000005.1:29962523-29973870 GCA_026413385.1 Erythroxylum gracilipes
CGGTTATTCAGTTGAGTTCTGTAACTAACTCAAGCTGATGTGTCTTCTTGATTCTTCCGTCTGCTTTCTGCTTTCGCGTCTTGCATCTGCTTTCTTCTGTCTGTTTTCTAATTATAGCTTCCGTCTGTTTTTTCACTTAAGCTTCCATCTGCTTTTCTTCCGTCTGCTTTTCTTCCGTTTGCTTTTCACTTAAGCTTCCGTCTGTTTTTCTTCCGTCTGTTTTTTGCTTGCGTCTGCTTTTGCTTGCGTCTGCTTTTCACTTAAGCTTCCGTCTGTGTTTTTGCTTGCGTCTGCTTTTGCTTCCGTCTGCTTTTCACTTAAGCTTCCGTCTGCTTTTTCTTCCGTCTGTTTTTCTTTCTTGCGTCTGTTTTTTTTTCATTTTGCTTAATTATTTGTTTTTCATCAAAATCATTAATTGTAAAGTCATTTTGACTTAACAAGTAGTACTTAGCTATCCTCTACAAGCTCCCAACAAATGAAAAAGTGATTTGCTCTATATAAACTTCTATGATTTCTCTTAAGAAGAATTTTCACTTTCTAAAGCACAAAAGATTTGATAACAATATGGCTTTCAATAGTATTAGTGTTATTGATGTATTTCGAAGATCTGACGTATGTCCCCTATTCACAAATGCAGTGACTCTTCTTTAAATAGACATCTTCTTTAACTAGCCGTTGCTTCTCCTATGTCTTGAATTGAATTTGAATCTTCAATACCATATTTGATAAAATCTTTCAGTAACCAGATGTTAAGATAAATGATCATATCACGAAGTTCATTGTGATTTGTAAGATCCTTCTAGATATTGTGGAATCATTTCTAATAAATCAAGTAAGTTCATAAGGAAGGTTTTTGCAATAAAGGAAGCATTTATCATATGATTTTATTTCCTTTTGAAAAATATATTATAACCTATACAAGGAAATAAATCTAATTTGAATTTTGAAATATTATAAGGTCATCATAAAAATCATTAATAATAAACCTTGAGCTAACAGTGATATGGAATGAAAATTTGAAGCAATAAAGGACCTATAAAACTCTGTAAAGTGACTGTGTAAGTGTCTTTAAATGTGTGAAGATAGAAAATTTTTATTTCTGGTCGTGTGGAGTTTTATGCCCGTGTATATTGATATACACGACCATGTATGTTGCACATATAAGTCTTTGTAGCCATGAGAAATCGTGAATTCAAGTATTTTTGAAGATACATGGTCACTCATATGACTATGTAAGTTGACTGTATATAACCCAATAACTCTAGTTTTTACTATAAAAGACCACGAACAAAGACAAATAAGGGAGACCTGAGTTTTGAAGCAATTTTAAGTATTGAGACAGATACAGAGGCGATAGTTCTGATCAAAGGACAAGGAAAGCACGAAGAATACGTCAAGAGATCCATTAGATTACAGCATGAAATCCAAACTTGCAAGAACATCCAACAAAAGAAAAAAGAAGGTTTTAGAATTATGACTTTTTGTTTTCTATTAGTTTTTCTACATTTTTGTTATTGATTTCATTTTGTGATGACCCTAGTTTGCTATAACAATATGTTTTGATCTTTTATTTAATGCAATTATATTGATTAATTTATTACGATTTAGTTATGCATTTTATTTCTATTCAAATTTATTTGAATATTAGTACATGATTTGATTTCATATGAATGAAATGGAGAAATCCTCTTGTATGAATATATTTACCATAATTGGAAGAAGTTGCATATAAACCTAAAGATAAGCTAATATAAATCCTTTGGATTAGGATTAACATAATAGTAAAATTCATAAATCGATAAAACAATCCTAAGAATTTTAACTAGAAAGATTTCGATTAGTCAAGTGATAGATTTGTTGTTAATAGTCTTGATAAAGATATTACTATAAGATAGGAATCTCTACGGTCCAATAATCAATAATATAATTGCATTATAAATGGTTAATATTTAGTAATTCTTAGGGAGATACATCACCTAGACACTATTATGTGATATTAATTATTCTAAATAATTTCCTTTGTCTTGCTTTCATAATTGTTTTAATTCTCAGTTTGTTTATTTAGTTTAATTTTTAATTACAAAACCAAAAATCTGAATCATAATTTAAATAATATAAAAGGGTAAATACTAGTACTTAGAGTCTTCGTGAGATCGACTCATATTTGTCTGTGCTAGCTACACGCTATGTCGCGCACTTGTGGTAATTTTAAATATTGATATAAAACAATATCAATCATAGCTCTTGTGATTAACATATGAGTACACATAAAAATGGGGGAAAAAAAATACTGTAGACACCTAATTCTTCTCACTAATCAAAAGCCACCAAAAAGATTTTTAGGATCAATGTTGGGGCAAGAATTTTAGCCATCATAGGCTTTACATGTTTACAGAAGTTTGGGATTTTTATTTAATCTAGCTACTTGGTGCCAGTTGAAACAACTTCTCCGCTTGTTCAGGGAAGAAAGTGATGAACAGATATGCACCTATAAGGAAATGATAGTTGAGTTAGGAGGACTAAATCACCAATGTATAATAACACATCACCCTTCAAGTTCTAGTAGATCGTGGACTTACAGATAAGAACAGTTCCTAGTACTGCTGAGATTTTGCCTTGAATAGTTACCAAACCAGCTTTGCCAGCATTTTCTAATTCTGAAGAACCTTCAGAATCAAATGTTCCTGCACAAAAGGCTCTCTTCCAATTCTTTAACTTGGCATACATTTTAAGCTGGTGTGCTAGAAGGGTCAGAATCAGAATTCAGAAACTAACCTGGCTTTACTGATTGAAGGCCTGATGTTATACATGCTATGTTTGTAAAACCAACATCCTCCAACTTCTTGGCTGCAGCAGCAGACCTTGACATCAGAAATAAAAGGGTTAATCGGATTGTTATGCTAATGCAAGCTTTACAAGAAATGATATCAGATAAAAGGAAACCATTTAGACGCAATTTAAGACCCAGTATTTATGCTACACATTGGTTGAAGTATTTTGCATTCAATTATTTGTATTACAGATTATTCAAAAAAAATTACATTCAACATTTATGTGGAATTATCTAAATTAAAATAAAAGGATGACAATATGAGTTTATGAAATTCATATATCTAATGCGTTAACACAGATATTTAGGAAAAATTTTAAGTTCTTTGTTTTTACTAATCTATTTCATTACCTATTGGAAGAGGTACTTAATTTTTATGAACAAGAATTAAAAGTTACGATCTTTACATGTTAAAATCATAATAACTACCCAATCAAACTTGTAATCTATCAGCACTAAA
Organism: Erythroxylum gracilipes; assembly: GCA_026413385.1. Classification (NCBI taxonomy): domain Eukaryota; kingdom Viridiplantae; phylum Streptophyta; class Magnoliopsida; order Malpighiales; family Erythroxylaceae; genus Erythroxylum; species Erythroxylum gracilipes. The sequence continues at coordinate 29,965,814 of JANZLC010000005.1, forward strand.
TCAAATACTTTCCCTCTCTGTAACTCCAATTTGATGTATCCCTGCTTTCACTGTATATGACTTTGGTCCAAGTTCTATGAAATTATACTCATTCAAATGCATGTGAATTCGTATTATCATTTCCAACTTTACCCAAAGGATTGTATTGGAAAAGAGCATCATACTTTTCCCAGTTCTTTCCTAGCTTAACAGTGTTTTTCAACTGGTTTCTGCTGGTTGTTTTAACGCCTTGGCTATTCTATCTCAAAAAGAAAGTACTGGCATTAATAAAATTCAGAGGCAAGATACAGTGTTTGAACAATAACTGACCTTAACCCTTCCTGACATACAACCAACAATTTACTGTCAGGTGAAAACTGGGTCTTCACAGACTCCACAAATTCAGGATTAAGCTTAGTAAACAGCAATCCAAAGAACAATCCCGCAAAATTGTTATGTACGGTCCTTTTAACAATTGTGCCTGCACAGGAATATCCCAAGAGAATTGGGAAACAAGAACAAATGGCCATCGGAGGACACTATCACCAGGTGAGAGGCTTACCAAAGTCATTGTCATCATTTTCAATGAAAAGAGGTACATGATAGCATGATTTTATATGAGCTCGCTGGTATTGAGTTTTGTCCCGTACATCAAGAACTAGGTAACCCTTATCTGCTATAAGTTGTTTTGCTTCTTCTCCATTCACATAGTTGACTTCTGCTTTTACTCTAACACTTCTCAAGTCACTCACTTTGCCTGGAGTCTTCCTTCCATGAAGGCTCTGATATTCTAACCATGGAGCCCGAAAATTTCTGAAAATTTAACTCTGATTCCTTATCCCCAGGAACATAAGCATTTCTAATTTCTTACAAAGTTGCTCTCATATATATATATAGACAGAACAAGCTGAAAATTAAGAAACATTCGTTCCAAACACTTCTCTAGCATTATGCAGAAAAGGAACAACATTGAAATCGAGTAGGGAAAAGGAAACAAATAACAAACCGAAACATTGAATAAACATTTTAAAAATACCATAATACACACCAACTTGTCTAACTTGGGCCAAAAGGAAAATTGCATTTAGCATCATGGTTGTCCCTCCTCCATTTTGATGGAAGAAAATTTTATTGAGCAATGGAAATTTCACACACCCACTTGTAAGAATGACAAAAAACAAGAAACCAAAATGGGAAAATGACTCGCAAGTGTGAAACTTTTTCTGAATTACAGAACTAAAGCTAAATATACACAAAAAAAAGAAGAAGGAGAAAGCTTGAAACTTTTTCTCATGCAACAAAGCATGAAACCTGAAACAGAGAGAAGTAACTACCTTCTGGAAGAAAGAGTTAAACAAGAAGTAGCGATCCCAGCCATCAAAGCCGACGTTGATTTAATTAATTTTGGTAGCAGTTCTCCTGCTTTCATCACTTTGCCTATCTTCTCTCTCTACTTGGCTAAGGGTGGCCCATGAAATTCCAGAGACGCAATGGGTTCCTGCCACGTGGATCCGCATAGAGTGCTGGATATATTTCTGGCACTTTCGCACGCGGCTTTAGTATCTAAGTGGAACTGGTAAGATAATTTGTGACATTAAAAACATCCAATTCTGCTGTTATAAATTTATAATCCGAGAAAATTTATTATTTTATCAGTACAAATTAATGCCCACATTCAAAAAAATTTCATCTTGATTCTCAACTTGCAGGCAACCTTTGCTTACTCTGGGATGAGCCTTTTACTGTTATTAGATTGCTCCACTTCTGCTTAATTTATTATTTTCAATATTAGAGATTGGAAGGCTTTCCTGGCATCGCCACTTATCTCAAGAAAGTCCATAAACAAGTATTCAGCATTAGTTTCAGTTTGCTTTCCCAGTCTAATTGCATCACTTAAGTTGTTAGTGGTAGTTGTTATTGTTGCTGATCGTTTCTTGTATCGTCATTCTAGCTGATGGCTTGATGACGGAGTTTTCCATGTGGTGTGAAAGGTCATTTTCATTACAAGATGGCCTTCTGAATGGAAGTAGATTATCTCTAGTATAGTATTATACCGGTATTATCAATATCGGGTACTATTTTGAGTAATTTTTAAAATATATAAAATAGTTAATTCCAAGAATGCAAGGTCAAGCTAATGGCTCTAAATTAGCACATTTAGTAGTTAGAATTAAATTGTTGCGTGGTTAGAATTATTTTAAATTCTAAAAATAAGTTTTTAATGATTTGGAATGATTTGAATTGCTAACTCTCTTACTGTTTTTAAAGCAATTATAAGATAGGGCAATAATCTCGGGCGTCAAGTACATTTGATATCAGACACCGACATCATCACTACCTTAATTACTATGAACGAGTTCTTATGCTTTAACCCTTTCTTATTTTATTTTATTATTTATGTTTTTCTTATTTTATTCCCAACTTATGTGTTGACTTTTCTTACGTGTTCTCTTCACATTGAAAACAATGTGTTGTTCTAAGTGTGGGGAGGTGTGTGCACTGCTATTTTTATGTTAACTGTGAATGGGTTGTGTGAATGTGTCAATGACTAGGATTTAACAGGATAGATTTAGCTTTGAACATAGTCTTTTAGGTTCCAAAGATTTATTAACTTGCAAAATTAGTGACCTAGATTACTTTAGCTAAATATGCAGTTTAATTAGGACACGGTGTTAGTTATTCATCCTAGGAATTTGTCACATTCATTTATAATTTTAGGCCAATCAAATAAGTAGCTTTGCTAATATATTTTCATGAGAATGACTAGCAAAAACAATAATATAGGTGATGTGTTAAAAATGTGTTTTAAAAAAAGTATAAATTTTAATTAAATAACTATTCCGCTAGCCTTCGGGCTATGAATAGACTTAGTAGCCAGTTGAAAATGTGATATACTGAGTAACCGGATCGATATTCATCACAAATATTTGCCTATGCGTCAAAAGGTTATAATGATATTCTAGCCAAGTTGTCTAATAAAAACATGACCTTAATTGAGTAACCGGATTGACATTTATCACAAATGTTTTCCTCTACATAAGAAAGTTAGATTCATGTCCATAAAAAGTAACAAAATAATGTTTGTCAAATAAAAACCTGCCAAACTTATGCGTAGCTTGACTTTTCATGAAAACTTACTTAGGAATAGTTACAAGTTTAATTGACCAAATAATTATCAATGTGTGTGTGCAAATGATAGAGGTGAGTAAACTTTGACATCTAGGTCTTGATTAATATTTATATTTAGTCTAGAGTACTTAGAAGCGGATTTTGCAAGTTAATAAGTTAGAACAACTTGAAGGATTGTGTTTAGAGTTAAATTCGTTTCGTGAAGTTTGATGTCATTGCCTCATTATTGCATTTATGTGTGTGTTGTGTTTACTTGTTTTGCTTAGCTTGTTTTGTTTTGTTTGCTTGAGGACAAGCAAACGTTTAAGAGTAGGGATGTTAATAGTTGTAGATTGCATCGCGTTTTTGTGGGTAGTTTAGTTTGTATTTAGTTATTAATTTGATTGTTTAGTGCATGTTTAGGTTAAAATTGTGTTAGTTAGTACATATTTGTGTTTTAAGCGTTTTGTGGGTTAGAGTATGCTTTTGAGCTTTAATTTTATATATTTGAGGTACCTTGATGAGTTTGCTGGTGTTTTAAGGCAAGTACTGAAGAATGGAGAAGGGTTGGACCTAGAACTAGGGCCATGATTGTGGCCAATAAGCCACAATAGTGACAGAACCAGATGCAAGGGGCCACGATCGTGGCATGTTCTACTATGATCGTGATAGAGAGTTAAATAAGGGGGGCATGATCATGGCCTGCATGACAGAACACGCACACAAACTTCCCGAATTGAATTTTTGAGGGATTTTTCAGACCTTTCAGACCCCCAAAAAAGCCCTAGGGTTGCCCAAATTTGAAAAGCCTATAAAAGGCATTATGATGAAACCCTAAGGAGAGCCTCCATTTTGCTACATTTGAAAAACCTTCAAGAAAGAAGAGAGAAGAGGAAGAAGAGGAGAGAGAGAGGAGTGGGTTGCAGCAGCTACTACATTCCAGGCCATCCTGATCCTTTCTAAGAGACATTTCCATTTCATCTTGTTATTCTTTTCTTTGAATGTATTCGATGAAAGTGATGATGATGATGATGAGTTCGGATTGGATGATCTAAACTTTTTTAGGATTTTTAAATTGATTTAATGTTAATATAGTTATCTTTTGTGTTAATTGATTGAGTGTTGTGATTAATTACGATGCTTACATGTTTCGGTAATAAACTGAGAGTGTGAACCAAATAAAAATAATTGGGTTAGATTAATGAGAGTTAAGCGACTTGATAGACTACGCTATTAATCAAATCGATAATTTGTAGAAAAAAGATCTCGTGTGAGGACTTGGTTGTTCATTAGAACACTTAAGAACTACTTAGGTTGTGGGCTGATTGTTAATTGAGAGATTACTTTAATTGGCTTAATTAGGGATTATCAATTAGGGCTTAGTGATTATAACTCGAGAGAGAGTAATTCACCCCTCGATAGTTTAGAATCGACACCATATTAACACATAAGTGACTAGATTAACATTGATGATAGGATAAATCCCCCTCCTTCATAATTGGTCAATTCTTCTTTATTGATTTTCAATTGTCAAATTGGTGGTGCTCAATTTAATTTCCTTGCTTAATATAGAATTATTGTTTCTATCATTCCATATTCTTGTATTTACTTTTCTGTTTAGTTTTTCTTTTCATTTTAAATATCTTTTAGGATTTAAACAACTTAGAATTCGATTAGTTGACCAACTCTTCAAGGGATTGACACCTTTTATACTACACTCTGACTAGTGCGCTTATGGTATTTTAAGTGATTTAAATAGATTAAAATTTGCTCAACACATAACTTCATCAAATATTTGAAATAAAGTATCAACATTCCAATCAAGGTCAGATACATCAATAAACTTCAAAAACACTATACCCTTTGTAGAATAAACCCAAAAAATTAATAATAGGCATATGTCTTCTATTTGTCCAACTATCACACATGATTAAACACCAAAAAATATCTCAAGTCATCCTTCTTTCATTCAAAGAATTTTAATTTCATAAATAAAGCTTATCAGAAGTTTACCTCTGTAGTCATCAATTGAAGGAGCTTTGTATCCTGAACTATAAGGGATAATAACATCCACCATACTATGATAATAATAAGAGTAGGCAATATTGAATGCTATACCTAAAACATACCACCATCTAGCCATTGTCGTATCTATATTATGAGTCACTTGTCTAGATTTTAAGGCACTACAGATTGAAGATTGAGCTCTAGTGGTTGTTCTTGGTGCAAACAATTAGACACTTATCTTCTTCTTTTCCTAACATTAGGTGCAATATTCCCTTCTTGTTAGGTAGGAATACTACTACCTTCAACATCCCCACTATTATCCTATTCACCAAGAAAAGAACTTCCACTACCAATTTAGTAGTTCAATCTTTACCTTTTATCTTTTTCATGTTGATACTTTAAAAGCAAATTCTTCATTTGCCATTTTACATCATGACTCACTTTCTTACAAGGCTCCACATCACCTTTGATCCCAACTAAATATTTCTTTAATCTGGTGATTCCCCCACCATTCAAATGTGTTTTACGATACATTCAACTTTCTAGAATCCAAATAGCACAAATGACAAATCACATTCAAAATTTCAAATTTCAGATACTGTAATTCTATATAAAATCCTCAACCTCACTCCTCAATTTCTAAAAGTCAAACAAAACCAACATATATATCCATTCCAATATCCATCTACCTACTATCCTCAATTTTCAAAATGCAATTCCCAAGACTTCAATTTATTGTCCCAACCATTCATAATAACATTCCAACCATAAACTAGTGTAGGATAACTAAAACTTGCAATAAGTGGCATATAATTGTTGTTGGAATTTTACCTATGTGGTGTCTATGCCTTTCTAAGGGATTTTAGGGTTGTTAACCTCTACAATTTCCTCATAATATGTTGTAAAATAAATAAAATGAGGGAACACATGAGAAAGTTTCACATGCAAGAGAAAGATGGTGCATTTACATATTTACCAGATGGAAATATAGAGAGGAAATGAAGAAGACAAGTTGATTTTTTTGTTGGAGGATAATTTTCCAGTTGTACCCCCTATATTATAATTATTTTATAGGCTAGGTTAGTTATTAAGGTGGGGCTGCTAGGTTTTTCCTTTTGTGGGCATTACAGTTTTCTCCTTGAAGGAATTTTGTCCTTGAAATTAAATTACGTACCTGAGGATCCAAAAAAAATGAGGATACTAACTTTAAACTTTGTCCTCTACCTCCCAAGTCACCTTTCTTGGGGAACGATGATGACTTCACGAAACTTACACCAAGGAAATCTCTCGTCTCCCTAATTTGTCTATCCAATATCTCTACTAATTCCTCTTTATAAGTCATATCATTTGTAACTTCAGTCTTAGGTGTCGATATAACATGGCTAGGATCTGATTAGTACTGTCTTAACATTGACACATAGAACACATCATGAATCTGTGATAACTCTAGTGGTAATGCTAATCTATAAACTAACGACCCAAAATGTTATACAATTTTATATAGCTCGATGTATCTCGGACTTAGCCTCTGTTTGTTTCAGCTTTTGGAGGGTCCAAAAGTACTTTTGTCTACACAAAAGCTGTTTTAAGAAAAAAGTTATTGTTTGGCTATAAATATTAAAAGCACTTTTAAAGTAGAAACAACTTTTTAAAAAGCTCAAATACAGCTTTTTTAAAAGCTAAAATTTGGAGCTTTTTTTTTTCGGGAAGCTCTTTTTTACCCACTTTCCGTCACTTCCGTATAGAAAACATCTCAAAATATTATCTTTTCTGTTTCTCTGTACTAGTCGACCTTTTGTTTCCTCTGCTCATCGTTCTCCCTCGTCCTCTCAGGTTAGCATCCTTATATTTTTATTTATCCTTAATTTTTATTTTTCCGCGTTTGACGCCTGCGTTTTTAACACAGACGTCGATCGTCTGCGTTACGCAGATGAAGGTCTGCGTTGAACAACGCAGAACAGATGTCTGGTCTGCGTTAGGACTTTCTACTACCCCAGGGGCTGTAGCTCCACAGTTGCTGCCCTGTCTTCTAATTTTGTGTGTTCTTTTCTCATTAGAGAACAATTGGAAAGCCGATGAGATAATGCAAGTTGGTTTAAAATAACAATAGGATTACAGATGATTTGACGAGTTCCAAGTGCTATGGAAAAACAGTTTTGCAATCTTTTTCTATAATCCATTCAAATTTCACAACGATGATACATCAAAATAAGCACTACAAAATGACATGTAGTCAACAGAATTAAATTGCACGGAATCAACTTTTATATTCAGAATAATTATGTTAAGGATTCTATGTTAGAAGTACCTGATATTAGAATATTGTTCATTAAAATTCAACTCAATTAATTTGTTAAAAGAAAAAATAGCAATGCAATGAAAAAGATCCAATAATGATTGTAAGACACTATAATTTAAACAAATTCCAGTCAAAAGTTGCACAACTAAAATCAAAATAAACTATATTATTATGAGTGTTAAAACCAACAAGAATAGTACTGTAAACTATATTATTGCATGGATTTTAATTGTGAGGCTGATAAAAAAAATTTAAAACAAATTTGCAGAATTACTTGTGAGGCTGAAAGAAGCGAAAGAAGCTCTTGTTGTTGTTGAGGTAAGTTCAATATTTTGTTTGTGTTATGAATTTTATGAAATTGAGCATATGTTCAGTCCCACACATAGTTGTTTCATTTGTAGCTATGAGAACAATTGTTGTGATCTATTGCTATATGAGAACTCTAACATGTTTATTTTACTGAATTTCTATAAATGTTGAATATTAGGTAACTTGTATGTACAGTATCATTGGTTTCTTTTTGTTGTAAATGCTAAGACCATTTTGTACGTGTACAAACTTCCATAGTCATTGTGGTTATGCTTTTATATTTCCTTATACTTGTTAAATTCATTGTTATATGCAGTGGGGATTTTGTTGTTGATAGAAAATGTCAATACCAAGC
>JANZLC010000005.1:29988994-30003503 GCA_026413385.1 Erythroxylum gracilipes
AAAATCAAACCCTAGCATTTTCTTTCTTCTTTCTTCTTCCTCTCCACCGAACCTCTCACTCTCTTCTCTCTTTTCTTATGTTCTTTTCTTCCCAATTTCGTGCATGCTCCTTCCTTAAAAGCCAACCTACACTTCTATTCACAATAATGCATTAATGAATGAGTAATGACCACTTTGTCCTTACATATAAGTCGTGCAACTTAAATGCCTTAAGTGGCCTACCAAGTTTGCCCCTCATGAAAACTTACCACCTTAATATAATAATTCAATCAACCTATTCCATATGATCTTACTCAAATTAACGTGCTAATTAACTCTCATTAACATGCTAATTAATTCTACAAAAATACTCTATTAAGACCTAAAAATTCATTTAAATCATGCTTAACTCCTTTCGAAAATCAAACCCTTTTCTAATCATGCAATTGAAGGAATTTGCTTGCACCTCCTTCTAGAGAAATGTTCCTCATTATCTAATTTTCTAATGACATCAAAATTATTCAATTTGGTTCCATAGTCCAAAAGTTATACAGCAAACACTTTCAGACTGTTCTTATACTAAAACAATATTCTGTGCACGAATTTCATCCAAAAATTGACATTCTTAGAGACTGAATTAAAGCTTAGTTTCATGAAAAGATTTGTAGTCTTACCTCTCTAATTTAATCCAAATTAAAAATCATCTCATTTGGATGACCAGAGTAAAAGTTATGGCTAAAACACTGAGACATACTAAATGAACATACACGTTTTCCAGCTTTTAACTTCCAACATGTCATATATAATCCATCTTGTATCTAAACCATCTTTTCCATTTGAATTCAAATTCATGAATTCTCCTTTTCTTTACACGTGAATACTTGCCAATAATTTCCCATTTAACAGTTCTAGCTTCCACGAAAGGTTCGGGGCCCAACACCAATAACAAAGGATACAACTCTACTCAAATTCATCATAATTAATATTAATTGTTGTCATTACTCCTATACAACTCCACCAAATAAAAACAATAATTAAAAAAGGAAACAACCATTAAGAAATTAGTTTCTCATAAAAGAAAGCTTGGGATTCAAGAGGTTTATGCTAAACATTCATTGTCCAATTTGATTTGATTTTGGAACATATGATGACTTTAATCTTAAATATTATTATTGAGATAATTTGTATTAGCTTTTACTTTCATTATATCTTGGTTATATTTTATACTAACTATTTTCATACAGTAGCACGTGTGTAGAATTAAAATTGTTGATTGCAAGTTATCTACTTTAGAAATGTAGCTTGTGTATATTTCCATTGTGTTAAAATTTTTGAACTTAGTATATACCTTTGTTGTAACACCCCAGATTACCCGCTTACAGATATTGTTCGCTTTAGGCTTTGGCTGGTCTTACAGAAGTGGTATCAGAGCCGGTACCCAAACCATTGTGACCCTAAAGAGGGCTGGACCCTAAGCGGGGTGGGGAGTGTGAAATCCCACATCGATTAGAGAGGAGAACGAAGTACGCCTGATAAGGGTACGGATACCTCTCCCTTATAGACGCGTTTTTCATGGCCAAATGGACTAGATCCCATCGAAACTCTAAAGTTAAATGTGCTTGGGTGAGAGTAGTTCTAGGATGGGTGACCTCCTGGGAAGGCCTCGGGAAAAGCAAAACCGTAAGGGCCTTGGCCCAAAGCAGACAATATCTGTAAGCGGATAATTTGGGGTGTTACATTTGCTATATGTATAGAGTATAAGGACTATTAATCATTATAAAGAGAGCTCCCACTTTTAGTTCATGTTCTTCATTCTCTTTTGATCAAACATTCTTCAACTCAATAATAATGATGTTGGTTTCTGTTTGGACAAAATGAATATGAAGAACATCTAACTGATAATCAAAACATATGATAATCATATCATACGCTTCCTTAATTTAGTTTTTTTTTAGTCTCACAATACTAGAACTTAGTTAGAATTCTTCATATGTTTTATTAGAATCACATAAATATGTTGGAAATCCAACTATTGAAAAAAAATACCTTTTATCTTATCTTTTCTACTAAAGATTCCATATATTGCAAATGTATTTCTAATTCAAATATGTTTTAGAAATTTTTGTTCATGTCATCAACACTGCAGTTGCTCATAATTTTCATCGACTTTCTAGTGAGCTTGTAGATGATAACACCAAATTTGAAATAGTAACAATTTTACATGAATGGTGGAGAAGCTTCTATTAAAAAACTCTCACGATTGTAACATGCAACATAAGTGGGACAAATTGGTATACACCTCACACATGTGTAAAGGGAGACTTATGCATGCCACACCATACGCATTGTATCATACATAGAGTAATGATACACCTTGAGATGTGGGTGTCGACTTATTAGGTCAAATGAGTTAACACTCGCTATAGGCACTTATGTTAACAAAGATAATAAAATGGACTCGATTGCTAAAATTAGAAAAAAAAAATTACAAAAGAGTATAGATACTAATTGTAAAAAGACACAAGAGAAAATTTTCATTATTCCAAACTAGTATTATTTATAGCGTACTTTAAACAAATATTTACCTTATTTTGGTTCTTAGTTAAAAATAAAAGTAGAATTATGAAATGTAAAGAAAAATAAAGTTAAAATTCATAAATTTTTCAAATAGCTAACTAATGTCAAATGCCTTTTATAAAATGAATATCTAAAAACAAAGGCAAATTAAGTTTGAAGCATAAAAAGGGAAAATAAGACTTAATTTATAAGAGTAATGAAAGGAAAGCAAAAGGTTATAACAACAATAAATAATAAATGTGTTAAATTTTTTTAAGTCTAAGAAATTTATATAAACTTGTTTAGAAATTCAAAAGTTTGTAAATAACTATTACATTAAATAAGATAACTGAATAGAAAATTAGAATATATTGAAATAAATTCTAAGTTCGACTTTTTAAATTAAATTTTGAGGCATATTAATTACTAAATTTTATCTAATATAAATATGAAATCTTATTTGACTTGTAGAAATGTTAAAGTGAGTACTAGAGAGGACTTTTCTTGAATATAATTATATTTATTTTCTCAATTCATTGGAAAAGTTGAATAAATTTATTTAGATTGAGCTTTACTAATAACCTAAATGCGACAAAATGCATTAAAACTTATCATAATCAAACGCGTCTTAAATTTCAAATTCTAAATGCGACAAAATAATTGTGTACCGCGAATAAGATTGGGTCGGGTCTTTCAAGTGCATAATACAATTGCCATCTATCGGACTGTCTAGTCATCTTTTATGGTCGAGATATGCAAATACAATATGAAAAGTAATAATTAAAGAATGCCAATGCTTTGCTTGAAGATAATCCTAAACCTTTGCTTATAAATGTTTTAATTCTTTGTATAAAAATAAAACTTCAATATGAATATGTAATATGTAATTATATTTTTATAAAATAAAGTAATTCAGTTTGAGAATTTTTTTTTTTTACCAAATATTTTATGAGAAGTCAACTTTAAAGGTTTAGGAATTTTCGACACTCAAAATCACGCCAACACCCAGAACCAGATCCTTTGATCCCTTATTCTAACCCTATCCTGTTCCTTCATGATCCAAACTAAACAGGTAGGGCTAGAATAAGAGATTAGAAGATTTCAGCTGCCAACACCCCGGGACCCCACGTCTTCACTGAAAACTTGAACTCTCATTTTAGTCCTCGGGGATGGCTCCAATGTCAAATCACGGAGGATGTTGGGTAAGTTGTACTCGTTCTTCATTAGTGAAATCGAAAGGTTGCGTCATGAAATGAGGTTCAAGGACCAACAAGAGTTGGTGTCCCCCTCTTTCCATTTCCAAAATCTCAGCCTAAATGATTGATTAATAAGAATTTCTTAAAAAGCACGCAAATAAGAATTTTTTATTAGATAAAGAATTAAATGGTTATGCACGTCGGCTTCATAACGATCCCAAACGTGCATCAACAACAGTCCAAAGGAATGAAAGGTTAAAAGACGAAAAAGGCTGTTTGGTTTGGTTTCTGAAAAATGAATAACTCTGGACTTTTCACCCAAGATATGTTACAAAGCTTGAGTTCCAGAGATCTGATAAAGAATAAACAAGGTTCGATAAAGGTTTATATTCCAATTGCAAGCTACAAAATTTTAAATGAACAAAGTTGACAATTTATCATTGAAAACTTAAATTGCTTTAGGTAACTTAGAAGACCAATAAATCTAAAATCATGTTTGATCCAACAATCCCCTCTACTTAACAGAAAGTAAACAAGCATATCCCTCTTCACTTGGAATTAAAGGCCAAATGCAGCTTCCAGTGCGTCTGGATTTACTCACAGCATGGAATCAGTTCTTGCTGGCAGCCGTCGGAAGAAATTGAGTGGAACCGAAGGAACCTTTTGGCGAAACCTTGGATGCCTTAGGACATAAAATCCAGTAATAAGTGCCACAACTTGGAAGGGAGTGAGATACAAAACAACGGCAGCTACCAAGCAGAAAGTCACAAAAAGTGCTGTGGCTCTTGGGTCTCGCCAGCTCAGCAAAGATTGAAGCCTCTCCCCTTGAGTAGCTAAATCACCAACCACAGTCTGAATTCTCCCAGCAATACTTCTCAAGCGATCATATCTCATTCTTACGATGTCAGAAGGACGAGAAGTTGGAAAAGTATCAAATTCTTCATCCAATTCATCAGGATGTGCTGACTTCGCATGAGATAGTTGAGGGTCCATATGAGGAGGATGCCTTGGCCTCCATCGGTAATACCATACACCAATGAGGAAGAGATAGAGGAATATTGTAGGTAAAATAAGCTCTGGGTAGAGGACTAGTATTATAAACAATATGTGGATCAAAACTGTAGTAATGGGATTTTTCCAGTTGCATATTTGATCAAACCATTTGCCTGCAGCAATTAATCCACTCATAACCCCCATGATCCTAAAAAAGTTCGCTTTGCTTCTTCTCATACTCCACATATGTGATCCAACATCCAACATATATTCCACAATCTCCTTTCGTAATGGTGGCTCCGCTCGACTTAGCCTCATTGACACAATCTGGGTGGCTTGGTGCCTCAAACTGTCAAGCTGACTAACAGTAAGTGGATGGAGATAATGCATCTTTGGTAGCAAAGGGTGTGAGTACATGTGCATCATATTGAGCAAGGAAGAACATGTGAAACGGACTGCCAAGTGGATCTCTCCCATCTTTTTGACGCCATTGGGATGTAGGACCAAAAGCGGGTACGAATGCGTGTAAACCCGATCAGTTTCAAGAGTGGAAAGACGAACCCTTACCTTCCCAATCCTCGAATCCTTTGAACCTCCACCCTGGTCCCCTCCATGTAAATGACAATTGTCAAAGACCCCAATTGTTATGACCGTACAAGGATCAAATACTTCCCAGGTATATTGCTCGTTCCATCTGGGTGTGAAACTGTCTATGATTGTCCTTGTCCGTACCCACTTCTGCCCATATTTTGCCACACAGTAAGCATCTGTTGTTTCCCGACCATCCTTTGTCTTCATTGGCATCAATCCTTGAGCGCTAAGAATACCCAACTCCAGTACTCCTATGCTCTGCTTCCACAACTGTTTTGCTGTGGGCCGAAGATCACTACTATAGTGTGTTGATTCGTCCAGAACATGATAGCCACCCTCTAAACAGATTCTTGTGTGAATCCGGCTAGCAAACTTGGTTTCCTTCCTCTTCTCCCCCTCCACAACCACATGCTTCTCCAGGTTAAACCACCTAGTATTGACAGGCTTATGGTCGAACCTCCTGTCAACATACTGCAAAGGAATTGCACATCTCCCTAGAACTTCATCCTTGTTGGGTGCTACCCTATCTTCTACGCTGAAAATCAAGGGTTCCTCAAATGGTTCTGCAGCTACAAACATAAGATCTTCATTCCACATAGGATTAACAGTCCTGTTTGGAGAAATTCTTGTTCTCAAGGATTGATTACCCAGAATAACCTTCACAAATACTTCTGGATACCTACCCTGAATATTTGCCTGCAAGTCGTGGGCTTCAATAATGTTTACCCTCAAGTACCACAGTTTTGGGGAGAGATACACCTTTGACCGAATATTGGCAAGACCATCCATCCCACTGACAGCAGCAGCATCCGAATGCCAAGCTTCTGGAAAAGCTTCATCTGCCTGTGTTCCCATCCAGACAGCTAACATCAACTCCCCCTTAACTTTCTCTCCTTTTCTATTCTCCAACCTATACCATTGTGGTGCCAGTGGGCTATCTGGTGGAAACCTTTTCGGTACCTCGTTCAAATCAAACAAAACCCGGCCAACAAAATCATCCTTGATAAAATCCTTATCCTTGACTGTAACCTCAAGAACCGAGGCTTGAAGCCGATCCTTTGAGAATGCAAATACCTGGTTCCACTCGGGGTTGCTATTCTTCTCAAAATGCCGGGTAGTACCCTTATAATTTCCAAGCTTAACTTCCACATAAGGATCGAGACTACCAGTAACATCTTTCCCTGGTAAGCCCTTGGCCTTAACTACCCGGATATAAAGATACTGCATCTGTTCGACGAGGTCATAAGTGCTTGTGAGTTTGTCACCAGTCACCTTCCCACCCCCAAGATGGGGATAGGTCTCCTTCAACAGAAATTCCTCTGGCGGAGGCCCCCTCTGCATCATAGTGGTTCGTGACAACGCTCCGCAAATGCGAAAACTTGCAAGTAGAAGCTGAAAGGTCTACTATTTTGAGAACAAAGCCAAAACCACTTTCAATGGAGAGCGTTGTTGGAGATTTTCAAACAAATTGCCCTGGAAGATAGTAACAGATTTCCCAGTTAGCTGTTACTAGTGGGAAACTGAGCTAACTGATAACGAGGTCAGTAATTCAAAAACATTCAAAGAAGTAACGGTAATCTTAATGGATAAACATGAGAGAGAAAGGAAGTGGTTGCTTAAGTTAAAAAAACGAAGAACTCAAAACGACACTGTCCATAAAAGCAACCATTGCAACGTCAAACCTTTTCGAAACTTGAATTGCCGAACTTTGAAAATCTCCTAAGCTTCAGATCTGGGCTGTCGTACCTTTGAAAAGAACAGGTATAAATCACATCTCAATCCAACGTTAGAAAAAGGATACCGTCAAACAAGCTTAGACCCAAAAGCTGATAACACATAATAACGCCGTCTTTCCTTAAAAAATGCACGAAATGCACACATATCGACGAATAAAAGGAAGAGAACGTCAAGAATATACATAACTCAGATTGTTCGTTCACCATTATACTTGTCTTCAGTTTCTTTTCCCATTTCTAAAACAAAAACTCATATGACTTCCGTCAACTTTCTCAAAGACAAAAAAGCTGTCATGGGCATGATAAACGAGATTGGGTGTTACCTTAGAGAAAAAACAGAAATGTCCTGAAGCTGGGTTTTTTAGATAAACCCTAGACCCCAACTTACATTTACATGCTCCTAGTTATTGTTAAAAGAAGAGAATAGAGACCAAAAAATTTAGAAAGAGAGAGATGAAGTAAATAACGGAGTGCAGAGAGGCGGAATTGTAGCTCGTGCTTTTCCTTTGTTTTGTTTTGATATCCTGGTTTAATTAGGAGGATCTCTTGAATTGAGTTGAATCTGTGAGAGTGCCTCAACTCACTTCCAATTCGTTGTTTGGCATTGGCATAGATAAAAGGTCGTACGTAACGGTGGTGGGGACCACATTAAGAGTGTGAAGGACAAGGAGTTTGGTCGGGAATTGTTGAGATGACCATCTAGGAAAAAGGGCGAGCTTTAACATGCTTGGTAGCTGGGATTTAGAAGATTTTATATATATATATATATATTGAAAACAGAAATGGAATTAATTAATGAAGAAAATAAAAGTATCAGGAGGACCAAGGGATGAACCCCAACAAAGGACACAACTAAAACAAGGAGTCAGGAGGAGAGGGAGGAGCAGTGTGAAGAGGAACTGGAAACGAAAAACTCAACAAAAGAATGCCATTTTCTTCTTCTTATTATTAAAAGAATGTGAGTTGTGAAAGGTGGAAGGTGGAAGGTGGAAGGGCGCGATTTGTTGGGTTCAACAACCAAATCCTATATATATTTATATATATAAAGCATCACCTAATTCTATTCCTTCGATCCGAGTCTCTATCTACAACGACAAGTCTTTTTCAGGTGTGGTTACTGTATCCCTTTCAGTTCATTACCCTTTTGCCTTTTCAACTGGGAATATTATTATATATTCCAATTATGTCTCTTTTACTTATCCCTGCAATTGCCGTGAGAAAATAATGTAATGAGATGGGATATTTCAACGGAATCCCCAAAATCATCTCTTTTTTTCCTAAACAAAGAATTTCAAGCCCATAGACAAAATAATCTGGATTGGAAATATGATTGAACATTGAGATTGTTTCATTAACATAAGGATTGGAGACTATTAAGTTGCATCTTTTCAGTAATGGCATGTTTTGTTCAATGGAATAAGTATTCTGTTCTTACTGTATTCATGACAATTATCTATTCTTATGTTTGGTTAGAAAAAGAGAGATAGAAAAGCTATTTCCGAGTTTAATTATTCCTCAACTTTGGGGAATAGCTAAAGAAGACATATTCTTGTCTTTACTTATTTTGGGTGTGTCAGAATAAACATTATCACGTTGAAGACTGAAATATCGTTGTCTCTCTCGCGCTCGTCTTCACGCTCTCGTCTCTCTCTCTCTCTTCACAATTTGATCTTTTCTCCAACATTTCTCTGCCAGTTGCATAAATTAGGTATATTTCTTGTAAACTTAACGTTGTCGCTTTTTTTTCTATCAATGTGGTTGATTGGCTTATCTCATCAGCTAAATAACTTTTGTGATGCTTATTTAGCCTTCTCATCTATTCCAATCAACTTTACCAAGATTGGAAGAGACGAAATTATCCGCTTCCCATTCTTCCTTGTATCTGTGCGAGTCTTTCTGTTTGATGAAGGGTTATAACAATTTGCTTATTCCCCTTTGTGGTAGTCAAGTAGTTGGGTCAACTTGTTTAAATGTGTTTGCATCAACTTGTTTGAAGCTAGAGTGAAAAATCATCTAAACCGCTTAGGACATGTTAATTGATAATTGATATAATTGAAGGGTGTCTGAGATATCTGGGTGGTATGAATTATATTGAAGATGCATTATCTATGTGGTATTAACATGGATTGTAGGTGTCTATGTTATCTGGGTTATGGCACTGACTAAAAGAGTTTGTTCCTAGATAGATTTCCATTAGAGCAAAAACTAGAAGAGGAAACCACTGGTAGTTAAAATTGGTTGTGAATGAATTTAGCCGTTGACAATTTTTTTTCTTTTAATATGTTATATATGGTATGAATGTCATTGGAGAGATTGGTTCCCTGCGTTAGGACATCTATATGTCTTCTTCATGTTGTGAAAGATAGGGAAATTTGTTGATCATCTTCAAAGAGAAGATTATTACTGGCCTTAATAGAATTTCATTCTCAACAAACTTGTGGGAGCATTGATAAATTATTGTTGGTTTTTAGATATGAAAACAGAGAATAAAGGCTTAAAGTTGAAAACAAAGAATAAATGTAAGGCACATATAGCAGTACATAGTCTCAAGAATAAGTAAAGGGATATATATATAGCAGTTTACATAGCAGTATATATGTAAAGAGATATTAGATGAATGCATAAGTAATTGTTGTCCAGTAAACCACTGCTGCATAACTCAACTTCTTTAAAATAGCAGATTATCTCTTGAAGACTAGTAACAAGCATTAATATAGTGAACTTCAAATGAAATATTGAATAAA
This sequence comes from Erythroxylum gracilipes, assembly GCA_026413385.1. Lineage (NCBI taxonomy): Eukaryota > Viridiplantae > Streptophyta > Magnoliopsida > Malpighiales > Erythroxylaceae > Erythroxylum > Erythroxylum gracilipes. Next base: position 29,998,790 of record JANZLC010000005.1, read on the forward strand.
TGGTGTTATTAGAAATTGAAACAAGTCATAAAAAATTCTTTAAATGCTTTTGTATGACAATTATGTTTATGTTAAACTGTAAAAAGAAATCATGTAAGTTACAGAGCTTCATTTACTTTAAGCATTCTTCAAATCCTTTGTTTCATTTTAGTGTTTACGCATAGGGGTGACTAATTAAGTCACCCCATGACTAGCATTTAATTAAATGATAGTCATGCATTTAACTTAAATGCTAGTCATGCCCGGTGGTGACTTACACCACCTTAAAGGTGGTGTGACTAACTATAATAATAATAATAATAAGGATAAGAATATTTTGATTTTTTAGTTAGTTATTCCTTTTTCATTCCAAGTTTATATTTTCAAACCAAACATTGACATAGAAATTATTTAAAAGTAAACCAAACAAAGTAATACATATTCTATTCTATTCCTCATCTTTTCTATTCCTAAGAATAACTATTATATTCCTTCTCTATTATAGCCGTTAAACCAAACAAGCCGTAAATCTTTTTCATTTTATAATTAAGGTAGGAGGACTTTGGTTCAATTCAGTCATAAATGTATGAACCAGATGGCTTGACTAACTATTGTGAAACTACCATTTCTTCTCTCATCTTTTATGAAGTGAGCTTGACCCAATAATCTGAATATCGTTTCGTATCGATTGATATCGGCTTGAAAGTATTGTATTGGCTAAAAAACGAAACAAAATATCCAAACTCGGTATCGGCCTTGGGTACTAACAAGTATCGGAAGTTTCACCTGGTATCAGTCATTACCGATCGGTATTCAAAATACCTATCAAATACCAGTCACTACCGTAAATTTTGACAAATCTAAGGACTAAATTACAAAAAAAAATTAACAAAACCAACCCCCACCCCTACTGTCTCAACTCTCTTACTCTCAATTTTTTCTCTCTCCCTCTCACTGTTCTTGCTCGTCGCTCTCATTGTTGCTGCTATCCTTCGGTCGCCACCATGATGCCAACACCCCTCTCCATCGCATCTCCCTGCCTGCTGGTTTGTCTCTCCACCCTTACACTGAGCCTTCTTTGCCTGCTACTCTCTGCCTTTCCCTCCTCCGTCAGCTGCTCTCCTTCACTAGTTCACCATCGCTATCACTGCTCCGTATGAAAGTGAAACCAGATTTTTCAGAACTAGTTTTTGACCCGTCTCAACCCAAAAACCCAACCCGACCCACCGAACCAATTTGAAATTGTGATTTTTTTTTGGGTGTGTTTTCAATAGCTTTTTTTCCTACTCCTGAATTGCATTTGTGAATGGTTGGAATTGAATTATGAATGGTTGTCCTTAATGTGTTGTGTTAAAATTATTGGAATTGTTGGAGTTGAGATTTAAGAAGTTTGAGATTGAATTTTGAAAATTAGAAATAATTGATGATGGTTAAATCCAACTACAATGTAAGTAATTTCTTAATCTATTAAAATGAAATGTAAAAGTTTTCATATGATGGTGTTAATCAATTAATGTGATGAAACTAGTAAAAAATAGCCAAACATATTTAACCAAATTTGTTCTTGGATTTGCAATTAGAGGTGAAAAATAATTTGTTTCTTATAAATATTGTATCAATAGTCAATGTCCTAATGTAATGTATTTAGACTATACTACATAAACTTCATTCAATTTACATGGCTACAATTGAATCAAACTAAAAGGTGAAACCTTACTTATATCAATATACATCAAAGTCACACCTTAAGGTCAATGTCCCTATGTTTATTTTCTATTTGTTTGATTTGTTTGGTATGTTTTTATGTCCAATGAACATGTTATTTTTTAACATATCATATAATAGTTTACATAATCTATTTCATAATATAGGTTAGGCTTCCTAAAAATTTTTGAAATCATTTTTTATCTATAAATTGAACAAGAAATCTACTCTTGAATTTGAAAGTTCTTTTCATAATTGTTAATATAACTTGTTGAATATAGTGTCCTAAAAATCTATTTCTTTTGTGGAAAAAGGTTAAATTTTGACTTTTGATACTATTAGACCATTGTTTTTGATAATGTAAATGAATGTCTTAGTACGTTAAAGATGTTGTTTCGTCGAAGATGAAAATATCAAAATATCATCTATATAAACTAATGTCATATTTAAGTCATACATAATGAAGCAAAAAAAATTCTTTATTTATTAAGTTCAATTCACTTCATACATGTAATTTTTTATATATGTCTTCAAACATATTCAAATCGATGACTATGAAGTTTATTGTGTTATTATATATGTTGAATACTTGAAATGTTAGTTTTTGACTTATGGTGAATTGTGTTAGATGCAATTGAATTGTGTATAACGTAATTATACAAAATGAGTTATATTATATAAGATGGACATGCTTATTGTGTAATTGTGTATGTTGAATACTTAAATTGTTGGTTTTTGATTTATTGGTAAATTATGTTGGATAAAATTGAATTGTATTGAAAGAAATTGAATTGTGACATACGTATTGTATAATTGTGTATGTTGAATACTTGAATTGTTAGTTTTTGACTTATTGGTGAATTGTGTTGGAATAAATTGAATTGTGTATAATGTAATCATACAAAATGAGTTATATTATATAAGATGGACATGCATATTGTGTAATTCTATATGTTGAATACTTTTTTTTTTGAAAAGGTATATGTTGAATACTTGAATTGCTAGTTTTTGACTTATTGGTGAATTATGTTGGATAAAATTGAATTGTGTATGATGTAATTATACAAAATGAGTCATCTTATATAAGATAGACATGTGTATTGTGTAATCGTGTATGTTGAATACTTGAATTGTTGTTTTTTGACTTATAAGTGAATTATGTTGGACAAAATTGAATCATGTTGGATGAAATTGAATTGTATATGTTGTAATCATACATAATGAATTATATTATATAAGATGGACATGCGTATTGTATAATTGTGTTAGTTTGAACTTTTGAGTTAAACAGTACATATTTTGTTATAGTAGTTGATAATGAAATTATGTGTTCTTTATTTTGATATATGTCTTCATTTATTTTTACAAATAAATAGAAGAAAGTTCAAGTACTCCTGAACAATTAACCGTTTTAGGAAGATACAATGATCGAGCTTAGACTCATATTGCATTGGTCCCTAGTATGAAGAATCATACTTTTTTTTTGTTTTGTAACAAGTATTTAAAAGATGGAGGAATCACCGGATTAAAGAAGCATTTAACTGGAGTTAAACGAGATGTGGAACCCTATAAAAAAGTAAGTCATGATCTAAAGTGACAAAAGAATATCATCACGAGAAAGATAGAAGGGAGACATTGAATTATGAAATTGGTAGTGGAAGTTCGTTTGTTGGTGTTCATGATGATAATGGAAGTGTTGAAGGTGGTAGTGTTAGGAAAAAGAGAAGGCAGATGACAAATTTTTTTGCACCACAAATAACTCCTGGAGTTTAGCCTTCTATTCGTAATGTCATGCAATCAAGAGAAGCGACTCACAATGTAGATATGACAATGGCTAGATAGTGCTATGATATAAGTGTAGCATTCAATGCTTCCTAATCATACTATTATCAGCTTATATTGGATGTTATAGTCTTTTACGGTTCAAGATACAAAGCTCCTTCTATTGATGACTATAGAGGTAAACTTTTAAATTGATTAGTTTTTGAAATTAAAAGCTATTTGAAAAAAAAGAATGGACTGGGCTACTTATGAGTGTTCAATCATGTGTGATGGTTGGATAAATAGGAAACATGTGCTTACTATTAATTTTTTGGTTTATTATGCAAAAGGCTTAATGTTTTTAAAGTATATTGATGCATCTAGCCTTGTTAGAAATTCTGATACTTTATTTGAAATATTTAATGAAGTTGTGAATAAAGCAGGACCATAAATATTGTTCAGTTCATTACTGACAACGATTCTGCTTATAACACGACGGGAAGAAGGTTATAAAGCAAGTATAATTCTTTTTTTTGGGACTTCTTATGTTGTATATTGCATTGAATTAATGCTAAAAAATATAAGGGATGATAGAAATTTTCCTATTATTGATGAGACTATGCAGAAAGTCAAAAAGGTGACCAGGTTCACCTATAATTGTGCATGGGTCTTGAATTTAATAAGAAATGATTTTATCAATGGTAGGAATTTATGTCGTCCTGTTACAAAATTTGCAACTAATTTTTTATCACTTGAGTATTTTGTTATGAAGAGTTGAGACAGATGTTTACAACTGATAAGTGAGTTGCATTTCAACATGTAAGGTCTAATGTTGGATCGCGTACGGTCCGAGTATTCATAATACACTGCGGAAAAGACCATACAACAATATGAAGTATAATCAAAAATACCAAAGATGTAAGAAAATACTTTATTTTCGTGGATAGGTTGATTCTTTTTCAGATTCCAAGACACTGCAAAACGCGAATACCCTCTATAGGTATCCACACGAGTATGCACGATCCGGGGTGCGGCTATGGTGTGCTAGCACGTCCTGAAATTCTTTCCGAACGCCGCACGATTTTCCTCTCGGACGGTGGCTAGGGTTTCGTGACAATTGTGTCTCACCTAATGAGACCTAAGCTTCTCTATTTATAGAGAAACCCTAATCCCATTGAAGCCCAATAAATTTTGGCCCATTATATCTCATATAATAAAAGCCCGACAACTTAATTCAATCTAGCCCAATAAATATATCCACATATATTTA
>JANZLC010000005.1:30122335-30135982 GCA_026413385.1 Erythroxylum gracilipes
TTTGAGATATCTATCAGGTACTACTGATCTTTGCTTAATGTATGAGAAAGGTAAAGATTTCAAGTTAATTGGCTACTGTGATGCAGATTATACCGAAGACAGGATTGATAGAAAGAGAACGAGTGGAGGATGTCCACAACCTAGTTTCTTGGTCGAGTAAGAAGTAAAGCTCAATCGCTTTATCAACTGCAAAAGTCGAGTATATGTCAGCCGCAAGTTGTTGTTCACAGATGTGGATTAAGTACCACCTAGAAGACTACTCAGTACAAGACAAAATCCCAATCTACTGTGACAACATAAGTGCCATCAACTTGTCGAAGAACCCTATACAACACTCGAGAGTCAAGCATATCGAAGTTAGACACCATTTTCTACAAGACTACGTTCAGAAGAAGATCGTGAGTCTTCAGTTTATTGAGACAAACTATCAGTGGGCGAACATCTTCACTAAGCCATTGAGTGAAGAGAGATTCAAAGAAATCAGACGAAACCTTAACATGGTGATGTTAAGTGATCAATCGTCTGACACGTCATGTCCTAGATAAAAGGTCGTAAGAGTTAACGGTAATAGTAACAGTAAGTTACAGAAGGTAACTTTATCACAAGAAAGTTTTGGAGGGGTAATTTCTCATAGTCTTGAGAACACCACCTATTCTAGAACACTCTTGACATACCCTGACATCGACTTTTGAAGAACGCTCAACAAAAGCTTTTCATTACTATGTTTGGATATCAGACATTCTTTGCTCACACTCTCAACCTCAGAAACCGACTTCACCTCTTTGAGAAAGATATTTGTGCATTCAGTTCGTTGATAACTACAGAAACAAATGGAGCCAGTAAGGACCTGTGGAATACTTATTGATTTTAAGTCCTTGAAGCTGGACAAGATGGATATTGAGCTGGAGAATGTGGCAGCCAGATGGAGGAATTTCTTTCGAGTTCATGAGACAGTCTACATGAATGAAGTATATGACTTCTGGGAGAATATGCAAGTGGTAGAAAATACTCTTGTATCAATGGTGGATAGATTGTTGATTATAGTGACACTAGAGTTAATTGAGAAGGTCACTGAATGTCCATGTGTTGGGGAGAAGCTCAAAAGTAAAGCTCGATGGATGACGCAAGCTAGCATGAAGGAGATTCAGATCAATCGACAATTATATAGAAGCAATGATCAAAAGGAGAAGAAGGCATTAAGTCTTGTGCCAAAGGCTAGGGTTCTACACTCACTTCTTTTCAATTGTGTTCTACCAAGAACAGGATCAAGGCATCTGGTGACAACGTTAGATGAACAATGGCTATTTGATCTACTCAATCGCCAACCTATAGATTTACCTTTTCTTATCTTTCAGTATATGGTAAAGTCGAAGAAAGACTTGACCACCCTACCATATGGGATGATGCTGACAAGAATATTCAGAGATTCTGGAGTTCTTCTAGAGAGAGGAAACAGGATGAAGCTAAATATCAAAAGCACAATCAATTCTGCAACGATTGGTAAAATGGGCTTGAAGAATCTAGAAAAAGAAGAAACAAATTCTAAGATGTTAGCAAGGATTGAGGGGGAACATGCTAAAAAGGGAACTACCATAAGAAGTTCAAAATCTCAATCCATTAAAAGAATGTCCTCAAAAAGAGAAAAAAAGCCGTCAGATGATGAAAGGAGAAATAAGACGATTTCTCAATAAGGAGAAAGCCAGGTATAGTATATAGAGAAAGTGTCCTTGAAGAAAAAGGGGAGACTTTTCTATCGGGGATACCTAAACAAGTGAAAAGGTCACCCAGAGTACAAACCCTGCGTCAGCAAAAGGAGAAGAAAGGAAAAGAGTTGACTCATGGTTGAGACTCTGAGAAGAAAGCACCACCTCAGGCAACCAGGTCTTTAGTCTCAATCTTAAAGGAAGATTCAGCAAGATTGGCTAAAGAGACTGAGATAAAGAGGAAATTGGAGTTTTAAAAGAAGAAACCCCAACCTCAACAACAAACTCCTAGACTGATTGAAGAAAATATAAAGCAAAAAACTAGTGAGAAGAAGAGCACTCCTACTGCTGTTCAGAAGAAGAAATCAGTTGAACGTAGTCCAGCACAGGTCAATCCTTCTCAACCTTTGAAGAAAGAGGATTTGAGGATAAAGATTATTGAAGAAGTTCAACCTGTTAGGAGTAGAAGCTCTATCATCATTAAAGAAACCCCAAAAAGGTTAGTCAAGGTACAATTTCAACCAATCTTGGTAAATAGTGAGACAATGCATCTGTTGAATGATGAAGAGATAAGTATGTTTAGTGTTCTGCAAGATGAGAGAACCAAACCATACCCCACACAGATGACAAGGCAGAAGTACACTATCTTACCAGTTAGCAAAAGGACTGTGATCAAGATTGTGCCTGATATCCAACCAAGACCTTACATTGTTCGCAAGGAGGAAAAGGGGAAGAAGAAACTGTACCCTGAAGGGTTAACAAGTGGTCTAACAGAGGAACAGATCGAGGCCGAAGTGAGAACATTGAAGAGGCGTGTTATACATCCTAGTATAAAGGAGCTTATATCTCTCATTACATTTCGAAGGCATCAGGAAGCAATTGTGTTCAACGAACCACTGAAGAATCTTCTCAGGTAGTTGGAAAACTTACAAAAGGACAGTACCGATCCATTAAGATTGGAGATGTCAGCTACAACATAGAGACTCTTGTGTATCTAATTATGCACATTATACCCTTGAGTAATATGTCTTTAATTGGAAATGTCCTACACCTGTTTGGAAGAAAAGTCCTACGACTACCCAGCCCTGATGACCTTGATCTCCTGAAATCGAACTTATCTATGAAACCTCCTACCTTCACAATTACTGGACTAGATGTCATATCTTCAGTTGCATAAACTATGACCATTGGTCTTGAAGTAGTACAGCAGCAGCATGATGAAGACATTGAAGATAAAGATGAAGATCTGCGTGCTTCAGTATGTAACTTGTATAAGGAAGTGGAGTATATTCGCTAAGACATCAAGTTACTTCGCACTTAATTAAAGAAAATGTTTTCTAAAGTTATGAAACACCTAAGGTCATGATTTTTTGATCAATAACAAATAGGGGGAGAAAGGAGAAAAGGAGAATGAAATGACCAAGATAGAGGGAGAAAAGAGAAGAGAAGAGAAGAATAGAAGAAGAGAAATGTATAGACTACAATTTTTTTTCAATTATAGTCTTATATTATATATCGTCCTATAAATAATACTTTCTTTCTAACAACAATGATTATTTGTTATCATCAAAAAGGGGGAGATTGCTAAGTCAAAATTACTTTACGATTATTAATTTTAATGAAGACCAAATAATAATAAAAGGAGATAATAAGATGAAGCGCGAAGAAAATGAGACGGAAGAACTGAGACGAAGAAAATGAGACGGAAGAAAAAGAGACGGAAAAAAATGAGATGGAGAAATGAGACGGAGAAACTAAGACGGAAGAAAATAAGAAAGAAAGCAAAAATGAGATGGAAGCAGAAGAAAGAAATGAGACGAAAGAAACTAAGACGAAGACCCAATACCACGTCGGATGATTAATCAGTTTGAGTTAGTTACAAAACTCAACTGAATAACTTTTTCTTCAAAGATCAAGAAACAAGAAGAAAGAAGCAGTTATCAAGAAGTGGTTAAAGAAGAAAGCTATAAATACGAGTCGGAGTCAAAGACTGTAGAAGTTAGTGAATTTTACGAGAGCTAGAGATTCTAAAGCTAGAAATATTATACATTTTGCTAAATTCTAGAGCTATTATTGACCATAACAAAGCTCGATACATCTTTCAGTAGAAAGAAGAGAAGCTGATAGCCTAAAGAGGCTAAGTGAGAAAAGAATACTTGCTGTAAGAGACCTGAAGAGGCTCGGTGAAAAGAATACTTGTATTTTTAGAAGTACAGTGAAATCTCAGAAAGAATTCTAAGGACTGGACGTAGCCGACGGTTTGGGTGAACCAATATAAATTTGTTGTGTCGATTTTAACTCTCAACTCTCAACTTTTACTCTTATTGTTTTGTATAAGTACTTAAAAGCGAATTACAATACTTCGTGATACGTTTATCCAATAGTTATGAAAAAGCAAGTTTTCAAAAAAAGTGGATTATATTTAAAAAGGAAACACAATTCAACCCCCCTTCTTGTGCGTTTTGTATATCGAATATAAAGTCGATACTAACGTGTGGTTTACTTCAATTTTTTTAAAGTGAGAGAAAGATATAATATTTAGTAAAAGAGAGTGACTATTAAATGAGTCTGCAATTCTTGATAATCATGATTATTTTTATACTATAATAGGTGTATTGCATGGTTTCATTTGTCTTCAACTTATAGGTGTTTGGGTTTTATTCTAATTGTAAGCCAAAAGAGATTTGATCCATATATATCAATTGCCCTCGAATTTTAACCGTATAATTTTTGTAAGCTTGAAGCTTTCACTCTATAATTTTGAGTTCAAGCCTATACATTAAACTCACATTAGGTATGCTCTATTTGTGAGCTTGTTGTTTTGCAAGGTCATAATATTATAGAAACTCATCAATCTGTTACTTGGTGTTAAGCTTAAGGTGTTTCATTTATTGTTAAACCTTACATTTTTTACTTGTTGTTAGGCTTCAGATATTTCATTTTTTGTTATGATTAGTGGTTCGTTTATCATAGAGCCTGGTGTCTTGATTGAATTTAGGTCTGAGGTGCTTTTCTTTACCTAGCCTAAGGTGTTTTGTTGTCGTTAGACTTGGTATTCTGCTTGACATTAAACTTACTATTTCATTTGGTGTTAGGTTTAAGGTATGTCACTTGTTATTAGGCCTGAGATATTTTGCTTATGGTTAGGTCTAATGTCTTACTTGGCGTTAGGGTTACTATTTTACTTAACATTAGGCTTGAAGTTTTTTTAAAAAAATCTTAAGGAATAACGTGTTCTACTCGGTATTAGGCATAATATTCCACTTGACATTGAGTTTGACATTTTTCTTGGGATTAGGCTAAATGTTAGGCCTAAGGTGTTTTACTTATCATTAGGACTGAGATATCTTGTTTATCATTAAGCTTTATATTCTACTTGATATTAGATTTGATGCTTTGCTTGATGTTAGGTTTGATATATTTTTCTTAATATTAGGTCTGATGTTTCATTTAGATTGGGCCTCATGTTCCACTTGATGTTAGACCTAATTTGATCTTGAAGTTAGACCTAGTGTTTTTCTTGGCATTAAACTTGAAGTTTCTAACTTGTCATTAAGCCTAATGTTTCATTTGACATTAAGTCTAATATTTGCTTGGAATTAGTTTTAACGTAGATACTTAATTTTGTTTCACACTTTTTTCATTTTAATTTGTTTCTTTGAAAACATTAAAAAAAATAAATCATGTTTTCAGCTTAGTTTTGTTTCATAACCTTTTTCATTAATTTCAACTATATTATATTGTTTCCATTTTTCAAAATTTTTCCTTATTAACATTAATTTTATTTGTTTATTTTTAATTATTTCTAGTTAGAAGAGTTATTTTTAATTGTATTTGAATAATTTTAATTATGATTAACTATTTTTAATTTAATATTTGTCTCAATTTTAGTACAATTATTTTTATATTTTTAATTAATTTTGTCAAAGAAAAAAAACAATTGTATAAGGAACTAACAAAAAGGAAAAAAAATGAAGAAATTATACAAATTGGAGATGATCTTGCACAAAATGACAAAAAAGGCCAAAATAAAAAGAAAAGAATAACAAGAGTCCAATAAAATTTTTCGTAAACAAGACAGAAGAGAGGACAGAAATGGTGAAGGGAGGGAACGATTGGTTAAAAAAGGAAACAGAGGGAAATAAAGCACTAGCTGTAAAAATAACACCTAAGGAAAACTATTAGAGCATTTAGGAGAGGGCATAACCACTATGAGAAAGAAAGGACAGAATACAGAAACATGCAAAACAACTAAGAATGAGATGGAAGAGATGAGATAGAAAGAGCAAAAAATGAGAATGCTAGATATGATAAATAAAAATTTATAATAAAAATACAGTGATACCATAATTATGAGATTCATAATGTATTTATGAAATATCCCTAAATTGTTTCTAATCATTTTTCTATTAATATTTGACATCAATAGAGTGTAAAACACTAGCATAGGTTATGTTTCATTCTTATGAATGACGTAGTTGATCTCAAATACTAAAGTACATAGATATTTAAACAAATATATAAATACTTGTTAGAGAACAAGTTCACTTAGTTAACCTGATATAAAAATACATTTAAATGATTATTTGTATATTTATGAAAATTCTAATTTATTGATTTGTATAATTGATTTTTTTGCTTGAAATTTTCAAAATATCCCATATAAAGGTTGCTATATTTTGATACTACATATATCCTATTATGGTTAAAGATAGTCTAATTTGTACTCAATAGAAAAACTATATGAGGGTGGTTGAGTAACCAATATAGGATTCATCACCTTAAAAGTGATTATGAAAAAATTTGGTTATTTTCAATTAATATTAGTTTAGAAAATCCTTGGCCAAATGAAATGATACTTTGAAAAATATTTTTCAAATGCTATTAATTGAATCAACTAATAATGGTGGAGAACTAACATGATTAAACTCAGATACATTATGCATTAATTCATGCTCTATGTTTAATCAAAACATTATGTGATGAAAGGAATGAATTATTAAAAAAATGCATGTAAAGGTTAGTCAAAATCACTTTTAATATTTGAGTGGTCATAACAAGTTGCTAGATTCCAATCTTAATCTATAGATATAAATTATTTAATTAAAAATTAAATATAAGTTAGAAGATTTTAATTTATCTAGTCCTCACTATAATGTATAATTATAATTTATATCTATTTCCAACAATTAAATAACATAACGGGTTACGCATGAAGATTGTTTCATTGTTGAATATTAATTTGAATTGATATGCAAAAAGATGATAGTTAGAATAAAATACTCTTATAAGTCATATTTTTATTATTCCTTGAAATTGTTAAACTGAATGAAAATTGCATATTATATACCTTTCCTTTTTACGAGCTTTTTAGTCTAAAAGCGAAATTTTCAAAATTTTCAATTCTTTTATTCCTTTTATATATGTTATCATACATAGTTGAACACTTTTAGGACTTGATTTCATTATACATTTTAAGATCATTTTATGGAATTGGAATCATTGAAATTATAAAGGCATTTAGATTCAACAATTTGTGTTAGGCTATTTATTTGATTATTACCACACCCATAATCTTAGTATTTAGGAATAAACAAGTTATGCCTTAGCTTTTTTCACTATTTAAACCAACATATTAACCCTTATCCTACTTTTCTTTTAAGCCTTTTTATTGTTTTGAACCTTGAAGTTTATTTACATTATTTGTTTATTTTAGAATTAAAATTCTTGAAAGGTCTAGTTTTTTTATTATTATTGTGGTACTAAATTTTTGAATTGTTTTGAATGGTTTGATTGAAAAAAAATTGCATAGGAAAAAGAAAAGAAAAATATATAGTACCAATGGAGTTTCAATGAGTGGACTTGTTTCTTTTTGTAATTTCTTTTTATTAAATTCCTTCAATTAACCTTTTTTTGATATCCGAACTAAGTCTTATTGCAACCTTATCTACCTTTTGATTTTTGTTTCAATTTTATACATAAGAGGTGGAGATGTGATATTATTGCAAGCTTATGGTAAGAGTTTTACTATGCATTGATTAAGAGTTTTGATGCTTTTCACCTCAAACACTTAAGTGCATTGAGTGAAATCTTATTAAGGGTGTAAAGATTTATGCGTTTGACTGCAATGCGATTATTAATCTAATTATTATTAATATTGACTTAGAAAGTTAGTTTTAGAATAATTTAATTCTAATGGGAACAAATTCCTTGGATCTTGACGAAGGTAATTTGCCTTTCCCACCCTTACCTTCTCCTTCACTTCCCAATTCGAAAACTATTTCAAACCTTTCAACTAAACTAGGCTTAAAAGGAGCTAGAATCCCTCTTTTTAACCCTTCATTAAGCTAGAGAAATTAATTAGAGAGAAGAATGTAGAAACTCTTCAGTACGCTCTTACTACTTTTAACGATGGAAGGAGCATAATAGCACTAGAAAATTAGGTCTAAAATGAAAGAGCTAAGGTGAGCCATCCTGGTGGGATTTTTGTATGAAAAAGGTCTTCCTTTCCCATTAGTAAAAGAATAGGCCGCGAGAACTTGGAAAAATAGGTGTTTGATTGAATTTTTTCTATTAAAAGACAATATAATACTATTTAAATTCTCTACATAATCAAATGAAAAGGAATTTTTAAAGGTTGGACCCTTGTATATAATAAGCCAAACCTTATTCATTCAACCATGGAAACTAGAGATAAATATGGAGAATTTAAATAGGATCAGATTCCTATATGCATATACTTAAATAGTGCTCCATTGGAGTATTGGTCAAGGAAGGGGTTGAGTGCTCTAGCTAACTTCATAAAAACCAATTTGTATGGATGAAATGATGATACTAAAGAAGAGAATTGGATATGCCAGATTGTGTGTCAATATGGAAAGTAAGACTAATCTCTTAAATACTATTCCTATTTTGAGACTGGGAGTTATACACTTTATAAACTTGATTATATAGTCATTCGTGCATTTTTTGACTTGTCGAAGACTAAATTTTTAGATGATCATGATGACTTTTATGTGGATGACTATTGGAAAAGCCTTATGGGTGAAAACACATTTGATTCTAGGAATGTACCGAACACCTTAATTTGTAGAACTAAACACCTACTACTTCACAAATTTATGTTCTTAGTTGTTTTTAATAAACTAAAATGAATAAGTGTTCTACTAAAGAACTTTTCTTTCTTTGGTGCATGGATTGCAAAGTTAAAGTAAATACCTTGTATCACATTTTTAGGTATATTGTGAGTTGTATTAATAAGAAAAGCTCATTCTATGAAGCTCTGAAATCCTCAGGCACGTACTGCTGTCAAAAATAGGAAGGGTAAAAACGCAGTCACGTCGCAACCATCCACCTCTCAAGCACCACCAGAGCTTCGAGAAGAAGCAGTCGAAAAGGAACCAATAGTAGCAGCAGATGTTGATCAGTTTCAACAAATTCTAAATTAGATGGCCTCAAATTAACAACAAATGATGCTTCAAATCAGAGAGCTTGGCAACTAAGTGCGATAAGTACATAAGGAGCAGCGGTATATCAAGAAGAAGTTCCTAAAGTTCTTCTAGAAGAAAAACATTGAAGTCCCTTCTCCTACACCTTCACCACCTCAATCTCCATAACCTTTCTTACCCTTCACTTTTTATATTGTTTTATTTACTTTATTAGATGTGTTACTTGTTTGCGTGATTAATGTTGTGTTTAATGTTTTGATTTCATTTTGTGGTTGCCTTGTCACATTGAAGACAATGTGTTGTCCAAGTATGGGGAGGTGACATTTGCCTTGTCAATTGCATCATTTAAATTTGTTTTATTTACTGTTTACATTTTGTTAATTAGGGTGCATGTTTTAGGCTTATTAGGTTGTTGTTTGATGTTGATGTTGATGTTGTTTTGTGTTAAGCAATAGAACCACACTTGAATCATGATGATTTGTTTTTCCATGAGATTTTGTCATGCAAGTTGGAATAAGATTAAATGCATGCTTGAACTTGAATTAGGCTATTTAAGTAGAGAGTGAATCATGTTGAGTGATGAAAAGTAGTTGGTTGCATAAGCTTACTCAAAATGTGACACCAGAGCAATGAGGTAGTGTATAGATATATAGTGAATTTTCATTTGAGCCAATGTGAGGATTGATCCTATATGACTCCTTCTATAGTCATCTTATTTCTTTGAGTGTGTGATGCATCCTTAGGTTGCTACCTTCAGAACTTGCTTTGAATCGGTTTGAGTCTAGTGGATACATGCTTAATATAAATGATTAAGGCCCTTTTTGTGATAACCCTTGGCTTAAATGACATGCCTTTTTATTATCCCTTGCTACCCCGTTGAGCCTTAACCCTTTTGTTTCTTAAAAACAACCCATATTTAAAAACCCAAAACCTCATTAGCTACTTATTTACAAGTTTAGTAAAGTATTAAGTGATGCATTAGTTTGGGATTTTGTGACAAATTTTTTTCTTTCCGAGATGAGTTGAGTTATACTTCTACTCTTCGATCATATTGTATCTAGTTTCTTTATTGTTTGTTGTTTCTTCAAATTTAAAAAAAAATAAAAAATAAAATAAAAGCAAAGAGAAAAAGAGAAGAAAAAGGATGAACGTTTTGGAAACATCAATAAGTGCAGAGTAATAGTATATTTACATTTGTATATCTCAGAATATGTTTTGTATCCCTTTGTTCAGTTATTACTTTATGCATGCTTGTGTTAAACCCTTTACCTCTTTGGACCCACCTTAGCCTTTACTGCATTACAACCAAAAACAAGTCCTTTTGATCTATTTATGCATGTAATCATTGTAGAGGAGAATTGGTGTATTAGCAAGTCTATGGTAGTGTAGTTTCCTATAGGGAGCTTAAGCGAAATACTAACCATCAAACACTTGAGAGAAATAAGTGAAACCGTGAGGAAGAATCATTTTGCGTTTATACTTATCTTTGAGTGATGGTGCCATAAATTGAGTTTGCTTATGTACACTAATGAAAAGTAGTCACGATATGTGTGATAGCTTGATATTTGAGTTGAATAAACTTTAAGGGATTGCATGCTTTGATCTTTGTGAAAATGAAGTGATAGAATTGATTGGTTGTGTTTGATTTTGCTTAAGGACAAGCAAAGATTTAAGTGTGGGGAAGTTGATAGTTGTGTATTAGTATGCGTTTTTCTAAGTATTGGGCATTTGTTTCTTGCATTATAGATTAGTATTTTTGTGTTTTAGGACTTGTTTTGCGTGTTTTTGTTTAGTTAGATCTTTATGGTTGTTTTTCTTTTGTGTTTGATATTGGTTTAGGATAGGAATTGATCATTTTGGTGTAGGAATGGAGGGTGAACACCTTTTGTGATTGAGCTAGGGACTAAGAGAAGAGAATAGAAGTGGAGCTACTAAAAAAAAGACACGACCGTGGAAAAAGGGTATGTTTTCAACGATCGTGGAAATTCTATGGAGAAAGTTCTGTCAAGACAACCCACGATCGTGGGAACTGGAAGTCGAAAAGACACTTGGGTTTCTTGTATTTTTTAGGTTTTCATGACTTTATAAGGAGGAGAATCCCGAGAGTCATAAGAGGGTCGTGGAATTTGCTTCTTGGAGAAAAAAAAATAGATTAAGAGCCTAGAGATAGGTGGAGATTCAAGGTTTCACTCCTGATTGGGCAGAAAGCACCTCGTCATCTAGATTTTCCATATTCGGGCAAAGAAGAGGAGGAGCTGCCCCGTCCAGTCTTATTTCAATGTTTTTCTCTTCTAGCATGTTTATTATGGATTATTTGATTGTTGGGGATGTTATGGATATTATGATTGGCTAAAACAATCTTTAGGGTTTATTGTTTGAACTATTTGTGATCCTTTGGTTATCAATTTAATGATATACATCTTTGTGTTATTTATTATGCTTAAACTTGCAATAAATCGAGAGAGTGAGCTTGGTAATGTGTGTTAATTGTACAACAAAAGTTGACAATTAATAGACTTATAAATAACAAGTTATTGATTTATTAGGAAGAGATTTCAATAGATTAATACACTGCATATAGGATAGCTTCATACTTAGTTAAAGGCTTAGGAAAGGATTTGCACATCAAGAGATCCCAAAGTTAATTTTAATTTATTTAATTAGTGGTATTTAGTCACACCTTGAGAGAGGGTAGCAAGAAATTTAGGAAATCTTAGGTCAAGCATAAATTGAATCAATTAATCAGAGAGGAGCAAATAGAGATAATGACAAGTCCTAATGTTTAATGTTGATTTTCTCCTAGTCTTAGTTTACGATAGTCTTACTTTACGATTTTGGTTTGGGTTGCATTGTTCCCTTTTACTTTTAGTTTGTCTTCATTTTACTTATCTTTTTAAATTTGATTGAAATAATTTCTTAAACAAATAACAACCTGAATTAAGTGGTGCTTAAGCACAATCCTCGTGAGATCGATATTAGTTTTCAACTACAAGTACGATCAATATTCTTGTGGTTTTGAGTGTAAGACTAGTAGTACATTTTGCATTCAACACTGACATACTATAAGGAATGTGAAGGATGGATTTATGAAGAAGTGCACAATAACTTTGTAAGTAAAAAAAATTGTTTAAATTTTAAGTTTATTTATTTCTTTGGTACTATCTAATGATATTTGAATTGAATATTGATTTTGTTTTTAAAATTTTAGAATAGGATGTAGGAGGTGTTGCAAACATTAATGTCTAACATAAATGAGTCAAATGTAGATGACATTTACAACAAGGTGCTTAGTACACGATTTGGATACATCAAAGAGCTTAGGTTTGGCCTAAGCCAACTACTCCATACTCATCAAGACTGACATACATTCAATGTCTTGAAAAGGAAAACAAGTTGCTTAAAAAAAGTTAACCAAGCATGGAAAGTACCTAAGAAAATTACTTTGCTCGGATTATGTAAGCAGTGAAGATAAAAGCGAGCCTGCGTGATTAAACTATTCTTTTTATTTTTTATTTTGTATATAAGTATTATTGAAGTTACAATTAAAATCTTGTACACGATCAAATTTAATAATATTTTATTTTATATACAATGCTTCAAATTTTTAATTACTTTTTGTATTATATTTTTGTATAATAAATTAACAAAAAATCTAAATATTACATATAATAATATAGATTAAAAATGTCATGAATAATTATAATTAACATGGTATAACATTTAGTTAAAATGTATATTAAAAATTCAACTACATTTTAAAAAACGTAGCTAAAAACTTTTCGCAATGTTTTAAAAAACGTATCTAAAAAATTTTAACTACGCTGATGGAAACGTAGCTAAAAGCCTTTCACTTTGTTTCTGGAAATATAACTTTTGGAAATATAGCTAAAAGCTTTTAGTTACATTTGCGAAAACGTAACTAATTATCTTTAGCTACGAAAAGTAAGTGTAGAAAAAACATATTGGCGATGATTTTTTCAAAACATTACCTATACTTTTTCGCCACGAAAATAAAGCGTAGGAAAAAAATAGTAACAATTAAGAAAAAACGTCGCCTATAGTTTTCTGCTTCTGAGATTTAGCAAGGTTTTCAATAATAAATGTTTGTATTTACCGCCGAAAACATCATCAAATCCATTAGCCACAATTTTGTAACTTTTAATGATGAAATAAATCGTAGCTAAAAGTCCCTTCTTTTGTAGTGAAACGAGGCCTAAGTTTGTTTTTTTAGTATCGATATAATCTAATATACAAATTTGACTTATAAAGTAATGAAAGAAGATAATAAACATTAATTTAATGACATTTATGATCATTATGACCATTATAACCTAAATACTCCTACATGTTATAAGTCATTTATTGATATGCAAAAGTAATTTAGTGCAAAAGTTAATGGGGATCTAATTGCTCCCTCTAATTAAGTATATATACTAAGGACGAGTTGGGATGGACGACCACGCAATCCATCCCAACCGTCCAACTAATCCGACGGC
>JANZLC010000005.1:30139833-30152292 GCA_026413385.1 Erythroxylum gracilipes
CAAACTAAAATCCTCAAAATAATATAAACATGTCTCAAAATAATTAGAACATGCCTAATACGAATCGGGGCCCAACAGTTTGTCTTATCTTTTTATGTATGTATTTACTTGAAATTGGCTTAGTTACCTGTATGTATATTGTAAAGTATTTTTGAAAAAGGTTTAAAAGTGTGATCTTGTAGCAGGTTTTTGAAAATTTTGGGAAAGTCAAAATATAGTCATTGTGCTGTCAAAATTTTCAGCAAAATGATAGAAAAAATTTCCCATTATTTTTCGAGCTTTTAATTATTAAAGTATAAAAGGTTTTAAATTAATAGTTGAATGATTTGGATTTATGGGAACCCTTCAATTGAGTCAGATATCGATTGGAGGGCTACTTGAGATTGTCGGGAGTGCTCCACTCGGGTTTCAGAAGGGAAACTCCACGTTAGGTTCTTTCAGGTCCTGCCTAGTTTTAACATTATTAGCAAAAACCTAAGCATTAGGTCTACTAACCTACCTTGCTCTATTGGATAACCCAGAATTTTTTTTGTTCATATTAAGTCACTTATCTAAGCAACCTATCTCCATATAGGTCAATCTAATACCTTCTCAACACATTTTAGAAAATTTTTAAGTTTTTCATAATTTAAATTTCACGAAGAAAAAATGGATTCAAACATATTTGAAATGTTACAGAATGGTGAATTTGATGCTTAAGAGGATTTTCATGAAAAGTTACACATGCAACTTTAAACCCCTCAATGTACTTTAAAGAACAAACTAAGGATTATAAGAAAAGTTACATTACTATTAGTTCTTGACACATTCATGATCTTTTTATTCATACTTAATCTTATAACTTTGCCTTGTTCTCGCTTGATCTTATCTTTATACTCAGTGTTTTTCATTTGATTACTAAGTTGATTCAATAATCACCTTGCCTTCATAAGTTTTTAGATCATATAGACTTTTACATGGACAATACTAGGTCGAGTTTAAATAAAATCTATCTTTTCTTTAATTTTAAGTCCAAACCTAACCCAACCTATGAAATGGGCCTCATTTTTATAATCATAACCCAAACTCATTTAAAAAGTTTAAATTTAAGTCCAATCATAAGTTCATATGTTTTTAATTATTCCATAATTATAAAATATAAATAATTTGTTAAATAATTTATTAAAATAACATAAACATATCAATTTTCTAAAATAAAAATATAATCTATTACAATAATGCATTAAAAATATTCATAATACAGGAAATGTGGGAGGATCAATTTCTCTTTTTTTGATCGTATCTTAACTTTTTTTATCCTTTCTAGAAATTCATGCCTTGTCTTAGATCCATTTGAGAATGCATTGTATAAATGGAAAATGAAAGAAAACATAAACGACAAAATTTGGATGAATAAATAAAGCTAAACATCAAAGTGTATTTTGACAATAAAATTCAATGGTTTGCTATAATAAACTAAAGTTGTGGGTATGGACAACAACAACAACAACTTATTGTAAAATGATGATTACTCAATCAAACTATCATAACAAGCCTTTACTCCTTAGCAAAAGTTTTTAACAACATAATAGAGAATCAAATGATGAAATGAAAATTTTTACCTTTTCCAAACAAGGGACACATTTAAGTAATAAGAAAAGATAATAAAAGAACCAATCAATCAATCTAACTATATGAAAAATGTATTACTGTTAAAATTTCTTGGGAACTTTGTTCTTCACAATGAGGAGAGATTATGAGAGACTGTTTTACGCATTTTGATTTTTTAAAAAATTAATTATTAATTTCACTTGTAGCAATTAATAAAACATGTTTCATCAATGTGGAAAAATATTAGATAATATAGTTAGTCATATCAACATTGTTAATGAGGGTCTAACAATGAGCTATTTTTGCAAAAAGTTGAAAGTTAGAAAATATTAATATCACTCTTTAAATTTTGGACTAGAATTACATAATTGAGTAAAGTTCAAAATTGTTTTTTATAATTAACCCTAATATAAAATAAATTTTAGATGGAAATTGTAAGATAAAACATGATCTTAATTAAATTAGGTCTAAATAAGTTTTTTAATTAATTTTGAAAACATGATCCTAATTAAGTTAGGTATAAAGAAAAAGATTGAGCTAATAATTACAAACAACACATCAATCAGTGTCATGACAAGGATTAGAGAGCTAATATGATAGGCTTAAAGTTTCGATGACCACTAAACATTAGTTTTTCTTCATTAATCTTATTCTCTTGCTTCAAGGGTGTTGCAATCCTTATTTTTTTGTTAAAAAAATTAGAATTGAATTTATTGAATTTCACTTTTTTTTCCACTTTTGATTCATTAATTTATATTATATTCTCTCTTGTTCTTATTATGGTTAGAGATGAGTGGGTTCAAATGAACAACATAAGAAGAAAAAAAATCCTCTCAGGCTTCTGAGTGATGCACTTATTGAGCAACTACTAGAAATTTATTTAAAAGAAGATGACAACCCAAAAGAACTAAAAATAAATTATGAGGGATCATGTTTCCTATCCATATCCCTTTGTGACAAACTAGAAAGAGATGAAAAATATACAGTTTTGCAAGTATTCTTAAGCACAGAAATGCTAATACTAAATTTTTAATGGTATGTGGACTTATTACAACCATTACTACGACTAGGTCAAATTAGGGATTCACTATAATATCCAACTGAAATCATCAATTCAGTTGTTTCAGTGGCATGTACATGTAATTGTTTTGGAATAATCTTCTCTAATTTTGTGATTCACTACCATTATTATGGACATTTGTTCTTATTTTGTCATATGTCTGTGATGTACATACTTAATGTCAACTACTTAAGTTTTCCCTATTACTAATCTATTATCTACAAAAAAGGCAAATGCATCTATCATTAGTAAGTGAGGGTTAATCTTTTAAGAAATTGATCTGGATATGGAGAACCTTAAAACTACTAATTAGCTTTAAAAGTTAATAAAAAAAGGATTGCAATGAATGTTATTACCAAAATATAAAATAAAAACTAACTAGGATAATAACAATAAGAAGCAAAACTATTTATCAAATAAAGAAATCAATCGTAAAGCAAAACTCGTATTAGTACTGCTCTTAACATAAGCCTTAATTTCATAATTCAATTAATTTAGAATGGATATATTATTTGGACCAGTAAATTGTACTCTCCCAACTATAACCATTTACTCTTCCGTTGGTTAACCTATATCTCTATCAAGCTAACACTCCTTTGAATTCATTTAAATTTGTGAAATCTCATGAAAGGTTTCGCCTAATACTAGAAAGATAATATAGGCTTATCTTTAGCACCCCATTTAACTCCTTTCAAAGTTATGGTCACTCATAAGTTGACTCTTGTCCATAAGTGAATTTAGGTCAAATTTAATTGCTTACATAATTAGCTCTATATTAATATTAATTAAACATGGATAAAAAATACCCTAATTTATATATCCAAACAAATCAATCCATAAGAAAATAAATATTAATATTTTCCGTATCTAAATATAAGAAAGTGTTCATCCACTAAATTATGGATGTCTCTATTTTCTTATAGTTTGTGTATGATCTGAAGCACGATCGTGGCTCAAACCATGCTATTATTCAAATTGTCCTTGATGCCACACATTGTCTCTCTAGGCTATATTTTAGATCATATCTCTTTTTATAATCGATCCAGCTTAGACACGGGTTGACCTACGGACACCTCAAAAAATAGTAATTTTCATGTTTTTGTTTGAAATAACATCTAATTCTTGACATAAAAACAGAGCAAAATATTTAAGAAAATATGTGTATATTTCATTCAAGTCATTAATCTTGTTTGCATTATCTAAATGAGGGTTCTCAATATAGATTATGTTTCATATGTGTAATTAGTACTAATCGTACTCCTGTCCTTCGTCTGAAGGCTTATATAAGCTAACTGGAGTTAAATTAGGGCCATATAAAAAAAGAATACTCTAAATCCAATAGATTAGCATCAAATGGAAAATTTGTTTTGTTATTTAAAAAAAATAGAGATTTTGTTAGAAAACCAAATAAATCTTTTGTAACAAATAGATGAAAGAAAATAATTTAGTAAAAGAAGTTTATAATTCAATGTCTTAAATCACATATTTAAAAGTTGAAAATTTAATATAGGACTTTAATAATCCAAAAATATCAGGTTGAAAGATTGTTGCTAAAAGGTCAACTTTTCACTTTAGTAACCTAAAAACATATGTTGCAAGTTTTGAATTGAGGATAAATCTGTTTACTTGGGAATTATTTTAAATAATCTAATCTAAGCGTAGCCAATGTTGCGAATACCATATCGAACTTAATGCCAGATTGAATTTAGTACGATATCGGTCAATAATGAGTATCATTTCGGATAATTTTTTAAATTTATAAAATAGTCCTAAAATTTTTTAGAAATTGCAAAATAATCAATTGTCATACTGTATAGTTTATAAGTTTACATCAATCATGTTTTCAAAATTCATAATAATAAATAATAATCACAATTAATATGAAATAATAATAATTTTCAGATATTTTACATATAAATAATAATCACAATTAATATAAAAAAGATAATTATTATCACAAAAGTATAAAATTAAAAACAATACAAAGTATTTGAAATATTACAATTTTATCACATAATAAATAATAATTACATTAAAACATCAAATAAAAAGAATAATAAAGATCCTTAACTTTCTAATTATAACAATTTATAACAAGAGTTCGTGATGAAAAAACAACCAATTAAAAGTAAAACCTGAAACATATATTATTTAATTTACTATTAATTTAATATATTATTAATTATTTAATATATTAATTATTAGTAAGAATTTAAACAATTTTAAAAATAAAATAATTTTATTAATAGTTTATTAATAAATATTATATAAAATATTAAAATAAATTTAATTAAAAATTTATTTTAAAGTTTTATTTAATGTATAATTATTATGAATAATAAATTTTTGAAAATTTTGCTAAAAAATCCTTCAATTTTTTAAAATTCAAGGTATTTGCTAATATTTTAAATATCGGCCAGGCGATATCGACCGATACCGACGGATATTTACGACCAGTATTTTTAAATATAATTTCGTGTCAATTTTCAACTAGCAAAGTACGGAATTCAAATCTTTGAGCGCAGCCCATTAAAATTGCTGATAACTCTTTCAAATTTTTTCCATCATAATTCCCCTAAAATACTAATCAGGAAGATTTTAAGTGAAAGAGAAACCCTAAAATTTTTGAAGTCCCACATCATGTATTCCATAATAAACTTGTGATGGCTCTTCCCAATTTTTACAGAGTAACCGCATTTCTAACTCTTGTTGCATTGGACTCGAAGATATTTATTATCTTAAATCCTATTAATTTGTCATATACTAGTAAAATATTTGTGCCTTTCGGTGGATCGAGAATAAAACTATTTACCAATAAAGAAAAAGAATGAAACCATTATGACCAAAGCATTTTGCTCAACTCCCCTTTAATAATGATGATGGCATATTATATAATGATAAAAAAAGGACAAGGAAAATCGAAATAATATAACAAAAAAAAAAGTAAACACAAGTTTCAATTATACAGGCAATGACAAAAAGGGAAAAACAAACAAACAAACAAATCTGCTACAAGCAAACTGAGAAACGAATGATTTTCCACTCGAAACAAAAACAGAAATCTGCTACACGCAAAATGCAAGGAACGACGGGCATTCCACTCCCAATTCCAAGGAACATACAGGGCAAGAATCTTACACAATTCTGAGATGTTTGTTCAGTTGAGGCAAAGGGAACAGAGAAATGAGCAAAACATAGCAACAATGCGACACCCGCATATTTCTCTCACACATTTGTTAATCATTCAATTTTTACCATACAAATATAAACTTTGAGAAGATGAAATCTCTACGGGACAAAATCAATATCCTTGAAGTAATCGTGCTCAAGCGCAGACCTGGCTGTAATTCTTTTGCTGGGATCCAAGCACAGCATTTTCTGGTCCATCAAAATTCAAATCTATGATGAGTACTTGCAAGAGTGAGGTGAAATTTTTAACGTTCTATGATTCGATTGTATGAATTTATTAAGTAGAGAGCTCCATGTTTAATCACATGATGTCTTTTCATATGTGGGACGTATAAAGATATAGAACCATATTTTTTAATCCTTCAACTTAATGTTTTCCTTTGTATCAATCTTCCAATCACTAAACTTTTTAATTTAATCTTTGAATTTTACTAATCACCCTTACGCTACTTTTTGTTAATGTCTTTAATGAAAATCGTATGTTGCATCCAAGTTAGACACACGACGCTCACGCTCAAACTTGGAAGCCCGTTGATGTTGTAAGACTGCCATTAAAGACATCAACAAAATTCTCAATTTAGAGCTATGAACAAAGTTCAAGGACTGAACTCAAAAATATAACAATTGGAAGACCGCAATAAGAAAAAAATGTAAAATTAAAGGACTTGAGATAAGTGTCACGTAAAGATACTAAATGACTAATGAGATATAAAGTTTAAAGACCAGAAATTTCAAAGATTCCAAAGTTATGTTTTTAGAAAATGTAAATAATGCATACAAATGATGACTGCAACAACAGAAAACAAGTCTAAAATTACAAATTGAGATTTTCAATAGGGGTGTTATCTTCGCCTAATCT
Source organism: Erythroxylum gracilipes (assembly GCA_026413385.1). Lineage (NCBI taxonomy): Eukaryota > Viridiplantae > Streptophyta > Magnoliopsida > Malpighiales > Erythroxylaceae > Erythroxylum > Erythroxylum gracilipes. The sequence continues at coordinate 30,146,532 of JANZLC010000005.1, forward strand.
CAAAATCTTTATTAACACATTAACATAAATTCTAAAATTATCAATAATATACTCCTTTTTTAATCTTCCTCCATCTTCCTTTTCTATTACTAATCAATTGCTGTCTTATTTGTTATTAGAGTAAAATTTTAGTTTCAATTTGAACTTCAACAACATTTTCAAACACCAAAACTTGCAAAAGACAGTTACTATCAGCCTACAGTTACAAAGCACAACATCATTGATTAACTTTGAGATTCACAACTTGGAAAGGTAAATATATTTATTCACTTTAAAGTTTAATAAACTCATTAACTAAGATATTTAATATGCAACTCTATTTGCATAATAATTTATTTTATTTCAATCATACACTCTCCTTGGTTCCTATTTCAAGTTTATTTTTTTCATCTAAGTTGTTATTTTAGTAAAACTCAGTGTGGAATATATTCTTAATTATGCATACTTTGTACCTCCACACACTACTACATGAATGCGTATATTTAAATTGGCCTTCAAGTCTCTAATAGGGTTTCGCAACTAAAATGCATATTGAAGTTTGACAGATATTAAATTTCAATCAATAAGCATATGAGTAGGCAAGTTTTATTTCACATGCATGGCTGGAAGTTATTAATTAATTTGAGCTCAATCATAAAAGTTTGAATTGCTCAATATTATATAAAACATTTTAGAACACAATATGTTTGGTAGACTTGACCAATCATTGCATAGATTGCATCACCAAATCTTTAATGAACTGCAATCTACTGACTGAATTCTGGTCCATTTTCAACTCCACAAAATCTTATGTGAACAAAATAATTTTTTAAATTATTTACAAGTTTAGCTATTATTCAATCCCTAAAGACAATAATGATTGCTTAAAAACCTGTTAGCATTTTATTGAGCTTTTTAACGTAGAATTATACAAAATATAATCTGTCATCTTACAGAAATCTATTATAAACTATAGTCTAAATATAGTTGATTCTGACATAAAATTTTTATAAACTACTCTTGCTTTTTATTTTGAAGAATAACAAAATCATTTGCACATCATTCACAATATCTTATCCATTCTCAACTTCCACGAAGTATAACAAAATCATTTGCACATCATTCACAATATCTTATCCATTCTCAACTTCCACAAACTTTGCTCAATCTTATTCATTTAATTTATTTGACCACATATTATAAAGTATGTATGATAAGAATAAAATTAAAAGAATTCCAAGCATAAGATAGAAAATATTTTCTGGCTAGAAACAACTATTACTCCTTAATGTACTACAATACAAATAAATATTAAAAAAAATACAATTATAGGTTAAATTCATAAAAGTAAATCCTATCAATATTGTTTATATCTTTATAGAGGGAAATATAAATATTATTCAAATGATAGAAGGTTTGTAATAGTTGTACTTTTCATGTATTTCATACTAACAATATTTAAGTATATTTTAGAAAACTAATATCCCTCTTTAGGAATGAAGCACAACTATTAGAAAAATAGATATGTATGACTATATCTATATCCATATATTTATATGCAAAGATGAATAATAACGCAGGCTTGCAAGTATGTTAGGGCAAAATAGAGGAAAACATATATGATGCTGGTGTAACTATCAAATCTCAACTTACGGAAAGAAGATCAACACCAGCTGCTTCAAGAGTAGGAACAATAGTTGCCAGATCCTGCCAAGCATATCATGTGTGAGAGCTTTATGTAAATAGTAATTATTAATAGCACACTATAAAAAAAGTAGCACAAGACCTTAGGAGGCCACTTGGGGAAGGCAGACTTAAAGTCAGGCAAAGAATTCACTCCTGGCCATGCATCCTCATTTGGGGTACCCAAAATTCTACATGAACAGAACTTATGGATTACAAACAATACAAACATTTCATGCAGCATCATGTTGCATAAGTTGAATAATTTATAAAGATTTGATAAAAATAGAAAACAGATGCTTAACAAAGGTCAAGTCTCCATATTGATCATTTATTACGAAATATATGTTCTCTTGTTTCTTTGACATGAATTGCATCGTTACCACCTAAGGACAAAACGATAACATTTATGTTAAATGGGCTTCTAATTTCTCAAGCCACTTTCCATTACCATAAAAGTTCTTCGTTTTCTCCCTCAAAGTAAAAAACAAATAAAGTACAATTAACTCCCTTAAAGATAAAAAGGAATACCTAGTAATTAACATTGTGTATGTTTGCTTTATCAGAAAGGCGTACAGGAGTGGGGTGAAACAGTGGTGAGAGAAACAACTTAGAGAACAAAGGTATAATGTCTAAAGTAAGGTTTGTTTCTCAACACCTCATCCAGAACCAGTCCATGCACCAAAACAGAAAGGTTAGTCGAGTCATCCTATATTAGCATACATTAATTTCTTTCACATAAAAGTATCTGCTAGGAGCTGACATGAAAAGTGTCAAAGAATTTATAAATTGGGGAAGAATGGGATTTCAATACCAGATAAACAAATGTCATGAAGAACCGAATACTAGTTCACAAGCTATAACACCTGAAAATCTTGAATAGTTCATCAATCTCAGAATCTCCAGGGAACAATGGCCGTTGGTTTACCATCTCAGCAAATATACATCCCACCGACCACACATCAACTGGTGTGGAATAATGGCGAGATCCAAGAAGAATTTCTGGTGCTCTGTACCACAGGGTCACCACCTAGAGAAAAGAACCAGTTTTACCCAAAAAAAGGCAATGATCGAAAGCGTTCAATATGCCAGCCACCAAAACCATGAATATGATATGAAATAGACATTCTACTGATTATGATTGTTGTTTGATTCCCACATACTTCTAAGATCACCAAGACCTCAAGTCAGCAAGAAAACAGTTCTTATTTTAGTATATATCAAAGGTGTGGGGGATTTTTTCGGAATCAATCAATAAGTCTTCTAACAAATTAGAGTGCCTTTTCTGGTAGGTTGGAAAATTTACTCCACATTGTGATAAACTAGCTAAATGCAGTCACACTAGGGAAACAAAAATCAGTACACATATTAATACCTCATGTGTAAATGTCCTAACAGGTATACCAAATGCTCTAGCCAGTCCAAAATCTGCAAGCTTCAGTGCATTTGTGCGGCGGTCTATGAGTAAATTCTGTGGCTTCAAGTCTCGATGAAGAACCCTATGAGAATGACAGTAAGCAATACCACGCAAAATTTGATGGAGAAAAGTCTGCAAATGATAGAAACATACAAAATAGACCATCATCATACTAAAGAGCTAGAAGCCAAAATATGTGCATCAACAATGGCAACAAAACATCAACCGAGCTAATCAAAATGTGAAAAAACAATATTACCATCAAGGACGGATATTATAAATCATGAATCAATGTCAAAACATTTCTAATTGCACCAACAATTGGCACATACAAGGACAGCAAGTTATTGCCTATCAGTCACAGGTGAAACAACACTATGCTTTCCTGGTGTTTCAAAGAATTGAACCCCCATACACTGAGCCATTCTTTCACCTTTCTAAACGAAGAGTATGAATAATAATAATAGGCAACTCATAGTCTAGTGATGCTTATGCACATATAATAATACTATTTAATCAGCAGATACTTAAAATAACCATAAAAAAAGTTAAGAAACATCACTAACTTTTATAAGACGTGGGTCCTTTGCAAAATCAGGACAAGAATCCATGTGTTTCTTCAAATCCAAGTCGAGGTACTCAAAAACCAAATATAAGCGCTTTTCACTGTGGACTACATCCTGTAATCTGTCATCAGAATACCAGTAAGAAAATATGTTACACTAAAGATTGCATAATTGCAATGTGCAAAAATTTGCAGCTTCTTAACAACTTTAAGGTACATATTCATTAGAAGAAACTATGCCATTTAGCTTGAAAAGAAGAACCAGTCCAAAAGCATACCATGTCAATATCAAAATCTAAGAAACACTCTGATGAGATACGGTTAGCTATACATGAATATTATAATCATTAAGAAATATCCAAAAAAAGATTCATGACAACCCCCCGTTAACCATTTTTGACACAGCATATAAAATATACATCAACAAGTATAATGTGCATAGTGCCAAAATTGGAGTGCTTAAGGAGCACAAATATTAACAAAAGGAAAATTTCAATTTCAAGATAATCAGAAAAGACAGCAATGGTGGCTAATGGCCAGACAAGCTCCCCAAACATGAGAATAAATACCTGACGATATTGCCATGCTGCATTTCCTTCAACAAGGAAATCTCTCTTATTGCTGTGCTAGGCACACCCTCATCTTCCTGCTCCAAGCGAATCTTCTTCAAAGCTATAGTCTCATTGGTCGTACGATCACGAGCCTTGTACACCACTCCATATGTTCCTTCACCAATCTTTTCAACTTTCTCATACTGCAACACGATTGAGAGTCATAATGAGTGAAACACAGATTGACAGCAACAGATTGGAACCAGCTTTGTTATTTTAAGAAAGGACACCCTTAAAAAAGAAACACTTGCCTGCTCCATTCAGCGTACCTTGAAAGACACTGCAACAAGCACCGAAAAAGATACAAAGAAGGTCAGGTTATGCAAAAATGTTTCAAGACGACAATATTTGCTTACCATGGAATATAAGTAACTTGGGACAAACAAGACAATTTATGCCAGAAAATTCTAAGCCAAACAGGAGGGGGAAAAAAAAGAATAGCAAGGCGTATAGACAAACGCTAAGGGAGAGACAAACATAGAAAAGCATAGATCGGCAGGCAACTCGTTTTCTTCTCTCAAGACAAACATCAGAAAACATACTTCGTATCGACATTCTTCATCAGCATCAATTATGGAGAACACTAATTAGCACAATGTAGCTATAAACGATAACATACATAAATACTGAAACCAAATCTTCAGAGGAAGAAGTAAGCTTACTAGGTCGAGCGAAGAATGAAATCGTACACGAAATTAAAAATAATTCAATCCAAACACATAACACACCCAACTCGGAAACTAACAGCGTGTATTAAATACTCAGAAGCACTATAAAATCACACACCCAACAAAGGCACGCCATCCAGATTTAACAACTAAAAAATCATACAATCACGAATAAAATGTTCTGAAGTCATTCACAGGAGATTGACAAGTAGTGAAGATACAAAGATCAATCAATCTGCTCTTAAAAAACAAAAGGAAAGAGAGAAGCACCGAAAGAGTTACAATCTAAAAGAAATAGGAAGAGACGATGCAGTTAAAAGATAGAGAAAAGGTACCCAAACAAAAGAAGCTTCCAACTCTTTCTTTCTTTCTTCCTTCCTCTACTTTACTGGGAGCGGGAGAGAAAGAGAGGAAAGAGGGGGAAATGCGGTAGACTGGTAGAGTAGAGGACTTGCAACCCAACCCAATGACTCCTTACACCTTAGGTCATTTTTACCCCTCCCTCACCACAATTTGATCCAATCTTTCTCTCTCTTTTTTTTTTTTAGTTTACTTTTGGCGCTTTCCCTAACCAAAAATTTGGTTGCAACTTCGGACTGTTAAATGCTACCTATTAAAAGATTACGTGGCGTGTGGCAATTTTTTCAATGACTATGGGAAATGGTAATTCACACGGTGATCTTCCAACTACGGTCAAATATGTTTACTGTGATATCTTAAAATCCTCCGTGACTTTTAAATAAAGGAGAGAACAGTTTTATTTTTTTTTGGTGAAAAGGGGACGGAGACAATAGACCCCCCGGCTAATGCCTTAAAAAGGCAGTTGAACACTGATCAT
>JANZLC010000005.1:30161699-30172551 GCA_026413385.1 Erythroxylum gracilipes
TTTTCAACTCCATTTCAATCAACTATTCACTTAAACTTTCATAACCAAAACTAATCTTCAAAGTCATCAAAACCAATCCATTCTTTTTCTTTTCCATTCTTTTTCTTTTTATCAAACATAAGCAAAACTTAAGGAAAGCCCAATGTCTTTCATTTCATCAAATGGTCATAGATTTATTTATACTTTTCATTTATTTCTGGAAATCATACTATATTTCCTCATTTAATATTATTTTATATTTTCTAATTTCCAAAGAAAGTTTAGGGTCCAACAATATATATGTAGCGAGATGGGTAATATGGTCTTGGAAAGAAAGGGGAGATTATCAAATTTGATTAAATTGCACCAATGAGGGGAGGTAGAGGTAGTACTATAAGAACAGATGTAATCATGCAAATATGAAGGTGGATTATATGGCCTAGTTGATCTTCTAGGTGTTGAAGGAATTAAGACAAATCCAGGTAAAGCAGAAGGAATAAGAATAGACAAAAGAATAGATCTGTGTGAGGAGGGGATAGATGTAGGAGTGGAGGTTGGAAAAGGATCATGGAATGAAGAAGTAGGGTGAGATTCAGATTGGAAGAAAATAGGATGGGGAAGAGTAACATCAGAATCTTCGTGAGGGCTATGGTGAAAAGGGAAAAGATGTTCATGAAAAATGACATTCTGTTGGAATATACTCTATAAGAAATAAGATCATAGACTTTATAAGCCTTTTTGCCATAAGGGTAGCCAATAAAAAAGCAAGGATGAGCTCTAGGTTGAAATTTGGATCTGTGGCATTTTTGAGTAGCAACAAAACATAAGTGGCCAAATTTTTTAAGGTGGGAATAGTTGGGTTTTTGATTGTGGAGAAATTCATATGGGTTTTATGGTTTAGGACTGTTGAAGGCATTCCATTTATAAGATATATGGCAATTAAAAAACATTCTCCCCATAATTTGATAGGTAATTTAGACTAAAAAAATATAATGATCTAGTTGTCTCAAGTAGGTGTTTATGTTTTCGCTCAACAATTCCATTTTGTTGAGGAGTATCCATATAAGAAGTTTGATGTAAAATGCCTTTAGTAGTATAAACTTTAGTGTCAGAAAACTATAAGGCATTATCGAATCTTATGGCTTTCACATAAGCATTAAACTGAGTTTCAATGAAAAGAATGAATAATGTGAGAATAGGGAAGGCATTACTCTTATGAGATAAGAGATGGATCCAAGTAGCCATTAAGAAATCATCAACAATGGTGAGGAAATATTTATATCTATTATAAGTTGCATATTGATAAGGCCCCCGTATATCAATGCGAAACAATTAAAAAACACAAGAAGTGGAGGTATCACTTGTAGGAAAAGAGGATCTTTGATGTTTAGCTTGTGGATAAATTTGACAAACAGAATTACTTTTTTGAATACAAGGAAGACTATTTATATGTTTCATGCTATCAAAAGAAAGATGACCTAATCTACAGCGCCAAAGGTCAGTGATAGACATGACAGATACAACAGCAATAAATCATTTTTATTAACAAAAGAAGAACTTATGCTAATAGACAAACTAGCAGTAACACCACTCTTATCTTTGCATGGATTTGTATCAATATAGTAAAGACCTCCTGACTCTTTATAAAGGTGCAGGTGCTGCCTCATTAAAGGGGCTTGAATGTAGCAAGAATGAGGTGTAAAGACAACATTAGAGGAGAGATTTTTGGAGAGCTAGCTAGAAAAAATCAAATTGAATTGAAAATTAGGAACATGAAGAGCATTATGCAAAACAATATCAGGGGTAAGTCTAATGGTGCCAATATGTTGAATATGTTCTTTCTTACCATCTGGCATTGTGATAAAATAGGCTTGTTTCAAAGGTATAAAAGTGTCAAAAAGATGTAAATGGGGGTCACATGGTCAGTGGCTCCACTATTAATAATCCAATTGAGATTAGGCTTAGAAATGTAGAAATAAAAAGACTTACTAGCCAACAAAGTAGAAGATGAATCTGGAGAGTGAATAGGGGAAGAACTCTCTAGACTGTGCTTGCTTAATAGAGCAATCAACTGATTATACTACTAATGAGTGAGGCTGGGAGGTGCAAAACTACCGGCAAGATTGTCATAGTTGCACTCATAAGTGTTCTGAAATTGTGCTTCGCCCCCATGTTGTTGAACTGAGGCTGCTACCTTTTTTCCTCTTCTAAACCCTCCTTTCTTTTTTTACAACTTAAAGCATTTTTCAATTGGATGTCCTGGCTTCTTACAATAATTGCAAAACAGATTACTCTTTCTCTTATTGAACTGAGTTTGCTACTGTAAATGAGGAAAGTTTTGGTAATTTCCTGTGCCAATAGTGCCAGAGAACCTTTGTTGAGAAACAAAACCAAAAGAATCAACAATGATAAGTGCAAAGGAGTGAATTTCCCTTTGTCTCTCTTCTTGGAGGATCATACTGTAAGCTTGTCTTGAAGGTGGCAGAGGATTGAGCATTAAAATATTTCCTCTTATATGAACATAATCATTGTTTAATCTCATAAGGAATTGCATCAGTTGCTAGTTTTGCATTGAGAAGTCATTGCAGGGCTAAAAGCATAAGTACATGGTGGTATGTTGATTAAAGTCCCATATTCATCCCATAACCTCTTGCATTTAGTGAAATATTGCCTTGAAAAATTGTGTTGAGATCCTTTTATACTTAAAAAATTCTAGTTCCAAAAGAAAGACCATATCTCTATCCTAATTATTCCCAAATCTATTGAGCTGTAGAGCAATATAACACACTTTTTGCTATATCCTTTTCCTCAGAATGTAAGAGCCATGAGATGACCATGCTATTGCATCTTTCCTAGTGAGGAAGAAGAGGAGATCCAGTAACGGGTCATTGATAGCCTCCATTTACATGTCCAAGCTTATTCTTGGCAGTAAGTGAGACCTCACAAGAACACTACCATTGACCATAATTCTCCCCTTGAAGAGGATGATTGGAGAGCATGAAATTTGGATGATCTGAATAGTTAAGATATAATTCATATGAAGGATCCAGGACAAATACAGCAAGAGTGTCAAATGAATGAATTTTAATCACCATTAATGAATTTTGGAGAAAAATGTTCTTTGAGAGATTTTAGGAAATAGTTGTTGTACAACAAATGGAAATGAACAATTTAAAGGAAATGTGATCAAATCAAACAATGAAGATTGAAGAATTTGTATTGAAAAGAACATATTGAAACAAAAATGAATTGAATTCCTAGATTAATAAAGCTAGATTGATCGATGAAACAAATCAAAAGATGAACAAAAATGTTTGTATTTAATTTTGATGTAAGAATGATAGATTGATGAATTAAAACAAACAGCCAAAAAAGAAGAAATCAGAACCAATACCTACGAATTCAATCGAGCTCAAGGCTTTGATACCATGTCATTTCACTAACTCTGATGAACATTCACCAAAACTCTCACATCACAAGCACATAGCCATGGCGAAAACTATAGAGAATTGAGAGAGAGAACAAGTGTTTTATTCAACTTTAGCTGGGAACAATGAATGGAAAATATATATTTTGTTACATTCTCTCTTAGGAAGACTATATATATATATATATATATAGTTACAAAAGGAAATAAGTTAGTTACATTGAGATTAATAAACACTAAGGCGGGAGATTCTTCTGTAACAAACTTGTCAGCGTGGCAATAGGGCTAGTACCCTCCATCAACATGAGACGTAAGATTTCTCGCATCGGCAATGAGCTGATGTGTTGCTCCTTCGTCCATAATCTAATTATGCATGTTTGAAGGAATTGTTGGTGGGGTATAATCGATAAAAGTTTTAATGTTTGTGGCTTGATGAGGTTGTGCTCTTAGAGTTGTGCATTGTCGTGCTACATGACCATGTCCATGAAAATTGTGACGTATAATTTTGTTGTTATTTGGATTGTTGTATTGTCCAAAATTGTTTAATAAGTTTCAGCCTCCCCTTCCCTTTCCTGTAGATCATCCACCTATTCCTCTTGCAAAACTTTTTTGTCAGCCTAAGTTGTTGCTTTAATGACTAGTATAAAGAGCAATTATTTGAACACTTTCTTTGACTATAACATCTTTTTCATTGACAAGATTTTCTTCTTTATTGAGAAGAAGTCCAGACAGGTCATGATAATATACCAGATCCATACGATGTTCAAGACCTCAGACAAAGGCCTTATATCGATTGCCTAAACGATCAGTTATGAGTTATACAAAATCTTCTTCTAAAATTGAGCTTTTCAATGCAATGAGTTGATCAAATATACCTTTTGCTCTTTATAAATACTGAGTGATTAACTCTGAATTTTCTATCTCCAGGTAGAAGAGTTTAAACTTTATAGTTCTCACTTGAACTCTTAAACTAGTAGCATACGTGGTTGTAAGCTTTTACCAAGCATTTATTGATTACAAATCATATACATGGTTTGGTTCATTGTTAACGATTTATAGAGTAGATGTTATTATACCATTGACATGATAAGTTAATTTGTAGCTGTTTGATATTGGCATCAATTAGGCTTTCCATAATAGATAATTGATTGCATTTTGTGCTATAGGTAATTGTTAAGCAACATTTAGTGAAGTAGAGACTGTGTTTTGCGTTGTCGTAGTGGAGGTTGAAATAATATTCACATCAGCCATGGATTGTTAGACCATTTTTTAGATACCATAAAAGAATTATAGTAGAAATCTCTTCAATGTATTATTAACATGGACGAATAACAATATATATACAAGAGAGCTCCATACCATCAATATATGCGGAATGTTATTGTTTTAGTTATGTTTATGAGGAATGTTGGTGTTTGAGTTATGTTTATGAGGAATGTTAGAATTTAAGTTATGTTTAGGAGGAGTTGGTGTTTTACTTATGTTATGAGGAATGTTGTTGTTTTATGATTATACGGAATGTTGGTGTTTGAGTTATGTTTAAGTGGAATGTCATGTTTGAGTAATGCTTTTTTAGGAATGTTGATGTTTGACTTATATTTATGCAAAATGTTCTTGTTTGACTTATATTAATGTGGAATGTTGATGTTTAACTTATGTTTATACGTAATGTTGATATTTCAATTATAATTATTCAATATAATGGCACCTGGTAAAAATAAGGGCAAAAAGGTGGCAACTACCAAAATTGATATGACCCCACAATAACTAGATTAATTTGACCCTATCGAATAACAACCATCGAGTTCATCTACACCACCTATAATTGGACTTATGCTTAAATACATATTTACATGTTTAATATGCTTTTTCTTATAATTATTTTTTTGTTGTCAGGTTCGAATATAGCATCAAAAAAAAGGTAGAGGTGTCACTAAAAATTCTGAGTTACAACGCATGAATGTTGCAATGGAACAACAAGTTATCTATGCATATTGATACCGCGTTGTGTCATCATATTGACAAGATTCAATTGGCTAAATTATCTAGTGAGTTAGGTGTCATTGTCAGGACTGAATTGCCTTGCCTTCAACATGCCAAGCATTTGAAGTAAGACAACTTGCTACAGAATGTTTTGGACCAAGTTTCGGTAGTTTTTCAATTTATTTAATTATATGCAATTTTGTTTTACTTATTTAAAGATTAATTTAACTTTTACATGTTGTTCACAGATGAAGCTCAATATCATCAATATCAAGAACTCCCAAATTTCAAGTTATGTGAGTTCACTGTTGAAACAAAGGGCGAAGGATCATCGTTATCGATTCTATAAATACTACAAATCTTTTCCTTTGGATGAAGAGGCAAGGAGACATGTTCCTGAACAAGTGACTCCAGATTAAGGTTTGACTTCTTTCTCTTACTTCTATTAACGAATATTTAAGGTTACATAATTTAATGACTATTTCTTTTCTTTATTTAGGAAAAGTGTGAGAAAATTAAGGTTAACATAGGAAAAATGAAAACTCCTCATAACACCGGCTCCAAATCATTTGTTGTCATACGAAAAGAATTTGTAAGTTCTTTGTTTAAAAGTTATTATTATATCAGTAAATACAATATTATCTATTTTGTTTCAAATTTTTTCATAAAACAAAGTCAGAATCAACTACATGGGGAAGAGTATGATAGACTCTACAAACTGACATACTACAAGGAAGGTGAAGGTTGGGCGTCTAAAGAAGCAGAGAATAATTATATAAGTATAAAAATTCTATTTTTTAAGTTTATTTATTTATGTAGTGTTAACTAATAATATTTGAATTAAATCTTGATTTTCTTTTTTAAATTTTAGAATAAGATACAAGAATTGTTGCAAAGATTGTTGTCTGACAGAAATGAGCCAAATGTAGATGACATTTGCAACAACGTTCTTAGTATAAGATCAAGCTACATCAAAGGTCCTAAGTTTAGGCCTAAGCTAATTGGTTCTTTGTCATCAAGACCAACATATATAACGACACTTCAAAAGGAAAAACAGTCGCTTAAGACTAAATTACAACATAGTGAAGAAAAGTTATATCGTACTGAAGAAAAGTTTGAACGTACTGAAGAAAAATTACAACATAATGAACAAAAATTAGACCGTACTGAATAAGAGTTGACCAAGCTTAAAAAGATGGTCAAAGTATGTAAGTAGTTGTGACAATGAGGAGTCTTATTCTGTACATAAGTCTTTTTGTTAACTTTTATAATTAACATTTAATTACATTTTATTTTTATATAAAATCCTTCTAATTTTTAATTACTTTAATTTTTATTTTCGCTTACTTAATTATAATTCAAACAATGTTACCAACAATAATTCAAACAATGTTACTTAATTATAATTAAAAAATGTTACAAACAATAAGATGGATTAAAAAATGCTATCAATAATTATAATTAAATGATAAATTTTCAATAGGAAAGTGTAGTACAAAAATCAAAATTTGTCAACAAAACTTTTTAGCTACAATTACAAAATCGCCACCAAAATTTTTTAGTTACGTTCCATAAAACATCGCCAATAACCTTTACCTATGTTCTAAAAATATAGCTAAATATATTTTGCTACCAAAAATAAATCATCACTAAATATTATTACCTACGCATATGTTAACAAAGCTAATAATGTTTAGCCACGAAAAAGAAACATCGCAATACATCATTCGCAACAATTTTTTTAATCCTCGCTATCTCTTTTTGCGACATATCCATGATCGAAGCAAAATATATTGTGCGACGATTTTGTGAAAACCGAAAATGTTGCAGATAATATTTAACTACCGAGATTTGACGACCATTCATGTGACGACTTTTTATTGTTGCTAAAAAGTTTTTGCGACAAATTTAGTCTTTCAACGAGAAAGTTTATGTCTCCAAAATTTTTTTCTTTTGTAGTGATGGTTGTTCTAAAAAAAGATAATGATAAGAAAAAACTAATCTAAGTCGTATACCAAACTAAGATAAAATAAGAAAATTAGAGCTAGAGCCATGTAATAGGATAAATATTCAACAAATCATATTTATCCTTGTCATAATCTTTATCCTTTATCATAAGACACTAGGTAAACCCCGACAGAAGACTTGTACAAATTTGGTTCCAAAAGCATCTAGATCAAAGAGACTCCTCTAAACCGAATGTTAGTCGTAAGATGAAGTGTTGCTTTTGTCTCATACTTGGTGCGAGTTTAGTGACTTAATTGTGGGTTGTTTGGGTTTTGATGGGAGTGGCAACATGTACTTCATTATATGAAGCTATTTCAATGCATTGCATATGGTTGAAGAACAGCAAAATTAATTAATTAATGATACTTGACTCGAAACCAATGACAAAAAATGAGTTTTAAATACAACTTTTTAAAATTATCTATTTTGTCAGGGCCACAGCCTAACACAGCTTAATGACAGTGGCACCATGGTGACTAACTACGAGACGAGATCTTCTGTCTATTTTTTTTTTTTTTGTTCTTACTCTATTTCATAACTTTCAATTATTCATTTATACAAGACTCATGTAAGATTCACATATACATTTACATAAATAAATAGGGTCACAGCCTAACACAGCCTAATGACAATGACACCATGGTGGCTAACTACGAGACGAGATCTTCTGTCTATTTTATTTTGTTCTTACTCTATTTCATAACTTTCAATTATTCATTTATACAAGACTCATGTAAGATCCAAATATACATTCACATAAATAAATAGCTAAAATTTATATGATAGAATAGAGACAAAGATAAAATTAACAAAAGACCTGAGTCACTAAATACCCCCTTTACCAAGAGCTCGTGGTCTTGGTGTTGCAAGTGATGTGACCCAGTATGAGTGAGATTCTCTACTTTATCCATAACTAGTCTTCATGCATCTCCATGTGCAATACTGATGTGCAATAGTATAGTGATGTGACCCAGTATTGCATCTCCATGTGCAATAGTACCCTTCACACGCATAAAATGTTCTCTACCTTCTCCATACCTAGCCTTCATGCGCTCTTTCTTCCTCCAAAGCCCTCACTAGCTCTCTTTATATTGTTTCCGTATCTCGAGTTCCAGCCAACAGAGATCAAGCAATAAGACGATGAATCGAGCGAAGGGCAAAGTTTGTGTGACAGGGGCTTCTGGCTTTTTAGCTTCTTGGCTTGTCAAGCGACTACTCTTAGCCGGATACCAGGTGATCGGAACAGTAAGGGATCCTGGTAATGAGAGGAAATTAACGCACCTGTGGAAGCTAGAAGGCGCAAAGGAGAGACTCCAACTGGTTAAGGCCGATTTAATGTTAGAGGGTAGCTTCGATGAAGCAATCAAGGGATGCCATGGTGTGTTCCACACCGCTTCACCTGTCCTGAGACCATCGTCTGATCCAAAGGCATGTTCTTGTCCAACTGTTTATTTTTGGAAATGCCAGTTTTCTGTCTGTAAATCTGATATTGCTTATGTATAATCTCTTGCATTTCATGGTGTTGGGTAAGAGAAGAATAATTAATTGGACAATATGACATAATGCAAAGAATTGGTTTTAATTTCTTCACATTCAGAAAGAAATCTTGGCACCAGCTGTTGAGGGGACACTCAATGTTTTGCGCTCCTGCAAGAAGAACTCATCTCTAAGGCGTGTGGTTCTCACCTCATCATCATCAACAATACGAGTAAGAGATGATTTTGACCCGAAAATACCCCTTGACGAGTCATCATGGAGCTCTGTGGATCTCTGCGAGAAACTGCAGGTATAAATATCCAGCACATATACCGGAGAACATTGCATTACATTCATGTACATATCAAGCAACGTTGGTCATGTTTAACATCTACTCTATGTACGTGCATGGGTCTCGTCAATTGATGGGAAAGCTATGGTATGCGTTATCGAAAACTCTAGCTGAAAGAGCTGCATGGGAATTCTGCAACGACAATGATATTGATTTGGTCACAGTGCTTCCCTCTTTCGTGGTCGGGCCTAGTTTGCCACCTGATTTATGTTCCACTGCATTTGATGTCCTTGGCTTGCTTCAAGGTAGATATGCAATTAATTTACTCCCCCTTGTAATCTCTCAAACTTTCATGATTAGACGGCTTAATATATATTGCATTTAGTTATTACTTTGATGTTTCTAAGAGGAAATTAACAGGACAAGTGGAGAAATTTCAATGGCATGGAAGAATGGGATACGTCCACATAGACGACGTTGCACAATGTCACATACTTGTTTATGAGCAGGAGAGTGCCAGTGGCCGATACCTTTGTAGCTCAATAGTATTAGACAACAATGAATTGGTGTCCATTTTATCTGCTCGCTATCCCTCACTGCCTATCCCAAAGAGGTTCGTCTTATAAACAAGTAACTACATAACTACATAACTTCCAATGGAAAGAATGTTGACTAATAAAAGCTTTGACTATATGGTACCCATAGCTATGATGAAG
Organism: Erythroxylum gracilipes; assembly: GCA_026413385.1. Classification (NCBI taxonomy): domain Eukaryota; kingdom Viridiplantae; phylum Streptophyta; class Magnoliopsida; order Malpighiales; family Erythroxylaceae; genus Erythroxylum; species Erythroxylum gracilipes. The sequence continues at coordinate 30,171,580 of JANZLC010000005.1, forward strand.
TGTGATTCTGACCTTTTTTTAGTCATCAACACTATATATTAGGAACTAAATGGACTTGTTTTTAGATGCAATATTCCTAGCTTGCTTGATAAGTATACGTCAATCAAATCAAAAGATCTACATATAATTGAGTTTTCTCATATATATATATATATATATTGGCTATCAATAATCATTTCAACACTATAAACAAGTTATTTTGAAGTTAAAGAATCATGACAGTGGTTGGAAGTATATATTGTCAGGTTTGAGGAATCAAGTAGACCACGTTATGATTTCAACACCTCAAAGCTGAAAAGCCTAGGATTCAAGGAGTTCAAGTCCATTCAACAAATGCTCGATGATTGTGTGGCTTCGCTCGTGAAAGAGGGCTATCTCTCGCTTCCTCTCGTTTGAAGGTTCATTCCACATGTAATTTCACTTAAATAATGGACGTAAGATAAATATTTGAACAAGCTTAATTTTGTTCCTAAAGTTAACTCTTGATATTATACTTCAAACTTAAATCTATGCAATTCCATTTACACGGTTACAATCTATATATTAATGTGTTGGGTCGAAAGTTGAACTATGTACTTTTAATTTCACACAGACAAAGCTAGATTTAAATACACTGAAACTGTCTTCTAAGTTTGGTTGAATCTACTCAAATCAGGTCTGTACCTTTAAAACACTAATCTCTTCACATAAGTTTAGTAGGTGAAGTAAGGGTCGACGGTTTAAATAGTATTCCTTAACATTTTTCAAAAGGTTTACATAAATTCTTGTCAATGGTATCACGTTAGACCTTAATATTTTTAGAAAGATATTAGTAAAACCTTAAACTCAAATGAACTTAGGTTTTCAGTTATTAGCAATGTTTTAAAAACCGGACCGGACATCGAACCAGTCCAAAGAAAGGTTTAAGGTTTAGAGGTTCAACCGGTAGTGAACCGCTATCAAACCGGAATATAATAAATAAGATGAAAATTT
>JANZLC010000005.1:30189122-30199317 GCA_026413385.1 Erythroxylum gracilipes
CTAACAACAGCTTGACAACTATATACAACCTGTTGGAGCAATTTGCATTGAACATGCAAGATTTCTGCTAAGTGTTTGTTTCTATGCAAGTTCATCAATTAAATTAAGAACCAAAAGGTGAAGTGGATAGAAATAAGCAACTTTTTAAAACTGAACTGAGGATGGTTTCATTTTTCTGCCTTTGTTAAACTAACAATACTAAAGTGAAGTAAGCTTACAATTTGAACTTTGACTAGCAGTTGAGCTGGAAAAAAATGTCAGAAAACAAAGGCGCAAACTATCTTGCACTGACAGGGCCTTTGCCGGATTTGACATCATGGTCAAGTGCAGTTCCTGGGCATTTGAGTGAAAATGTTATGCAATGGAGGCCTTGTAGCTCTGTTAACTGACAGATTATATTGTTCAATTGGTTAAGCTATCACTAAAAGGTGCGACTCTTGAAACTCAATAATCATCCAGATGATTATTACACGAGATGACCAAGTACAATTACTGTTATGCATTATGTTGTCAGTATTATGATTTCACCTTTATCGTACTGCAATCTTGAAAAGTAAGCTAGTGGGAATGGATGATTGTGCTGCTGAGAAGTGTATAATGGATCACATTGGAAGATTCGAATCACAAAAATAGCCTCTTTGTAAAAATATAAGGGTAGGGGGGGTTTCAAATACTTAGTTTTGACGTGATCTATTTTTATTCAAATATTATGCTTTTCAGTATGATTTTCTTGTCAAAATTAGGTTGTATGTAGATTGCAATAAATATGGGTACAATAATGTATAACACAGCCTACTCTGTTGGTACTTTAAATTGTGCTACAAAAAAGCTGCAATGAGCATTGACTGGAAATTTCCATCTGGTGAGGTTGGAAAAGTTCACTTTCAACTGGTGTTTAAATACCAACAGGCTGTCCTGTTTAAAAACCTAGGCTGCAGCTCTGCTTCAAAAAACCACTAAGGCCTACCTATGCTTCAGTCGCTGTACAATAGCTATTCTAAGATGGTAGACAAACTACTAGCAGAATAACTATATCACCAGCAATAAAAAGAGAGAGTAACAAAAGGCATCAGGGAGATTCAGTAGTTCACTATGCTGCATTTGCTGTATATACCATCCGGTGACAGTTTTGCAAGCTTAGTGGCATTTCCATTCGGGTAGAAATTCACCTTCTGTATGCTTTTATCCACTCCGTTTGGGAACTTGTGAGCTTGCAGGAGAGGGTCCAATTGTCCACACGATGCTGCAATGAGTCCTGCATTTAAGATGAAATGTCAGTCATGTAAACGTGAAAGCCAACTGAAATCACAATTTCTTAATCAAGCTCAACACTTGTCAAGACCAGAGCAATAAACAGCAAAGTAATGTTAGGTTATGGACTTGTGTTCGTACTTCCGAGGGTCAACCCAGAGACCCCGTGAATACACTAAACAAAGGTGCTCATCTAAGTTTGAAATGCAATCAGGAATCTAGAGAGGTACCTGTAAACAAGGGAGAAGGTTTGCCGGGTCTAGATTTGAACTCAGGATGGAATTGAACACCAATATAATAGGGATGATTGGGCAGCTCAACAATCTGCAATTTCAATTTTACGCCAAAAATGCAACTCTCAATCACTTCCAGACTATTCAAACTAATTCCAGATCAAAATGCTTTTTAAATAAATATTAAATAGTAAGAATAGTCAATACCTCCATTCGTTGTCCAGTTTCATCTTTTCCTGTAAACGAGAGACCAGCATCCTCCAGATGTGCTACCATGTCTGGATTCACCTGCAAAAGAAACATCGGCCATACTTCTATTAAATGACAGAGACTTGACCTTTTCTTATTTACTTCATGTGTACTCTGATATAGCTTTGTATTCTCTACTGATATAAGGTTATTTGATTTAGAAAGAATAAAGTTTGTCCTTTGTTGTCTAAACATTTTCGGTCAACTCAAATCTTACAAAACTTGTGTAAAATAACTTGTACTCCCATACCTCATATCTATGCCTATGTCTTTCATCGATGAAGCTTTTATTGCCGTATCTGACAGAGTACAGCCAAAAAAGATCAGCTAATCAGCTAATCTGAGACATGTCCACGGAGCAGAAACTTTGACAACATTTATTTCTCAGATTAAGGAATTCCGGTTAACTTGTGAACAACCACATCTTAGGCATGTGTTTTCCCCGAGATTTATGACATGACTATGTTAACAGAGTTTTACAAAGTAGCTTATTCACAAACAAATTGATGCCACTTACAATTTTGCAGATTTGGAGTCCATGATTTTAAAATACGTCCTCCTAGAGCCAACACGCATGGTGCCTCCCATATGAGTTTTTGAACCCTGTTGGAAGGCAAAAGTTCCAAATTGAGCACGAAAAAATGAGAGAAAATTAGGTTACATAGGGTAAATCTCAAGCTAGTTAAATGTCAGAACCTCAGGCATGAAAATCACACAAGGATTCTTAGTCTCGGGATCAAATTCCTCGCTGTTAGCATCATGCAGACCGAGAACAGAACGTGCAAACTCAATAACCGCAATTTGCATTCCCAGACAAATGCCAAGGAATGGTTTTTTATTCTCTCGCGCATACTTAGCAGAAAGAATTTTCCCTTGAACACCTCTGTCACCAAATCCCCCTGGCACAAGAATGCCGTCGGCACCCTGAAAATAGAAGCTATTAAGAAGGCTGCAAAATGAGGTGGGCATTTCTTAAGGGAGCTTAGAAAGTTTCTTCTACCTTTCACTAATATCAGAAATTAAGCAATAGCTGTACAAACCTTTAACAATTTCCATGCAGCTTTGTAAGCATCAGGATTCTGCAAGAACAGAAGAAACTCGAGGTTTTTAAAATTTTCAAGGATCTATCAAGCAAACATTTATGACTTCAAATTAATGACCTCTTTAGCTGTTTCTTCTTCAAGGTCAGTAGCTGCTACCCAATCCACAACAAGTTTCTTGCGCCTATTAACAGATGCATGCAAAAGAGCCTGTGAAGAACAAAAATAATTTTGTAATCGACAGTAACAGATATCCCAATTCTCTGGCTACATAAATTACACCACTTCTTGCACAACTTTTCAGACACTTAGACATTGCTATGAAACTTGATCAAAGCATATAATACAAGCAAGCGGGTCATTCCATACCTCTATAATGATTAGGAAGAAGTTTCCAAGGGAAATGGCTTTATAACATAAGAATTGACGAGATAGGAAGACTTTCAGTAGACTTTCTTTTTTCCCTTCATGTTACAATTATCCATAAGGAGGTAATGGAAAAACAAAACGGGCGCTGGTATTGGGTACTGTTTATTGCAAGCTCACAGCGTTTTTAACTCACTTTTACAGAGTTTCTCTAAAGCATCAGTTGTCTTTCTCTTCTTGAGCATGCTAGCTACTATCAACGGATGACAATTGCAAAATGTTCAAGCCACTTAAAAACTGGTTAAGTCCCAATTGAATATTTGTAGTTACTCTAAGAATACAAAATTTTAATTTTTATATTAAAAATACTAAGAAGCATTATTATAAAACAAGAATAGCACCTGCCATTTCTGCTAAATTCAGTCATATGAAGACAAACTTTTTGACAGAAAAAAAGTTCAAAGTAAATAGGAACATGATGCGGAAAGTACCTTCAGTACAGAAAGGTAAGCATCTGGAAGGCCTGTATACTTCCCAACCATGGCAATTCGAACCTGTTATGTAAAAATTAATGACGCCATTGTCAACAAGTGAACAGTGACAATTGGTAAATAGTTGAGTCGACATTTTCTCAGGACTTACCTGCTCATCTAACTTGTCACAAATTTCAGCCCTTCTAGTCCAGTCTCCTAAATTTGGTTCCCTTGCATTTCTGCAAATTAGAAGGCATGATAGTATAGGGGTGTCAGGAAAAGAAGATATCACTGAAGACCATTTGGTCTATGCATCAAAAAAGGAGAAATAAGGAAGTGTAGGTTCATTAGACAAACCCATTAAGGTTCAGAACTCTCAGAATTGCTTCATGAGCCCTTTGATCCTAAAGGAGGATAACAAAATAACATTATAATTCTAAAGTTGGAAGCTGCAGCGCACGTTAAAAACAATCTCAAAGCTGGAATAGAAGTACTTACTCTTAAAAGTAAAGGAATATGCCAGATGTTGGGAACATCATAGAGTGTGACTATGTTCTCTGCCTGGATATGTTATTTGGTCTCAGTAATTTGGGCAAAGTTTCTGAAGTGATATGTAAGAAAAATTCATATTCTCGTCAACATACCTGTACATGGCAAAACTGAGAGAGTTTCTGCTTTACATTCTCATCAAGTGCCTGCAAGACATTTTCAACCTTATAACACAAATGAAGCCAACTAAAATGTGGTTTTGTGTGTCATCTCAGTGAAAGTGTTGAAGACAGAGATAGGAAGCAACCGCTGTGCTGCGACATGCTAGGATATTTGGTGTCAATCCTAGACCTCGTAATCCTCGAACACTGTGCTGAGTTGGTTTTGTTTTCTGCAGAGAAATAGCATTTCTGAAGCTTCAGTGGACGTATTTATCCATACAGTTATGATAATATTGAGAAGTTGTCCGGAAATTCACCTGTTCACCGACGACATTTAAAACAGGCACAAGACTGACATGAATTAAGCAAAAGTTACCAGCACCTGAAATAAAAAATAGTAATTAGAAGAACTTGGTAGCATTGGAAGGCTAGAGGCAAACATATAAACTGTGTCACAACAATGTTCTTACCCACACGGTATGAGAACTGTCCTAAAGCCTCGATGAATGGCATGGATTCAATGTCCCCTAAACGCAGGAAAGTTGCATATGAGTTGTGACTGAAAGAAAAACATGGGGAAAGCTGAATATAAATTAAGTACCTATGGTTCCACCCAATTCAATGACGCAAACATCTGCAGGACCAGGCATTCCATCTACTGGTATCACTGCCACACGTTCAATCCACTCTTGAATGGCATCCGTGATGTGAGGGACAACCTAGAATTTGCAAGAATACACGGGTACTACATAAACATGTAAAGACCAGGTAAGCAGCAACCAATTTTAGTGATGAGTTCAGAAACAAAATGAAAACCTGCACAGTTCTCCCCAAATAATCTCCCGTTCTTTCTTTATTAATAACAGCCTAACAATTAACAACAAAAGGACTAATTAATAAGGTAACAAATTTATGAAACAATAAGAACTTGTCCCGTTTAAGAAACTTGCCTGGTAAATCTTTCCGGTAGTAATGTTGTTATCACGCGTCAGTTTGATACCTAGAAATCTCTCATAATTTCCAAGGTCCAGATCCACCTTCAAACATCAAATAAACAAGTTAGCTTCTAAAACTTGGATACTTTTTCTTTCCTTTTGTTTTATGTTCATAAAATCACTTCCCCATTGATATTAAGTTATATACTGTGAAGGTCCGATGAGTATCAACTGGATATCAACCTTTTCGTAGTTGTTGATTAATTTTCAGATTTAACCAAAATAATCACCCCCAAAGTTTATCATCAGATCGATTAGAAGCTGACAGAGTTCAAAACTGACTATCACAATCAGAAGGTAATGAAAGGTAGAAAATTTTGAGATACTGAGATTACAAAATGCTAAGCAAAAGCATAGAAAGCTCGTATACCCTTCTACAAAACTTGCCCCCTTAAGCTTTTAGAAATTGGTTTAGGTGATAAAAGAAGCTTTCTACTTAGAAGCGTACCTCACCACCGTCATCTAAAACAAACACTTCTCCATGCTCGAAAGGTGACATTGTCCCAGCATCGGTGTTCAGGTAAGGATCTGAATTGATATTATTTCCCAACAAAAAAAAAACCCAAAAAGAACAAAAAAGGGAAAGAAGGGGTTAAAGAAAATAACCCAAATCATGAAAAGTTTGAAAAGAAATCAATGTGAACACAAGACAGGCAAAGGAAAAGAGAAAAGAAAAGGGCAGATACTTCTTAAAGTTGGATCAACATGGAGAACTAAAATAAGACAAAAAGTAAAGCCAAGAAGCACCTTATCCTGATAACCTAAAAACAGAACAACTGAAAATTACATGAAAGAGAACATATTCTCTTATTTTCCTCTGCAACCCAAAGTTAAATGAACAAAAGTAATTTAAAAAAACACGATAATGCCTCCTTTTCGTTTTCCTTTCTGGGTTTTCGGGAAACAGATAGAAAGAGAGTTGTGAGATGAACCTCATCTCCCAAAAGGACACTTCTTTTTCTCAGTTTCAACTGCACGGGAAAGATTTGCAAGAGAAAAGAAGGTTTGAAGGAAAAAACAACGCTAGCCAAACAGTAAAATTAAAACAATGCATATGCACTCAAAACTAATTTAAGAAGCAGTGAAGAAAATTTTAGAAGGAACAAGAAGAAGAGAGAGAGGGAAAGACCTATTTTGATGGAAGTAACACGAAGTCCGCAGGCCTTAAGAAGCAAACCAATGCTACTAGCAGTCACTCCTTTGCCCAGTCCACTTACTACACCTCCAGTGACCAACACGTACTTCATTTTCTTCATTTCTCCCACTTTCTTACTTGTTCTTCCTCTCTGATCTCTTTTCTTCCCACCAAAAAAAAAAACAGAGAGAGAGATGACCATTGGACCAAGAAAAACATAAAAGAAACAAACACAACTGGGTTCTCATTGTTTTCTAAGTTATCTAATCACTAGAACACAGAGTTAATGCCCCTTCATTTCATGGTTTCTTGTTTTATTGGGTTCATTAACACAATAATCAAGACAAAACAGCAGTATTAACAGCAGTAGCACTAGTACTTGAAGTGGTACTAAGAATAGATATAGAAACCTTGGACTGAAGAAGAAGCGCCAATTATCTGTAGACTTGTTCCCTTTGTTTAAAGAAGAAAGAAGTCGTTCTGGAATTTCGCTGATAATCGGTGTGTATATATATATCCACCCGTGAGAAAAGCAAAATGGAGACAAAGCAGTCCACCAAGTTGAACTTAATGGTCAAGTTCTGAACTTGGTCTAGAAGTACAGTACAGTCAATCTTGCGTTTAGATTGGGTTAGGGAAGTGGAGGAAGAAGATAAATAATTAAGACAGGAAATGAAATGGTATGCTGAAAACCAGAAGCAAATGTTTGATGTTGGACTGGAAATATTGGCTTGGCAACGGCACCCTTTTTTATAGTGAGAAAAGGAGACGATGTGGTTCTCCTTTTTCCTCTCGTTTCTTCCCCTTCCCTCTCCTCATTTTCATTTTACATTTGTTTAAGCCAAAAGTGAAAAGCCCATGATAAATCACACAAATCAATTTATTCTTTTTCTAAGATAAGAGGAGAGTAACAATTAGTTGACTTCGGAACGGGTTTACATTTCATTTTCTTCTTATTTTCTGTCGCTCTGTTTTATCAATATAATGCTCATAAAATAAAATAAATACAGAATCTATTATTAAATTTCCAGGTTACTTACTTACTGTTAGACCAAATAAAAACTGTTTAAGTAACTTTATATGCAAAAAGAGGTTATATTAACTTATTAGTAAATTTGGTAAAAGTAAGATTGTGGGTTCGAACCACTCTCATGTATGCCATCGTTTAAAACTTGGGATCAGAGCTTTGCCTTTCGTAAGAGATTTACCCGACTCGAGTGGGGATTAATCTAAGTGTGGTTGGTTTAAATGTATTTTCTCATAATTGGGCCCTCCTAAAATACCTCGTGGAGAAAAAAAAAATAAAATAAAGAATAGATTTTATTTTCGTTTAAAAAAATAATATCCAAGATTAGGTTTACTAATTTTATATCAATGAAAGGCAGGAATAGGATAGTGATTGCCCCTCTGCCAATTAGAATCTAGCAATGATGTCAGAACAATTGAGGGCGGGGACGATTTCATTGCCACCGTCTCCGCTCTCCAGGGCAGCCACTGCAACCACGACTTCTATTTTATATGCAAAAAGATTTATTCGTTTCGTCGTGCCCATGCCCATGCCCATGCCCATGCCCCTCAGACAACTCCCACATTTTCAGCATCGCATTGTCCCCAATTGCAATTGCACCATATTGTAATGTAGGAATAACGTGCATAAAAATGAATTGGACAAGCATGCTTAAGATAATTTATGTTGTCATTTACTAAGAGAGGGCGGCAGTTGGTAATTATTAACCAACAACTCCTTATGTAGTTTTCGTTTTGTATAATTAATATTTACAGTTTATGAATACAACAAAAGAATTTATTAACGTACGTGGATGTTTGGTTTTCTTTAGTTTTGTTTGGGATAGTTAAATAAAAATAAAATCGAATTATGTCAAAAACAAAATTATAAACCTAAATCCGGTTTTCATGATTAAATTATGAAAATGTGGAAGAGACCAAAATACAAAGAAAAAGAAAAAAAACTTAATCAACCATTAATTCAAAACTAAAAACTGAACTAGAATCCAACAAATCCTAAGGGTCGAACTCGAAGCGCATATAACGTATGAAACATTTAATGTATATCCAACTTAAAATTTAGGAACAGCCCTCATACTTTCAAACTAGTTGCTTTGGGGATAGTAAAGGTAAATATTGTTAGTTTTGTTTTAGTATACAAAACAAATAATAAATACAAAAGCTCCACGATTATTAGGATTTAAACTATAATCAAAGAGGAAATTAAGCAATTTCAAAGTTAAGAATTAGAGTCGAAAACCGGATTCGATCGAGTTTGGCAATGACATTTCATGAATAATATATAGAAGAGAAGAAAACTGGAGAACGTGGAGATGGTGGGTGTGGATGTTCGTGCCAACTGCCAAGCTATAATTCGATTTGGTACATTGATAAGTATGGGTGCAGATCAAAGTTGTAAGGGAAGTGTCACCCAACCTTATTTTTGTTGAGTGAAAGGCACAATTTATCACATATATATAAATATATACATGTACAGAATCAAAAGCCTACTGCCATTACCCTTACCCCACTTGGCCATGACTCGTCATCATTCATTCATACATCTGATTTTGTCATCACCTATGGTATGAAAATTGTCTGTTAGGCCTTAGCACTGGTTAAATTCCAAATTATACAAGTACCACAAAGAAAAATAAAGTTCCCAAGTCAGTTCTCCGAAGACAGGACACGAAGATTCGGAGAGTAGAGACTAGTTTGGAAGCAAAGCATATTCCAAATGTGAAGTGGAACCATTTCAGATTTTCAGACAACCAACCAAAAGCTCCAGGTGGGCTACACTTTCCGAAAGTGCTTGATAACGCGGAATCCCTGAATCGAGACTTATAACAGCATCAACAAAACTTGATTACGAGTCCTAGAACCAAGCATTCGATTGAGGTGTCATTAGTGCTGATAAAATTTGTTGTCTCAGTCAAGTTGTAAGATAGATGGTTTTTGGTAACTAATAATGTTGATTTAAGGTCAAATTTATCCATTTCCATAAGGGTTTTCTCAACAAACATGAACAGTATTTTGAGAGAGAGAGAGGGATGAAAGGGAGAGTGGTCTGTGGTCTGTGGTGTGGAGTCAACAAAAGCCAAAAAGGAAGAGAAGAAATGAGCATCCTTTTATTTCAAGGAAACCACCTAACAACCAACCTTAGAAAAACCAAAAAGGAAAAAAGAAGCGCTGATTAAGCCTGTCAAACCCACCATTTCTTTTCTTGTGAATGTAACCAATTCTTATTAAAATTTGTAAAAGGTTTAAAGCAAAAACAACAAATAGTTTTGACATGTTTGGTGTAATTAACGGTGGACCTCCCACCACCATTTCTCCTCTATCTATATCAATGATATGTATTTTGTACCGTACCGGCCGGTACCGGTCACGTACCGTTCCGGCTAGAAACCGGTATCGGTACGGGTTCAATGGTACCGGTGACAAATATCGGTCGGTACCGGCCAATTTCGTCGGTACCGGCCGGTATTCAAAATACCGGCCGGTACCGGAAATTTAAAAAATTGAGGGACTTTTTTGCAAAATTTTCAAAAATTTTCAAAATTTCCCTCCCTCCCTCCTACCTCTCCTTCCCCCCCTTTTTTTCAAAGTTTTTAAAATAATAATAAATATTTTATTACTAACAATCATTATAAATTAAATAAAACTTAAAAATAAATTATTTTTATTTTTATTACCAATAAATTATTTTTATTTTATTAATTATTACTAATAAATTATTTTTATTTAAATTTATTTTAATATTTTATATAATATTTATTAATAAATACTAATAAATT
>JANZLC010000005.1:30199417-30219512 GCA_026413385.1 Erythroxylum gracilipes
TCTTTTATTTTCCTAATATTGTCAGGTTTCAGATTAGGGTTGTTGGCCATTATAAATAGGCCTTATTGATGTTTTCTACAGACGATTATCTTATTTCATTCCAGAATTTAGCTTTGCCTTTCTTTCAAGAGCGCTTGTCGCTCTTGTTCATCTTTTCGTCCAATCAAACAACATTGATTAAACTCCTGAACGGAGTCTAAACGTTCTTGTTCTATTCGTAACTTCCGTTCTGCGTCAAAAAACCTATCTTTTTTTAAGTTAACTAGAGTGTGATATTCAATTTCTTTTTTCCCAAAGGTCATTTGAAAACAATATCCATATTAGGTGAGTATAAAGTTACATACTATTAGATCTCTCTAAATTTTGCACTTCAGCAGAATTTCTAACGAATATTGTTATTGTTGTGTTCAGTTTTTGAATGAATTTAAAGATTCAAATTTCATGTTAAACTAAAAAACTAAAATACCTCCCTTCCCAGGAAAATTTAAACCACTTCTAACAGAGGATCAATCATTAGAAATTTGAATTTCAAAAATAAATGTGTGAAGTTAAAGAAAGGAAGATGAAGTCTTTGACTAGTCATTGTAGAATAAAATAAAATAATTTCATAATCGAGTTTTAGTTTATCATCTCAAGTGGATGCATGCACTGAAATGTCCACGTCCGCACGTCAGATTTACATGGATCCACATAAGCTCTTAGAAATCGGAGTGTCATTCAAACCTCGTCCTAGGCAAGGGTCTCACCTCATAATCACATCTGTAAAATGTTGTCCGGATTTCCCAGTAGTTTAGTTTGATTCTGACTCTCGCTCTCTCTCTAGAAGTGGCTATAATTTCTCCATGTTTTGCTAGGTCCGCCACCCGTACTTCATAGTAATGTGGAACAAATTCATTTATATTATTTCTTTAACAATAAAAAGAAGCACTTTTCTTGCTTTTCCCTGCGTCACTGACCTTTCTTTGTACTAATCCTTATAAAAATGAACAAAATCTATTTTTTGTTTTTTAACAACCAACGAATTGACAACAACTATTATTAATTTATTATTCAAGAATAAATTATTGAAATTGAATGTGCTTAATTACTAACTCGTAACTGTGTATCCGTTAAACTATGTGGATTAAGTAAGCTGTTAATTAAGCAACTCAAATGAAAAAAAGAAATTACTGTTGGTGGTTGAGTCTCAATTCTTAATCACAACACAAGTAAACACGTAACACACCCACCTCTATTCATTACAAAATAAAAGAACTTATAGTGGTCCAAACCAAAACAACGTCCATGTAGTTAAGTGAAAAAGTAAATTGAAATAAAGTCAATGTGAAAAGGACATATACAGCAACCGAGGCCGTCGTCTTGTGGTTTAACCACCAACTGTAAGTCGTTGGGTAGGGACGCAGCATTCATTTCCACGACTCAAGAGGAATAAATTCCAGTATTGTAAAGTAGTACTCCCTCCGATTATTATTTTAGAAAATATATGTTTATTAAGAAAATTAATGAAATTATAGATATATTCTTATTAATACTCTTATGAAGTATTAAGATGAGAGATAAATTACCTTAAAATTGTAATCTCTATATTTAAGATGAAAGATAAATTAAAAGTTAATTTTAAAAGTAAAATTATAAACATGTATACAAAATCAAAAAGACACTTATTTTGAATAATTAAAATATATCTAAAACGACACTTATTATAAATTGGAAGAAGTATTACAAGAAACTTTCAAAGGAAAAAAAGAAATTGTGAAATAAATACTCTATTTGAGTTCTTTCCAAAGATTAAGTGTAGATTGTAGGGAAAAGAAAACAATGCGGAAAGTTGATAGACTAGACTAGGTAGATAAGTTACTTTTTATTATTTTTGTATTACCACCACGTACAACGACAGGGTCAAGCAACACGGCAACAACGCGAGAGAAATATCAATATCAATTATCAACACCTGATTAATTTACATTATATCCTATATCCTATTGTTATAATATGATAAAAGTAATCCAGAGTGGGGACCACTGACCAAAAATATATTTGTGGGATGTGTCGGTTAATGATTGTCGGAATCCGTGAGCTTACTAATGAGTCATAATGTGACTGCGAGCCAAGAGGAGAAGGACAATAGTGGTTACTGTCGGTATTTGACAGTTTTGCCGCGCCAGCGACACGTGCTTTTCCATTCTATTTGTTCGTTACGTGGCGGGTCCCACTGACCGTTGGTCCGATTACTTGACAGTTGACCGTTCTTGGGTACGGCTTCTGCTCGGGTCCCACTTATCTTAACTCCTGCCGACAAATCCTCTTCCTTAATTTAGAAATTTGATTGAATTGAATTGATTACCTTTTTTTTTCATTTATTTAGGTAATTGAAAACAAATGAGGAATATAATTATAACTTTTTATATTTTTTTAAAAAACTCGAAAGAAAAAAACAATAAAGTTTAGAAATAAAATTTGCTTTAAAAATTAGATGATGAAAGGGTAAATAACAATTAGTCTAATTTAAATTATCTTACAATGAAAAGGAAAAGACGAAGCAAGGCGGTGAAGTGAATTAATTAAGAAAGGGTTAAAAAGTATTTATGTATATGTATTAACTTAAAAGGTGACAGTAGGATTACAACAACACGTGAATTGTTGGGTGGTAAAGACGCAAGAGAAGTGATGGACGGGACACAAGTGAAATATCTGTGACACGTGAACGTATGGAGATTCTAAACACGTTACAGACACCGAGCCTGTAAGTCCCCGAGTTGATTCGGTCTACCGTGGTGCCGACACCTTCCCGTCATTGGCTCTTCTTTATCTCTTTTATATTAAAATAAATAAAATCTTATGAAAAATTTATACCTGTATTCTTAAATTCTGTTTAAACAAAATTATTTTATTACTTAAAGATTGACTTTATTTTAATTTTTATTAACGGTTTAAAATTCACTTGATAGTCTCGTTACATATCCATGGAGTGAGGTCCATTTATATTTTAAGATTTCATAATGATCTATTCGTAACTTCATGCTGCTTTTTATGTGACCGCAGATCTATATCTCCGTTCTGATTGTCTCATCCCCGTAAAATTAGTTAATAACTGGAAGTTACAATGGAGAATCAAAACAGTTTTATGCAGCTCCTTGATCGAGTTAATCTCACTTAAACAACTAAGGCAGACAAAACGTCAAAGAAGCTGATTGGGTGGAGAGGTTTTTGACCAAAAAGTTGGATCAGAGTGGGTCAGTAACTGAAATCTTCTTCACATGACTAGACTTTCTTACATAACGTGGTCACTGGTCATAGATTTCAGTCTCCGATCCCTCATCAAAGGCTTTTATTTTATTGATATTATTGTAGCAACTTAATCAATGTAATGCTAGCTAGTGCCTCTGCCTCCACCTCCGCCATTGATTTATATATACGACTCAGAACATTTGAACAGCATTTCCACAATTTAAGGTCAGTAATTCAACTGTCCCAAAAGCCCAGGCACATGCCTCCTTTATTGCTTATTTAACAATATATATATAACATGTTGAGATTGAAAGGTTCCTTGCCTGGTCATTCATATACAAATAATTCAACTTTTTGGATTTGGCAGCCCACGGGTTTGCCTCTTCTAGATTTTCATTGTCATTTTTCCCGTACTAATAAACTATTACGTTAACGAAAAGATGTTTTACTTTAAACGTGAAATGATTAAAGTAACATCGATCAGTTTAATCGACATTTATTTTTATTTTCCTAAAGTATGGCTTTTATAATCAGTGCACTTGATGATGCAAAAAGAAAAGGAGTTAAATAGTTTCTTTTTGTCCAATTTCTGTAGAGCATTTAGGGATACCATGCAAAAGAAAAAAGAAAGAAAGAATGGAAAAGAAGAAAAAAAGAAAGCTTGAACTTAGAAAAAGAAGAGGAAGAAGATGCATGTAAGATGGACTAGTCAATTGAGGACTTTATGTAGCTGGGTTGGTGTTACGGATTATAAGAACGGTGGAATGGGGTTGGAGAAGGTACAAAAGCCGAGTCAGCGACAACACACCCCGAATGATTCGCTCTTTCCCACGCGTGCTTAGCTCTTTTTCTACTTCTTCAATTAGAAAAATCATTTATGCTTGAGGTACATAAGTATTTATTACGTAACTGGAAATGCCTTTGCCGTGCTGTCTGATTATGGTCACTAAAAGTGTGCCCTACGCTCTCCTCTCTCTCTTTCTTTACCAAGGAAAATTTGAACCAACCACTCAAATATTTAAGATAATTACGTAAAGGGTAGGTTTCTCTACAAAATTACTAAAATCATTATTTCCAAGTTTGATGTAGACTTGCATCTTTTATCTACTCTGCACATTGATATAATTAAAAGGAGAAAAGGGCATTGAAAAGCAAAAATGTAATAATGAGTTTTGCAATTTGTATGATGCCACCTCTTTTATTTTGTACACTCTAGCTTACATTTCTTGGCACGTTTGGAGAAAAATAAGTAGGGGCTAAAATTATAAAGGGGGGTGGTGAATGATGGTTGGTCCATTAGAAGAGCGTGAAGATTGGAAATTTGCAACTACCATACCTAACCCAATCCCCACAGAAGAAGATTTTATTCCATTGGCATTTGCCATTGCCACAACCCATGTGGGTCTGGATAGATGCCCTTCACCCCATCTTTTCTCCTGTCCTCTTCTCCTCACTTTGTCTCTTCCACTACAACTGTTGCTTTTTTGTGTATGCACCTCATCTCCACCCACTTTTTTTGCCAAAAATTAAAGTATACCTATACCTATATCTATCATTTTTTAAAAAACGAATAGATTACTCACACTAAATTTAACAAATTGAGAACAAATAAGAAAAGTAAATATCCCATTTACTCCTCCAACAGGATTGATATAGAGCAGTACTACTAATTTAATATGATTATGTTTTAAAATCAACTCTCTAAACCTTTGCCATGTGATGTTCCTGTTTACTCCACCTCCAACATGCATATAGTACTTTTGTTTCTTTCTTAAATCTAGGCTAAGGACATTTACTTTGTCTCAAACATGGCATAACTAACTAAGTCTATTGTTATTAGCTTAATCTAACATCGTGAAAAAGTTAGCTACCTTACCTAATTTCATGACCTAATTATATCCATCATTAACTCTCGCAACTTGTGTGTATATATATATATATATATACATGCAATTGTGTCACCTAATCATAACTTAATTTATGGTCGTGTTTTATATCAGAAAATATAAATTTCACAAAAGATGAGGAGGTTTTAATTCTCTTTTCCTAATGAGCCACTAAACCTAAAAATGATCTACTCTTTTATGGAAACAAATCCAGTACATATCCCTAATCCTCTCCAAAATTTCACTTGTTTAGTTTGTTATAAGTTCGTTCTTCATCAATACTTACACAACCAAACCTGGCATTGACCTTTATTAGTTATTACCTACTTAGAGTGCTAAAGTTGGAAGCCTCTCCCGACATCTGAATCTTCACCTGTCAACCCTTTGATTCGCAATCTGTCCATCCTACTGTGAAGTATATAATGAAAGCGTTGAAACAATCATCCGGTTGTTCGGTTCAATGTTTTCACGTTATATGTATATGGATCATCATGCCTAGTTCGCGTACATGTGTCCTCCAGATTATGGGACGATCATGACTGTGGAACCGACCTTGACAAAAATTTTTAGCTTTCCCTTCTCCATTGAGGGAACTTGTACCCCGACCAACTTCTAAGCAACGTCCACGCCTCCAAGCAACGTCTCTTACATATTTGATATAAATGATCATGAATACAAAAAGAAGTTCTTATTTTAATTTTAATAATTATGAGAACAAGGTTTCTTTTCGGGTGATGTGTACGTATAATAAAAAAAGTGACATATTTGTAACGCTGCTATATCTTAGAAGGAGAAAGACTACAATAGTTGACGTATATATAACTAACTTATAAGCAGACATGGATGAAATGCTGGACCAATCATAGAGTAAACAAGCAGAAGAATTGAGGTTGAAATTGGAGGGGGTCGGGACTGGGGACGAGGGATTCATTGATTGCTCTTGTTTCTTTGACAGAGAGGCATATGACATATAATTTCTGCAGAGACAGAATCAATAACACAGTCATTTCGGTGATTGAAACAGAAGGAAAAGGCTGCTCATGCATGTGACTGCTGAATATGAAGGACAAAGTTGGTCATCACATGAATGGTTTGCTATCTATTTTGTTCCTGGATTGTAACCGGATTAGTTGGCAATTGGGTCCCTTTGCTCGTCTTATCCTTAGTTGTTTTTTGTTATTCCTCCATTATTTAAAACCCTAAAACTTTATGTTTGATCTTATGTATAATTTATATTATGATTTTTTATTTTCAGTTTTGATTATTTGATTTTATTCAAATTCTTTTTTTAAAAGTAATTTGGCTAAATGCATGTTTGTTTCAACTAACTCAGCATAATAAACTCTTCCTTTTCTTCCTTGTCTTGTCCATTAAAATTTAAGTAAATAATGTAAGAATGCTCAAATATTAAATTGAGCCTCTTAAAATGTAAGTTGGTCAACAATTTAATTACATTGTCATTACTATGCTTTTTGAAAACTTCCTTCTTTTTTTTAAAAAATTGGAATAACTCGTGAACCAAAGACAAATTATTTTGTATCAGTTGGCTTTTTTCTGTATGAAGGTCTACTACTAAAGGTGTGAAATCAGTACCTATTTGATGGTGATCCAACAGTTTTCCTTTCAAAAATATAGGACTCTAATTCCAATAGATTGTTTTTATGACGTACGGTCCATATGATAAGTAACGTAAGGTTAACTTCTAATTTTTCTCAATTTAGAGTTATAACGAATGCTTAAAAAAGGATAATTATGTGCTTTACCTAAAAAATGAGTCTCATGTGAAAGAAAACCCAAATAATAAAATGAAAAAGCATTCTGTATGATTTAAGTGATTGGATTGCTCGTTGAATGCTAGGAGTGCTTCACCCAGCAGTGGGGTTCGTCTTAGAGTTTGTTAATTTACATAAACAAGTTGAGCCGAAATGGGGACTTTGGAGCATTAATTGTACTAAATGAGGTGGAAGAAAGAAAGATGAGAGCATGTGGGCTCATAAGGCAGAAATGGGCAGAGCATGTGCCGACAAGACAAGTCGCAGGTAACATCGTTTTATAATCACTGATATGTGTTGCTTGACCTTCCCGGGAGCTAAACCGAACGCCGTTGGTTTACTTGCAAATGTTATTACAGTTACAACCGAAAAAAGGATTCAAGTGCATGTGACTAAGAGCCCTCCCCACTTCTTACTTTTTAGCCCCACATCTCCCTGCGTTAGTTATGGCAGTTAAGCCTCAAACTACCACCATTCAATCCATCATTTCTAATCATTAATATTTAGTAGTCATTGCTTTTTTCTTATCCATTTACCATCACAAACTTATCGAACTCCTTAATAATTGATGGTCATTACTGTTTTCAAATGTAGGGAAACCAAACCAACCTTGTAAAACCAGACCAACACACGCTCCTAGTCTTTTGCTTGAACCATGCCAACTCACTCCCACATTTACCACTTCCCCCGTTTTGTTTTTAAACCTCAACCTGACAGTCAAGTTGCATAAAAGTCTTCCAAAAATGCAAAATTTAGTACAGTTCACGCATTTTCCTTTTGTTGATTATTTTTTACAGAGAGTTAAAGCAAAATGTTCAAAAGCTTTTCTAAACTTCTATGTGCCACATTAGTCCTCTAGGCTTTGTCGGATGGGGAAATGACAACAAAACGTCGTAACGTACAAGGATGAAACAAAACCAACATGCTATGTAGCATCGGATAAGATTCAAATCTCGAATTAAAACGTCCATTCCCTATTTGCCTAACATCCTCTGGTCCATTTTCAACAATTTAATCTCCATACACCTGTCTCACATTTGTTGGACCACGCTCCGCCCAAACCTTGATAGCGATATTATTAAAAAGAATAACACCATCCCTTCATCGTTAAGGTTCTCGACTTTTCAAATCTATGAATCCATGATGTAATCAAGTCTTGACCCAAATGGAAAAAAATGAAGCAAGTTCCCCTACGCGTTTGATTTTATTTAGACTTGATAAATGGATAAACATTCAAACTTAATATCCATCTCTCGACGGTTTATATAGTTTTTTTTTCGGTTGTCGTTGTCAAAATATAGGTTTAATTAGTCAATATTTGTCGCGGGACAGGTCCAACTTGATCAAAAGAAAATCTTTATAGGACCCAAAGGAAATCAAAGGTTGAATGAAGTGGGTCCAAAGCTAAATACTCCCTCCCTCCCTCTCTCTCTCCCTCGGTGTGAAATCAAATCTAGAAAGTTCGCAACGCCAATCAGGCGGTAAAACTGTGATTCTGTCAGTTTCCACAACTTTCGTCTCATTCTCCCTTTTTTATTATTTACTGAAGAAGAAATGTGGATGGGACTGTGACTGGCTTATCTTCTTAATTTGGTGAAGATAATAATAAAAAGGGGATTAATTGGATCATGAATCGACGCTGGGTGTAGGGAAATGTTTGAGTTTGAAAAGAAGAAACCTTTTCACATGCAAATGCTGATAGAGTCAAGCGACAAAAGAGGGTAGCAAATTGGCAATAGGAGCCCTTCAAACCTAACAAGTATCTTATCCATATAACTTGAAAGCGACCCTATCCACTTCCAACACAGCATCCACACATGCCTTGATTGTTCATGAATCTTCATACCTTCCCAAATCCCTACTCCCTACTCCTAACCAAGGTGGCAGACTACTACAACAAATATCACATACATATATATATTTTTGGATATGATATTTTTGCAAGAGCACATTAATTATATTGTGATTTTTCTTTATTAATTGTATTACTAAGGCGTATTTAATTTAAGATACCTGTCTAATCTATATTAGTTATCTCTTCATTCTAAAAATTTGGTTCAAAAGATGCAGACAAATACATGTATGTACCTTCGTGGACTTTCAAATAACCAAATGAAAGATTCTTCATCGTGCACCCTAAAATTGACTAAAATGATCAATCCCAAAGAAAAACTCCTCCTGCCTCGGCTCCTCCATCAATATGTAGTCAAATTACGTGCGCCATCCGTCTCTGCAGATTTGATCAAATGGTGTAGACTAGAGCTCAAACCAAAATGCCCGTAGTAATGGGAGAGCTCTGTGGACGATTGACACAAGCCTCGAATATTCCAAACCCCAAGAAATTTTGTACCACTGAAGCGACTGATAATGACGGGACAAGCATGCATGGAAAAAACCCTACGTTTCTTGGATTCTAGAGGCTTGGGATAAAGTGAAACCATCTGCGTCAACGTGTAAGCCAAAATATTTCAACTGTTCGTTATAGTCTGTTAACCTTTTTCTTCTCCAATATTTTAGTACCCTCATGGGTTAAAAAACAATGTTGCTATCAAGGAAAGCTAGTGTCATGGCTTTGGCAAATCAGATGATAATGATATTCAATATAGGAATATCACCCTACTGGACTTCAAATGGTCATAAATGGCGTCTTCTCCAAAACTGGGCTTGTCTATTTGCTGCTACTTCAACATAGAGTAATGAGTAATTGCAGCAAAGTTCAATTTGACATCTTATTCTTCAAGTTACTGTTGTACACCACACAATCAGAACAAGGTGTCAAAAATCACATCACTGTGGGGGCAACAGAGATTCACGTCAGTCAAGCCAACTGTGGCCTGTGGGGAATTCGACTCGCATCCTTTGGAATTGACTGAATTTACAGCAAACTAACAACTCAGTATAAAAAGACCATGTTTCTATTCATAGTCGGGGGAGAATGCAAGCTGTCTATCAAGTCCACGTAACCAAACTGAGCCCCTGATAACCACTTGCCTGGTTAGGAAGCTGCGCACGAGACAAGTCCTAATGACTGAGCTGCCGTTTTGCTCAAGAAAATCAAATCAGACGCCCAAATTTCCTGCATCCAAACAGCACAACCACAAGAACCAGAATTCCATGCATCGATATCTACAACTGAAAGCAATGGGCTAACCAATTTGGTTGAGAAAGAGAGCAGACTGCAGATTATTTCTCTTCCTCGTTTCCTTATCCACATATTTCATAGAATAAATGAAGAATACAAAGCACTGAAGAAGGGCATTTGCAATTTTTAATCTTCATTATATAAGGTTACTAACTTTGAAATTTGACACAAGTGGCTCCGCAGCTGCATGCAAATAGAAACTACAAAGCCTTCTCCTTGTATCTATGTACAGGGGGGACAAGATCAATGGAAACCTTACAACACTACATAAGCTTTAAGTTAAATAATCATCAAATAAAATGAAAATTTTCAATGAATGGTCAGTCCAGAACACCTGCTTCTTAGCCTACACCAAACAAATTCACACAAATAACTATGGAAATCAGAGCACAATAGGATTGGGATGTTAGTACATACACTTTGTTATGATCCATGAAAATAGATCATATATGCACAATATTCTATCCCAGAAATCGAAGTTGGAAAATAGAATGTAAGTAGAATCAATTAGCATTATGAACGAAGGGAATTGAAGCATTGCAAGGCCTGCCGACCATCATCATCGAATGTATGCCTGATATATATAGACACGAGAATCTAGCTTTCTGCATACTCTTTCATGAATTCTAAACATCTTGTTTGTTGATGGACTAAGTGAACATTTAGGGTGGCTGACAATTACACTTTTGTAACTCCTCTACCGGAGAAACGCAAAGAAACTAAGTTTAATAGCATGCCGCGTCCTACGTACCATAAGATCCATAGCTGAAACCTCCACCAACTTCTCATATTTATTGGCTGCTGTTTGCAGTTTCATTCACTGCCCAGTTTCCAACTCAGAATCTGCAGAAATGTGAAACTCATTAAAAAAATCAATCAATTTTTGATCTTTCATTTAGTTCTAATATGTTAACATGTCATATAATCCAAAGTATGTTGAAAAATGATTCAAAATATCTTAGATTTGTTGAGAATAAATAAGTCTTTTCTTTTAGGTTTGAATGAATCTTAATTTAGTTGTGTTTTATTCCTACTCTACAGGTCATTACCGAGTCCATGGGTAGAGTGAGCATTTTGTTGAATTTGTTGAGTCTATAAAGTGCCTATAAATAGCATTGTTTCTATTGAATAATATATCTCTTGCAGTATTTTTTTTATTTGTTACTCTGTTTTTCATTCGTACTCTTTTATATCTCTATTTTTTCCAACAAATTGGTATCAGGGTCAGGTTGGCTTTTGAGTGAAACACACGATTGAGTGATAAAATAAGAGAGCAAGTATAAAATAAGATAATGGGAACACTTGCGTTGCGTTTGGTTAGCGTCTTCAATATGCAGAGACAGAACGAGACAAAAATTTGAAAACGGAACAGAACAAAAATTAGAGACAGTGACATAAAAAATTGTCTCCGTCCCAAGGACAAAAATGTGTTTGGTTGTAGTGGACAGAACAAAAAACAATGTTAATAACGAAAATGCCCTTGCAGTATAATATATTGGAAAGATGTAATTCATTGATTATTTTAAAACGAATGATTTGTACTAGTAAAAAAGTTAACAAATAATAATAATAACAATAACAATAAGAAAACAATTTCGTATAATAATAATAATAATAACAACAACAACAACAACAACAATAATAATGATAGAAGAAGAAGAGGAAGAAAATTAATAATAATAAGAAATTTAATAATCACAATAATAATAAGAAAATTAATTATGAATAATAATAAGTACAAAGTTTATAATAATAATAATAGCAATAATTAAATAATAATATTATTAATAAGTACAAAATTTATAATAATAATAATAATAATAATAATAATAATAATAATAATAATAATAATAATAATAATAATATAATTAAAAATAAAACATTTGCTTATGTGGAAGGAGGGGTATTTCTAGAAGTTGTTTATGTGTTTTGTCTTGGAGACGGGGAAAAAAGTTTTTGTCCTTCCTTTTTTAGAGGAACAAAAACTTTTGTCCTTATTATTCGAAGACGGAGGACAAAAATTTGGAGACAACAACCAAACATAAGGGAGGGATACGATTTTTATGTTTTGTCTTCTGTCCCCACTAATGAGGACAATAACCAAACACTGCATAACGCTGCGTATGGTTGCTGTCTCCTGTATGCGGAGATGGAACGGAAAAAAAAATGAAGACAGTGAGGTGTTTGGTTGTGATGGACTCAACAACAAAAAAAATTGTCTCCGTCTCATGGATAAAAATGTGTTTAGTTGCAGTGGACAGAACATAAAAATTACGTCAATGACGAAATTACCCCTAGACCTTAATATGATTGGAAATATATAATTCAATGATAATTTTATTACAAAAGATTTGTATTAGTAAAAAAGTTTAACAAATAATAAAAATTAAAAATTAATATCGAATAATAATAATTATTAAAAAAAACAGAATTTATAATAATAAAAAATTAATAATAAAATGAAAAAAAACAATAAAAATAAAAATAAAAATTAATAATAATAATAGTAATAATAAGTTCAAAATTTATAATAATAATAATAATAATAACAATAACAATAATAATAATAATATGATAATTAATTTCATATAATAAAAATAAATAATAATAATAATAATAAATACAAAATTTATAGTAGTAGTAGTAATAATAATAATAATAAGTTCAAAATTTATAAATAATAATAATAATAATAATAATAATAATAATAATCAAAGCAAAATTTATAATAATAATAATAATAAATTAAAACATTAATAATGATGATGATGATAATAATAATAATAATAATAATAATAATAATAATAATATGATAATTAATTCTGTATAATAAAAATAAAAATATTATAATAATAATAAGTACAAAATTTATTAATTAAGAATAAAACATTTGCTTATGTGGGAGGAGGGGTATTTCTGGAAGTTACTTATGTGTTTTGTTTCGAAGACGGGGATAAAAATTTTTGTCCTTCCTTTTTTAGAGGAATAAAAACTTTTGTCCCTGTCATCTGGGGACGGAGGACAAAAATTTGGAGACAGCAATCAAACATAGGGGAGGGACGTGATTTTTATGTTTTGTCTTCTGTCCCCGCTAACGAGGACAGTAACCAAACACTGCATAAGATTCAATATTCTATAAAATGTTTAAATAAGACTTTTGCTATAGGTCCAGTTAGATTTAAGATAATTCTGGTCCGATTAGATTTAAGGCACTCCAACTTAAGCTTGATCATGTCTTGACTGCCCGAAATTTGGGAATAAATTATTTGTTTTTATTACTCTATTTTTATCTATTTCATGACCATTCATCCATCTAATAAATGTGATTTACAAAAATTAAATAAATAGATACTTATAAAATAGGATAGGAACAGATAATCTAAACCCTAAAACTCTATCCAATCTAGCTAGACCTAAATTTTTTATTTTTAAATTAAAAGTAAAAGATGATGTCCTAAATCGGTATTATTTTAACAACAATACAAGAGTTTGAAACATATGAAAAGGGGGGTCCAGTTCAATTTAGCTCATTACTAATTTTAATTACTTGAAAACCCAACTCATGCAATATCATATAAATGAAAGTCATGATAGCTTTTAAATAACTCTTTTTCTTAGAGATGATAATAAATTAGGTTGAATTTTAGATAATTTATATTCAAAACTAGATTCGGCCTAAAACTTAATCAGGTATAGCTTAGTCTAACAACTTTTACACAAACTTAGGTTCAGCACGAGGCACTCGAGCCTAAGCTTAATTAGGTCTCGACAGTTTGAAGCTTGACCTAATCTAACTTAATCTAAATTTTTATTGTTAAAATAAAAGACATCATTTTAGTCCTAAAATAACATTATTTTAGTCCAAAAACACAACAATCAAAGGATTCGAACCACATGAAAGGCAAGGCTCAACTCGGTTTAGCTCATTACTAATCCTAATTACTTTAAAACCCAACTCAAACAATCTCATGTAAATGAAAGTCATAACCATAGCTTTTTGGCAAGCTCTTGTACTGATATGAGTTTTAGGAAATTATGAACCACAACATGGACCACTCTAAATTAACTGGAACCCATTTTTGATTGAACTAGAGTTAGATGCTAAGCGTTAAAGAAAAGTTTAATTTGCTTCATGTGAAGGTCCAAACCCTTGCCATTCTCAACATATGTACCTCGATAATGAATAAGCTTGAGAGTTAGTTAAAGTTTGAAAGCAACTTATTCATTGCAGTTGATTGGTACTTTTGTCTAGGCTTAAGGTTTGGCATAGCCAAAAACTCGATCCAGCATAGGTGGCTCAAAGTCTAGCTCAACCAATTTTAATAAAAATCAGCGTTGTTTTATTCAAAATGACGTTTGGCATAGCAAAAAACTCGATCAAGCATAGGTTGCTCAAAGTCTAGTTCAACCAATTTTAATAAAAACAAGCATTGTTTTATTCAAAATGACGTCATTTTTCATAATTATTCGAACTTGGTCTAAAGTCAAAAATAAAAAAAGAGCTCAAGTTTGACCTGAAGCTTGATCAAAATGGTCGAGTCCATTAATTTCAAGTCAAATCAAGCTTGAGCTTAACTATCACCTCTATTTTTATCTAAACTTGACAAATTAAGTTCAATTTAATTTAATTAGACTGAGTTTTTAGATCGAAATCTTTTTATTAAAAAATTTAATTGACTCAGGTTTAGGGTGAACTCGACCTAATCCAATTATTGGAGATTCAAATTCAAATCATTTATTATAGAAATTGAAACGAGTCATTTTCTTCTTCATCTTTATCTAAAATAACATAATATAAGAATTCTTAAGTTGTAAGAGACTTAAGCAATTCGAAGTCTGGCTTGGCCCGATTTTTAATTAAAAATAAAATATAAATTTTTTGTTTAAAACAATGTCATTTTCTTAGAATTGTGTGAGCTTGGTCTAACGAGTGAATTTTTAAAAAAAGGAGCACAAGTTCAACCTGAAACTTGATCAAACTAGGTCAGGTCGAATTGATTTGAAGTCAAACTAGGCATAGACTTAGCTGTCACCTTTACTTTTATGTAGGCTTGACAAATTAAGTTCAATTTAACTTGATCAGATTGAGTTTTTGATCGATATCTGATTATAAAAAAATTAATTCATTCGGATAGATAATAATCATTAAAATTAACCATTTTATAATTTTTAATTCCTTGAATAATTAATTTATGATTTGAACCTCTTTGATTAAAAATTAAAAAACCTTTCTTTATGTAGTTCTATTCATTTTTAAAACATAATTTTCATTATTTTAATTTACATGAAAAAACTTTATTATATTAAAAAGTTTAAAATAAAATCTTAATAAATTTTAGAAGAATTATTTTGACAAAGTTCATAAAATTGAATCAAAATAATTATTAAAACTAGTCATTTTTCACTTTTTGATTCTTCAAATAATTAATTTCTAACTTGAAACTCTTTAATGTAAACAAATAAAAGTAAGAATTTGTAAAAGATACAAACTATTATTCTAAATTATGAAAGATACAGACTATTATTTTAAACTATTAAAAAACATTTTGTAATTTTATAATGATTAACAAAAAAAACAAATTAAAAAGACTTTAAAAAATGCTAGTGTGATGAATCTTATGTCGTACCGGCCAGAAAATGGTACAAAATGGGATGTTTTGGTATTGGGTCCAAATATCGACTTGTATCAACCTGTTGGGCCTCGTACTAGTCGATACCGTCGGTATTTGGAATATCGGCTATATATCAGCTAGTACCGAAAATTTAAAAAAATCAGGGACATTTATGTAAAAAATGAAAATTTTTTAAACCCACCGTACCCCACCCCGACTCTGCTACCTTCTTCTTCCTCTCTTTATTTTTTTCTCTCACGCTCTCACTCTCTCTACTTCACCATCATCATCTCTTTTTATTATTAATAATATAATATTTAAATTCATATAGTAAATGATAGTTATATTTTTTCTACAAAGAATACTTTAAAATATGTTAAAATGAAAATTAAGAGGCCTCAAATTTTTGTACTTCTTTTTAAAATTGTTAATATAAATATAACTATATTTTATTGTTAATAACAATTACATATTAAGATAAATATATTTTTTGTTATTGAAAATTAAATATTAAGATAGAAAATATATTTTATTATTGATAATAATTATTTTTTATTTGATATTTTGATGTAATTATTATTTATTATATAATAAAATTGTGATATTTTAAATACTTTGTATTGTTCTTAATTTTATGTTTTTATGATGATAAAATAATCTTTTTCATATTAATTGTGATTATTATTTATATGTGGAATATGTGAAAATAATATTAAGACAAATAAATAAATTGTTGTTATTTTAAATTTCTATTATTATGATTTGTTGAGACAAGGTTGGTTTAAATTATATAGTATAATATTGAAGGATTTTTTGCAAATTTTAAAAAAATTAGGAACTATTTTATAAAATTAAAAATTGCCCAAAACAATACTTGATATTGACCGGTATCGGTACAGTATTATACCAGAATCTAATCCAATACCAACTCTGATACGGTAACATTGCATGTTATTGAAATTTTATGAACCATTATATAAAAATAGCATACCCTATCCTCTCCTAAAATACTATATAAATAGTTCAATTTCTTCCATTTCTATATTTAGGAAGTGATAATATATCTATGCTTAATAATAATTTATGTGTCTTGACAATTTTTGGAAATATTTACCAAAATTAACTAAAATCCCCTTAGCTTTAGAAAGTTGAGGTAGGTATGGCAGTTCGATCTAGATCCAATTCCATCTAATATGAAATTAACAGATCAAACCCAATTTAATTAAGTTTTAGGTTGAACTTAGGCCTAGGAGTTAACCGGAGGTTAAACCTGAAAGGCCTAAATGGTCTACCTTCTGGCTTAAAATGATGTTATTTTTTATGAACTCCTTAAAACAATATCATTTTGATATTAAGTGTACAAAATACTAGCAGACACTACGCAAATGTCCAATGGTAATTCAGAGATGTATAATGCCCAATTATTTGTAAATTAAAGAGTATGTATTTATAGGTTTTGTTATGAATGGTTATTGTTAAAGTTACAATTTTGAGGGAAAAATTAGAAGTGTATGATTCTGGACAAAATTTTGTAAGCAAAAAGAGGAAAAAAAATATAAGAGTTGAATATTTAAATTGGATTAATAAAATTAGAAAGAAAAAATTAATAATCTAAGAGGATAAGTAAAAGTCAAAAATGTATGATGCTGAATTAATTTTAGGAATTAACAACTCCAATTTTACTTTAACTTGCATGTTATTAATTATTCACTTTATGTGCATGTTAAGTCACAACCGCATGTTATTATTAATTATTAATATTAATTAATTAAGTATTATATAGTAAGTGCGAATGGGATGGTTGTTATGGGTATGGTATCTACTGGTTTGTTCAAATAAACTGAAACATTGATACTGAGTATTAGTCAATTCAAAGAATAGGAATTGAGTTCATCTTAACTTTGCTTAGGCTGCTTTTTTTTTCCTAACAAATTTCTATCTAGATGATGAAGCGAACTCGGTTTATCCTTGTATTAAACACAAGATTAGAAATGGAGACAGAATAAGTACAGTGGTGGTGACTTGTGGATTTAAAACAAAATTTGTTATCCTAGGCAGGGTATAATATATTCCTTAATTATCATATAAACATGGTAGTAAACTTGGTAAATGTCAACTACTTTAGATTTAACCAAGAGGAAACAGACAGGAGATTGGGTCAACAAATTGAAGACTATTTAAATTGGAAGCACAAATATATTTAGTACATATTTATGCTTTCTCTTATTGATTATGTCATTTTTTTAATGGAGTTTTAGCTTTTTGTTATGTGCAAGAAGTACAGATATAAGCTCTTCTTCTTTTCGTGTTATTTTTGTTTTATTTAAGCCTTAGATGCTTATTTTTTATCTCCAAACTGAATCACAATTCAGTCCTAAACAATCTTAAAACATTTAGTTTAAATCAATATTTAATTATATATTTAGATTTGGTAGCAACATACACCTTTAAAGTAATTTATGATTTTAGTTATAAAAAAACCATTATTATTACTCAAATGTTAAAAAGGAAAAGGATTAAATTTCAAAGTAAAAGTTTGAAAAAGCACTAAACCATTATCGATTTTTATTATCCATAAGTCTAGATCTTTATTCTAGCTCCTTTTAACATTTTAGAGACCACACCATATTATCAAAAAGTTGGTAAAAAGAGCAACTAAAATGGTATACCTTTTCTGTATATCATCATATGATAAAACACGATCTTTATAAACATACATATTTATAATTTCATCCACTTCTTTTCTGGATAAATCATTTATATCTCGAATTTGGAAAACCATAAATTGAAAAAATTCACTTTCGATCAATTACAGGAATAAAAAGTCAAAAAGAAGGCTAAATGTAATTATATTAATTTTGTCCCACCTTGTTTAGTAGTAAGGATTTCCCCTTTGTGGCTCTCTCAAGAGAAGTTGTGACAGTGCTAAGAAGGGAAGCAATTGAACTCAAAGTGGGTTGTACGATAACAGGAGAATGGTAATTGTTTGAATTCTAAAGAATCCTGTCACACAATGTGTCAATCATATAAGTCTTTATTCTTTCTCAGGGTTAAAAACATTGGTTTATAGAGGGACATAAAGGATCACCCCCTCAAGTTGTTTATATACCCGAAGTCTCAGGGATTTCCTTGTGACTAGAAAATAGAGATAGGAACTCAGACTGAAGCATAGCCTAGATGTGTAGAGTTCTGACTTCCTTTTACCGTGACCATTTACATAAAAATAATTATTAGTGTCAGATACAATCATGAAATTATCTCATTCTTTGTGATGGAGATCTCCTTACATGAAACATGAGCATACCTTAGAAGACTATACTGGTCTGAAAAAAGCAGTATCATTTGACTCATAAGCAAAAAGAGCATGCATCATACTGAAGAGCCCTTGAACAAAAACAAACTCGTTGTTCTCTTCTTAAGGCCATACCTACAAAGACATAATAAAGAACAATTTTAAACCAACTGAGGAGCACAAAAAGAGCTATTGAAAGAATACTCTTGTAACTTATGCCAAGAAGCATATTCTAGACTCTATAAATGTTTCGGATCCTAACCACCTCTTAAAATTTTGTTAAGTCTCTGTTTTTAGCTCATTTGCCTACTTCTCCATTAAATGATAATATAAAAATTTCTTTTTTTTGAAATGATAAAAATTGATATGATACGATATAATAAAATAGGGTTTCTCTTTCTATTTCATCCTACTAGATAGGTTTTGAAATTTATTAAATTTTTAGCAAGTACACGAGAGATGAAAGCACATCAACATAAGCAGTATTAAATAGTATGCTTAGAATTATAGTTCCTATTAAATGGCTGCAATTTAACTTATAGAAGAGGCCCCAGGTAAAAGATGTAATTCAAATCAACACTTTAGGTTGGCATAGTAACATGAAAGCAAAACTAAAAAGGGTAAAATATACACTACTTACCTTCAGCAGCTAAGTTAGCCACCACTTTTACTACATGGATTCTGACATTGGCATCTTTTAACTCAAGCAATTGCAAAACCTTTTGTAGTCTAACTGTCAAACAATTTTATGAAAAAATTATATAAGAAACACATGAATTGGATCTTAGTTATCATACAACTCCATGCATAAAATTTGTTTACCTTGCTTAAAAAGAGAGGCCATTGGTGGCTTATGTCCATTGGTGGATTCACTAAACTGGGATTGCCTATATTGAGACATAAGGGAATCTAACGATGTTGGGTCCTGAAAATTTTTCTTTTCTTTTATTTATTTGTTTATTTATTTTTTTCTCTTTTGTTTATCTTTTAATTCTTTCTTTTAAATTGTTTTAATATTTTTTTAGAAATGAGCCTTATTTATTTTAGTAGTATTAAAAAAGTGGAATTATAAATTAGAAATTAGACCTAAAGTGTTAGAATTAGAATTAGATTATTAGTATTGGGCTTATTAAAGAAAGAAGGAGAGAAATAAGGGCTTGTTG
>JANZLC010000005.1:30219612-30231311 GCA_026413385.1 Erythroxylum gracilipes
ACGCATAAGAGTGTTTCAGAGAATCTGTAAAATAGTATTGGACAGAGTTCCAATTAAGGAGAGCATTAGGATTAAATAGATCCCGATGAGATTGGGATATGTCCCGATGAGATCGCGACATTGATATTGCTAAGAAAGGTTTCCGGAGCTTTTTTAGTACCGGGGCCCGGCAGGCCGGTAGGACCGACCCCAGTTGGACTGGACCTTTGCAATTATATATTGATTAATTAATTAAGTAATTATTAATTAATTAAGTAATTAATTAATTAATTAATTATATATAAGCCCATTGTCGTTGGAATTGGAGAAGGAAAGGATAAGAGTTTGACTTTTCAAAGATGCTTTATTTAATTATAGTTTATTAGTTAATTAAAGCATGGTCATTAGCCCTCCACTTGTAGGCTTCTTATGGTGAGTCATTTAATTGTTAGAGATTCATATAAGATGGCTTAGAGAGGATGGTGGTGTGATGGCCGAGCAATGGGGTTCGGTGGTTTTAAAAAGGAAGAACAAAAGGCTTAATTGTTAAGTCATTTGAAAAAGGGGTTTTCAAGTCTTCCTTTCAACATCATCGACTCTTCTCTTCTCCAAGCAAGTTCCAACGTCAATCCTAGCTCTCCAAGGATAAAGGTAAGGTCTAGCAGCCTTTAATTTATTCTAGCTATTCCCGGGTCAAAAGGGTTTGCCCCGGTTAGGTTTTCTGATCTCTGCGTGGATACCTTTAGAGATAGTCTCTATTGGCTATTCAGGTTTGAGTTTGCATACAAACACATGGATCCTGGCCTTCGGGAAGGTTCCGGTAACACAAAATTTTATTTTCCACACCCCGTGTATATGATACATGGATCGGGATTTTCCTACATTTTATGTCTCTATTTTTTCCAACAAAGTAAAGCTCAGTGAATGAAGTAGCAAAGAAGAGTGATCGACTGAGAGAGAAGGGTTTATTTTACCAAAGTAATAAGAAGCAGCGAACTAAGGGTAAACCAACTCCAAAAGAAAACCAGAAAGTCTCAAATAATTGGAATGTCTCCTTCAAACACCGAAAAGGAGGCTATCCAAGGCTGATAGTTTCTAATCGAAACACCAATATGAAACGACGCCACGTTACCCACCTCCTCTTTTTGGACAGTAGAGCGGTAGTAGAGTGTGGGTTTCTGCACTGCCAAATCTCATCACTTGGCTCTCTTCCATGGCTCATTTTCCAACTCTACTACGAGAAATTGTTGTATCATGTATGCACCATTAGTGTTGGAAACAATTCACAAGAGAGAGTTTTGAAGTAAGAACCCTTTTCATAGAAAATCTTTTCCATGGTTTATTCTTCATATAATGCCTTATAAACTGGAATGAATTTTGAAGAAATGGCTCAATGTCTTTTTACTTTAATTTCGTTCAATAAATACGTGAATATACACTTATTAAATACTAATTTCTATTTTACAATTAGTCAAGGCTGATTTCTCTTTATTTACAATTATATAATTAACTTATGAAAAATAATCTGTATAGAAAATAATTAGGTGATCGTGTTGTTCGAGCTTTAAAATTTATAAGCTTTCAAATACCGCAAGCCCATGAGTCACAATTGTAGTATAAGAGATGTCAATTCCATGAGAAGGTGGACTAATCTAATCCTAAAATCTAAGGCTAACAATATATAAAACTCAAAATAAACAATGCAACGGAAAGTCATCACGAGAGTTGTATTCAACCACTTAAGTTAAAAATTAAACATGAAGGAATTCACAATTGACCAATATGCAATCACAATAGAAACTAACCTAAGGAATTTACCAATTTATGAGAAAGAAGATTTTACTTATCATTAATGCTAACCTAGTCGATTATGTGTCAATGGAGTGTTGGTTCTAGACTGTCCTAAAGATGATTACTCTCTCTTAAGTTATAACCGTTAAACCCTAATTAGATTATGAAATTTGCAATCTCTCAATTGACAAATTATCCAAAACTTAATTAGATCTGAAGCACTCTAAAAACTATTGGAACATTACACGGGATCTCTCTCCGCACATTTACCAATATGATTTATTATGTTTCTATTCATTCTCCTAACTCTCTTTAATCCAATTTAATCGTATATCATTTAGTTCACCCTCTTAGTTTATTACCGAATTATACAAGAATGTAATTAAATCATGACATTCATCCAATAAACACAATTGACTAGATTATCATTAAATCAAAATAAAATTGCAAAGGAGACTTTATAACATCATCAATATTCCAAATCCTATCATCATACTATCCATCTCAATTCTATACATAAATAAAATCAAAATGAAAAGGAAATACAACTTGGAATAGACGATGGAAGGCGGCGACGTCGAAAAATCTCCTGATCCGGGAAGCATGTCGAGTCAGCTTCATCTTCGTCTCCCTTCTTCTTCTTTCTCTCTCTCGGTATTCTCCCTTTTCTCTGCCTCTTTATGTTCTTTTTATACTCTTTTGTGTTTTGGGTAAACCTATGATTTTTTTGGGATTCGAAAGGTCCAAAAAACCTCTCGAAACATGCAGTTTGTGAGTGTTTGTGTGTCTATCGGATGCAGGGGCCACGATCGTGGCTCACATCTAAGCCTTCTGTCATAATTATAGGCCATTCCTTAAGCTTCTATCATGATCGTGGCCTAAACCTGGAGCTTCTGTTATGATCCTACCTGCCACGATCGTAGGCCTGTGTTGTTGCTTGAATTTCCTCCGAAA
The DNA here is from genome assembly GCA_026413385.1 of Erythroxylum gracilipes. Lineage (NCBI taxonomy): Eukaryota > Viridiplantae > Streptophyta > Magnoliopsida > Malpighiales > Erythroxylaceae > Erythroxylum > Erythroxylum gracilipes. Next base: position 30,222,337 of record JANZLC010000005.1, read on the forward strand.
CTCTTTCGCTCTTCGATATTGACCCTAAAACACTATCAAACACATCAAGGTACCTAAAAAATATATTATTTAAGCTCAAAGACTTGTACTAACCCATAAAACACTTAAAACACAAATAAACTACAAACTAACACAATTTTAACGTAAACACATAACAAGTGATCGAATTAATGACTAATTACCTATCAAACTATGCCCTAAAACACGATGCAATTTACACTCATCATATCCCCACACTTAAACGTTTGCCAATCAAACAAAACAACAAACAACACAAAATCATAAAGCACACAATGCAATAATGCGGCAATGACTTCAACTTCATGAAAAAAATTTAATTCTAAACACAATCATTCAAGTTATTCCAAATCATTAATAAGCAAAATCTGCATCTAGGAGCTCTGGACTAAGTATACATATTAATCAAGACCCAAATGTTGAGTTTATTCTCCCTTTTCAACTGAACACACACATTAATAATTATTTGGTCATTAAAACTTTGTAACTAATCCTAAGTACATTTTCATAAAAAGTTAAGTTATTTACAAGTTAGATAGGTTTTTATTAGAAAACATTTTTTAATTACTTTTTGTGGACATAGACCTAGTCTTTTTATACGGAGGAAAACATTGGTGATGAATGTTGATCTGGTTACTTGACTAAGTCTTATTTTTATTAAGTTGCTTGGTTGGAACGTCATTATAGCCTTTTGATGCGAAGGCACACATTTATGATGCGTGTCGATCTGATTATTCGGCTACATCCTATTCTCAACTGGCTACTAGCTTTATTCATAACCCAAAGGCCAGTGAAATAGTTATTTTTTAAAAATTTATGAGCACACATTTTGTAAAAGTCTACCTTGTTGCTTTAGCTACTTGTTTTCATGAAAAAATACTAGCTAAGCTACTTAGTCGAAAGACCTAAAATTATGAATGAATGTGACAACTTATAGGGTTATAACTACACTAAATCCCAATTATCTTGCATATTTTAGCTAAAGAACCTAGATTACTAATTTCGCGAGCTAATGACTCTTCATAACCTGATAGATTATGTTCAAAATTAAATCGATTCCAATCCATCTAAGCCACTGATATATTCACACAATTCACAATATGCAACTTAAACACTAACATAACAATATGTAAAATTCACACTCAAAGAAAAATGCACAACCCTCCCTACACTTGAACAACACATTGTCCTTAATGTGTGAAGGAGACAAACAAACACACATGGAAGGAGGTAACATAAAATAAAATAAAGACTAAAGTTAAAAAAAGGGGTTAGAAATAAAACCTTATGGTGTTGGGGGGGGGGGGGATGGTGTCGAAGGTGACAGTTGTACGCCTTGAACCTTGAAGTATGGATAAATCTGGCGTATATCTTAGCTTTGACGTTGTTGTGTGCGGGCCATCTCTTTCATCCTTCTAGAATTTTCTGCAAGTGTGTCTGTAATTGCTTTGTTGTTAGTGGAGATTGTATCGAGCACTTTCTTCCAACCAGGTTCTTCTGTGTCTTCTTCCTCTTCAAACTCCTTGCTAGTCGAGTCCTTTTCTGCTTGCTGAGGTAGTGTTGCGCTAAAACTCACCTGACTAGCCTTGATCTTCACATGAATTTTTTGGCTAATGTCCCGGAGTTCCATGTTATGGGACTTTAGGATTTTAGCACTCCACAAGCGATGGTGATTTAGAAAATTAGGGAGATAGACGGTTAAACCACTACAATCCATACCATAGTACTCAATAATGGTAGAAACTAAGTAACCCATACCCAAATTGTTGCTCCCCCTTACGTAGAGTCACAACAATAACATTAAACACATGTGTGGAGGTGCATACTGAGATGTTGTGATCCATACACCACAATAGAAAAAGTTTCTTCGTTGAGCACTTATTGGTTTCTAATTTGTCAAAAACCATTTTACACATGAATTTATGTAACAACAAGTGCTTATGACTTCGTATAATGTTGTTGTAGACATTCTTGGCGTTGAAGCGTTATAACCTAGTGAGCTCATTCCAATAGTGGGAAGCACGAAAGTCATTGTGTTGATCGACAATGGAAGATTCAGCGAAACCATAAATATCATACATAATTTCAATGCTCAGCTTATAGGTTGTCCCCGCAACTTAAACCACATTTCCTTAGGGTTACTGGGTTTGAACTGAAGGGAAGTAAAGAATTTAAGGGTGAGCTCCTGGTAGATAGGATATTGGAAGTGTATAAACTTACTCCACTGATTTCTTTCTGCAAAATTCTCAACCCTATCTTGCAATTCTAGCTTATCAAGCGTAGTAAAATCAAAGTATTTCGGGACTACTATCTATTTAACATTAAGGGATTATAATCAAATATCTTCCTCCTCTGTGTAGATTGGGAAGGGTGCTTCGAAATTTGCAGCCTTGTTCCTTTGCCTCGGCCCAAGACTTGATTTCTTCTCAATGATTGGTTATGCTTCGCTGACTGCATAATGCGCAACATAATGGACTACAAATAGGTGGAAGTTGGAATAAAGTGAAAATTTGGAAGTTAGTTAGAGAGAAGTGAGAGCGTTTGGAGGTTCTAAACTTAGAGAGATAAAGTTAAAATGAAAGTGAATGAAAAAGTGAAGTAGGAAATGAATATATAGGTGAAGTAAGGATAAAATAGTAAACATTTCAGCTAAAAATTGCGTGGACATGTTTACTCTGCCGCAGGCCACGATCATTTCTCCAATTTATGATATTTTCGTCTTTCGCGCTTATACACACCCCCTGAGATCCTTTCCTAAATTCTTTTTATCATTATTACCTCATTATACTTTCCTTCTTGGTTATCTTTATCAAAAATTAATGCCTTACTCTTCTACGATAATTATTTGGAAATGGAACAACCTAACTACGGGATTTAAACTATCTAAAATCAAGAAATAACTAGTAATTTAAAAACTATGAGTTGCCTCCCATGCAGCGCTTCTTTTAACGTCGTTAGCTTGACGCTTTTCTTTGCTTAAGGTGGTTTAAGAGAAATCTTTAATGGTGACTCGGTTTATCAATTTCATAAAATGCACGTGTGCCATCTGGTTGCTTATGCTTCCACTTTCCTTTTCCCGATTCTTCCTTCTCCTTCTTTTGCGAGGTTTATTCTTTGTCAGGGAACACTTTTGATCATCATTCTTCGCTTTTTCTTCACCAAAATTTGTTCCCTTTATGATGGCCATGGGTTGGACAAAACTTTTGTCATTCTTGGTTACGGTGAAAGATACATGTTCCTCTCCTACCCTTAGAATCAGCTCACCCTCATCTACATCAATAATTAATCAAACAGTGGCCAAAAATGGCCTCCCGAGGATAATTGGGGTTTTCGCGTCTTCTTTTGTGTCCAGTATGAAAAAGTACGTAGGGAAGGTGAACTTTTCCACTCGAACATGCACATCCTGTATGATACCCTTTAGACGATGAACTGATTTATCTGCCGTTTTTACCAGAATCATGGTGGGGCTATCTCACCGAACCCTAGCTTCTGATATAAAGAATACAACATCATGTTTATGTTGACTCCTAAATTAGCAAAGGCTCTCTTTATTTTAACATCCTTAATAATGCGGGGGATATAAAAATCCCTTGGATCCTCCTTCTTTGGTGGTGTCGTTAATTTCTTTTCTTCCTCCAGTTCTTTTTCTACCTTTACCCTTATTGATTCCATCAGTGTAAGTCATGCTTCCAGTTGTTCGATCATGTCTACCACTTCATTTAGCTCGGCTTCCTTTGATTTCCTCATGGCTTTGATCAAGAATGGAATCAGGGGTTGGTACTTCTTTATCTCAGGCAAATTATACCTTGCCAGCAGAAAACCTTCCTTATTCTTTTGCACCTCCTCCTTTGACTTTCGTTGTTCCATAATGGGGTAGGGAATTTTATGTTATGCATCTTGGTTGTTTGTAATTCTGGTTCACTTTGAAAAACATTCTTATTAACCTTATTCTTATCTTCCCTTCATTGTCTTCAACTTAGTGTGATTCCTCCTTAGTTGCTTATGTAACAGCCATGGTTCGTTCTTTTGAATTAGACTTGATGTTACTTGGAAAGGTTCCTGCATTTCGGTTCACTATTGCTTCTACCAATTAACCAACTTGGACTTCCAGGTTATGTATCGAGGAGGCGTGATTCTTTGTATAACTTGCTCAAACTTGCCTTCCAGCCTCTTATGTGCTTCCTCCATTCCTCCAATTTTATCTAAAATTTTGTCTAATTTGGATTCCATCGAACTCAGTTTGTCTTATTGGAAACCTGGTGGTCCTTGAGGCCTAAACTATCCTCCAGTGTTGTTTGACCAAGAGAAGTTTGGGTAATTTTTCCACCCAGGGTTGTATGTGTTGGTGTAGGAATGTTTCCCCCTCCTCAACTGTATTGGGTTCCCATTTAGTTTACTTGCTCTGATCCATTATTATTCATCAAGAAGAAATTGACTGTATCATGATCCATCTACATATAAAACTCATACTTCAGTTGAACAACTTTTACTGTGTTTGAGGATGAAGCCTTCATGTTGTTTAGCTTTCGAGTTAAGTTATCAATTTTAGCTTGCATTTCTGTCATTTGATCGACAACTATAACTCCTTTTTGATCATGGAGATTTGTGGGTTGCCTACTCTACTCATTCGTCCATAAACAACTATTACTCGCCATTTCTTCTAATAACTCTTCTGCTTCATCTACCGTCTTCCTCATAAATGATCTTCCTAATGCTGCATCTTGTGCCTCTTGTATGTGGGGTTACTCAATTATAGAATGTTTGCAAAAGAAATTCTTTAGGTAGGTTATGGTGTGGACATTTTCTTTGTAAGTTTTTGTATCTCTCCCACGCTTCATAAATCGATTCCCCATCACCCTGCTGAAAGTTTGTGATCTCTTTGATAATCTTCGTAGTCTTGGTAAGGGAAAATACTTATCTAAGAAGGCACGAACTAATTGGTCCCAAGTGGTGACATTATTAGGGTTGAGGGAATGGTACCAAGCTTTTGCTCTTTCCTTTAAGGTAAAAGGGAAGAGTCTAATTCTTACAGCATCCTCCGACATCTGATGATAATAGAATGTATCGCAGATTTCATGGAAATTGACAATATATGCATTCGGGTCTTCATTCGTTAATCCATAAAATTGCACATTTTGTTGAAGCATGTTTAGGAGAGCTAGTTTGATTTCAAAGAAAACTACTTGCACGGGTGGCCTAGCTACACCTTGATTGGTTGCATTGAAACCCGGTCTCATGAAGTCCATCAGGGTTCTCAGTTGATGCCTTTGGTTCGTTCCTTGACCCAACTCTTGTTGAAACTCCTTAGCCATTGTTGCTTTTGCACTTTCTTCTTCTTCTTCTTCATGCCGAGATCTAGAATTGAACGTTTTAAATGTGATGTCAAGCTCTACAGTTTTAGCAGTGCAACTCGAACTCCTTGTAACTCTTGTGTTCATGCAAGAGCACGAACACATATGGAAAGAATGGGAAGAATAGAAAAATTAAAACTAATGGGAAGAACATAAAAAATTAAAACTAACTAAAACGCCTTAGACTAAGAGAACTAAACTAATCTTCACCCTCCTCGGCAACGACGCCAAAAACTTGATCATGTCATTCGGGCTTTAAAATTTATAAGTCCTCAAATACTGTAAGTGCACAGGTCTTGATTGTAGCATAAGAAATGTCGATCCCACGAGAAGGGGGACTAATCTAATCCTAAAATCTAAGGCCAATAGTATATGAAATGCAAAATAAACAATGCAACGAAAAGTTAATCACGAGAATTATATTTAACCACTTAAATCAAAAATTAAGCACGAAGGAATTAGCAATTGAACAATATGCAATCACAATAGAAACCACCATAAGGAATTTACCAATTTATGAGAAAGGGGATTTTACTTATCATTAATGCTAACCTAGTCGATTATGTATCAATGGAGTGTCGGTCCTAGACTGTCCTAGGGATGATTACTCTCTCTTGAGTTATAATCCTTAAACCTTAAATTATAAACCCTAATTAGATTATGGAATTTGCAGTCTCTCAATTCATAAATTATCCAAAACCTAATTAGATCTGAAGCACTCTAATAAACTATTGGAACATCACACGAGATCTCTCTCCACACAATTACCAATATGATTTATTACTATTTCTATTAAATTGGCTAACTCTCACTAATCTAATTTAATTGTATATCATTCAATTTAACCTCTCAATTTATTATCGAATTATGCAAGAACATAATTAAATCATGACATTCATCTAATAAACATAATCAATTAGATTATCATTAAATCAAAATAAAATTTCGAAGGAGAGTTTAGAACATCATCAATATTCCAAATCCTATCATAATACTATCCATCTCAATTTTGTACATAAATAAAATCAAAACGAAACGGAAATACAATTTGGAATAGACGATGGAAGGCGGCGATGTTGGAACACCTCCTAATCCTGGAATCACGTCGAGTCAGCTTCGTCTTCCTCTTCTTCCTTTTCCTTCTTCTTCTTTCTCTCTCTCGAGATATTATCCCTTTAGGGTTTCGATAGTGGCTGTACGGAAGCTCCCTTTTCTCTGCCTCTTTATGCTCTTTTTATACTCTTTTGTGTTTTAGGTAACCCTAGGGTCTTTTCGGGGTCTAAAAGGTCCCAAAAATCCCTTGAAACATGAAGTTTGTGAGTGTTTGCACGTCTGCCTGACGCAGGCCACGATCATTGCCTTGTAGGCCACGATCATGCTCACATCTGAGTCTTCTGTCAAGATCATGGCCTACCTATCAAGATAGTGGGCCTGCGTTGTGGCCCAGATTCCCACCAAAACTCCTCCGCTCTTCGATATTGACCCTAAAATACTAGAATATACATCAAGGTATCTCAAAAACATAATATTTCAGCTCAAAGACTTGTACTAACAAATAAAACACTTAAAACACAAATAAATCACAAACTAACACAATTTAACATAAACACATAACAAGTGATCGAATTAACGGCTAAATACATATCAAACTATGCCCTAAAACACGAATCAATTTACACTTATCACATCCCTACACTTAAACGTTTGCTTGTCCTCATGCAAACAAAAAAAAAAGAACACAAAATCATAAAGCACACAATGCAATAACGAGGCAATGGCTTTAACTTCATGAAAAAGTTTAATTCTAAACATAATGATTCAAGTTATTCCAAATCATTAACATGCAAAATCCGCGTCTAGGAGCTCTGGACTAAAAATACATATTAATCAAGACCCAAATGTCTAGTTTATTCACCCTTTTCAATTGTACACACACATGAATAATTATTTGGTATTCAATATTTGTAACTAATCCCAAGTATGTTTTTATGCAAAGTTAAGCTATTTCCAAGTTTGATAGGTTTTTATTAGAAAACATTTTTTAATTACTTTTTGTGGACATAGACCTAGTCTTTTTACGTGGAGGCAAACATTGGTGATGAATATTGATCTAATTAGTAGACTAAGTCATGTTTTTATTAAGTTGCTTAGTTGGAGCGTCATTATAGGCTTTTGATACGAAGACACACATTTATGATGCGTGTCGATCCAGTTATTGGGTCCATCATGTTCTCAATTGGCTACTAGCTCTATTCATAAACTGAAGGCTAGTGGAATAGTTATTTATTTAAAATTTATAAACACACATTTTTTTTAAAAGCCTACCTTATTGCTTTAGCTACTCGTTTTCATGAAAAATACTAGTTAAGCTACTTAGTCGAAAGACCTAAAATTATGAATGAATGTGACAACTTATAGGGTTATAACTAACATTAAATCGTAATTAACTTGCATATTTTAACTAAAGAATCCAAATCACTAATTTCACGAGCTAATGACTTTTCGCAACTTAATAGATTATGTTGAAATTAAAACGATTCCAATCCATCTAAGTGATCGATACATTCACACAATTCACAATATGTAACCTAAACACACTAACATAACAATATGCAAAATTCACACTCAAAGCAAAGCACATAACCCTTCCCACATTTGATCAACACATTGTCCTCAATGTGAGAAGAAGACTAACAAACACATATGGAAGGAAGTAACATAAAATAAAATAAAAGACTAAAGTTAAAAGAATAGAGTTAGAAACAAAACCTTACGATGATGGAGGCGGGGATGGTGTTGGAGGTGGAAGTTGTATGCTTGAGCCTTGAAGTATGGATGAATCTGGGGTATATCCCAGCTCTGACGTCGTTGTGTGTGAGCTATCTCCTTCATCCTTCTAGAATTTTGTAACATCCCACTTTCATAGAGCACATACCCGACATTCAAGCACAAACCCCACGAAAGCGGCATGTTAGAGTAGTCACATCACTTATCGTGGCATCATATAGAACATAAAAATTTCGAAAAAACTATGTTCTCTCATTTCATTCATGAACATAAGCATACATTGTCATTACATTCCTTGCACATTTGATTCATAAACATAAATATCCATTGTGTTATTATTCTCATAACTCCTGTTTATACAATACATGACATGTCATAGTTCATAACTCTACATAATGTGTACAACATAAAACTAGATACTGGACCAAAATATTTTATCTAGACGCTTCAGTATCAGCTGACCAGACCTTTGAGTCATTCTTGGTTCCAAAATGGATAATGCTAGGTTGCTACTAGATTGTCTTAGAACTAGGTGGTCCCGGTACCTAAAAATCAACGATGCAATTTTAATGCGAAGTCAGTGAGTGAACCATCATTGATGTGTTCACTCAAGTCAGGACACAATATCTCAAACATATAAAATCCAAGTTCTCAAACACATCACATTATTTAAAATGAATTCCCAATTATAACATCATTTAATTGTCTACCAAATCACAATATATGTATCTTACATTTTAACAAACACATTGGGAACACAAACATTTTATATTTACTATTTCAACACGATTCTGTAAATTCCTCACAATAATTCACATA
>JANZLC010000005.1:30231411-30243324 GCA_026413385.1 Erythroxylum gracilipes
AATTGATACACCATTTGTTGCAACCAGATAAAAATAACTGCAACCAATGACTTGGTTGCTATAAGATTATTTTTTACTAACAAAAATAATTTGGTCGCAGTATGAATAGCTATAGTAACCATTGACTTGGTTGCTATAAGATTACTTTTTAGCAACAAAAATAATTTGGTCGCAGTATGCATAACTATAGCAACCATTCTAACATTGCAGTGGCCATGGAATTTTACATTAGCAAGTATAAATTTGGTCGCTAATAATTCTACCTTTAGTGATCAATATTAAATGATTGTTAATAATGCATTTTTAACGATCAACGTAATAACTCGTCATTGAGTACTTTTAGTGACAACCCTATAGTAACCACCTGTGACCAACCCGATTTTGGTTGATATAACTTTTAACGACCATTTTCTTACTTTTAGCAACTATTAATAATAGTTGCTGAAACTAATTTTTCTTGTAGTGTTGGTTTCTGATTTGTCAAAAACTATTTGACACATGAATTTATGTAACAACAAATGCTCATGGCTTTGTATAATGTTGTTGTGGCCAACCTGGTGAGCTCATTCCAATAGCAGGAAGCACAAAAGTCATTGTGTCGATCGACAATGGAAGATTTAGGGAAATCGCAAATATCACACACAATTTTAATGTTCAGCTCATAAGGTTGTCCCCGCAACCTAAACCACATTTTCTTAGGGTTATTAGGTTCGAACTGAAGGGAAGTAAAGAGTTCGAGGGTGAGCTCCTAGTAGATAGGATATTGGAAGTGTATAAACTTGCTCTACTGAATTCTTTATGCTAAATTCTTAACCCTATCTCGCAATTCTAGCCTATCAAGTGTAGCAAAATCAAAGTATTTCGAGACTACTATCTGTTTAACATTAAGGGATTGGAATCAAATACCTTCCTTCTCTGTGTAAATTGGGAAGTGTGCTCCGAAATCTACCACCCTGTTCCTTCGCCCTCGGCCCAAGACTTGATTTCTTCCCGATGATTGGTTGTGCTTCGCTGACTGCTTAACGCACGACATAATGGACTACAAATAGGAGGAAGTTGGAATAAAGTGGAAATTTAGGAGTTGGTTAGAGAGAAGTGAGAGTGTTTAGAGGTTCTTAACTTAGAGAGATAAAGTTAAAATGAAAGTGAGTGAAAGAGTAAAGTAGGAAATGAATATAGTGAAGGAAGGACAAAATGGTAAAAATTTCAGCTGAAAATCGCACGGATAGGTTTACCCTGATTTCACCAATTTCTGATTTTTTTTCATCTTTTATGCTTATACACACCATTGAGATCCTTTCCTAACCTCTTTTTAGCACTATTACCTCATTATACTATCCTTTTTGGTCATCTTTATCAAAAATTAATGTGCTACTCTTCCATGATATTTATTTGGAAATGGAACAACCTAACTACGAGATTCAAACTATCTAAAATCAAGAAATAATCGTTAATTTAAAAACCATAGGTTGCCTCCTATGTAGCGCTTCTTTTAACATCATTAGCTTGACACTCTTCTTTGCTTAAGGTGGTTAAAGAGAATTTTTCAGTGGTGACTCGGTTATCAATTTCATAAAATGCACACGAACCACCTGGTTGTTTATGCTGCCATTTTCCTTTTCCTGATTCTTCCTTCTCCTTCTTTTGCGAGGTTTATTCTTTGTCAGGGAACACTTTTGATCATTATTCTTCACTTTTTCTCCACCAAGATCTGTTCCCTTCATGATGGCCATGGGTTGGAGAGGACTTTGTCATTGTTGGTTACTGTGAAAGATACTTGTTCCTCTCCTACCATTAGAATCAGCTCACCCACATCTACATCAATAACTAATCAAGCAGTGGCCAAAAATGGCCGCCCGAAGATAATTGGGGTTTCCGCATCTTCTTCTATGTCTAGTATGAAAAAGTCTGTAGGGAAGGTGAACTTTTTCAGTCTAACATGCACATCATATATGATAACCTTTGGACGATGAACTAATTTATCTGCCATTTTTACCAGTATCTTGGTGGGGGCTATCTCACTGAACCTTAACTTAGGATATAAAGAATATGACATCATGTTTTTACAAGCTCCCAAATCGGTAAAGACTCTCTCTATTTTGACACCCTTAATAACAGGGGATATAATAATCCCCTGAATCCTCCTTCTTTGGTGGTGTCTTCAATTTCTTTTCTTCCTCAAGTTATTTTTCCACCTTTCCCCTTATTGATTCCATTAGTATAAGTTGTGGTTCCAGTTGTTCGATCATGTCTACCACTTCATTTAGCTCAGCTTCCTTTGACCTCCTCAAATTGACCACAATCTATGAAGAAGCATTAATTTATCAATAAAATCTCATGAAATGGGTAAGGAAGAGATTTAGTAAACACATTAGTGATTAATAACAATTTGAATAATGAGAGGAGTAGGAGCAAGTTGAGGAAAACTAAGGAGTTGTTTATTCTTTTTTTTCTTCCATTTTTTGTTGTCATTTTTGTAAAAAGAAAAACAAATCAATAAAACATATATGTTTAAGTCTGTTGCAATTTCTTGTTTCTGAAAATAAAAAACCATAGAATTTTAATGAAAACAGGAAAAATAATGTTTCTTTAAATTTTAACAACACGTTTTCCTAGACAGAAAAATCATAGAGCTACTAAAACATGTTCATTTCTTTCTTCTTTCATTAATAGATAGTTATAGACAAATTTAACTAGACAATTCTCCGTGTATAGTTGCATTCAATATTACGATTGGAGTGTTGAATGAATATGGAGACTTTTTTCCCCCCTGATTTCCTTAAATTTATTGCTCTTAATCCCCTTAGACTAAGGTGTAGGGATTGATGGTTGTGACCAAGATGATAGGATCACTGGAGATGGAGCCTTTGGTGATGATGCTGGCAGACTTGGAGATGGAAACTCTGACAATGATAATGATAGTTCAATGTTGGTCAGAGGCAAATAATAACTTGTCGAGATAGAACTTTTGGGCTTGGAGATGATAGAAGTTGAGACCATGGAGCAAATGTGATGAGAGGTGGTGCTTTAGGATTAAAGGCTAGGAATGCAAGTAATTGATTTAGCAAGAGTGCATTTCTTCAAGGCCAAAATGTAGAACTAGTAATTATTGAAAAAAAAAACAATACTTTTGAGGAGGAGGGCTCTGGTACTATTAAAAAAGAGTACTCAAAATTTTTGTTATATTTCATTCTTTAGAAGGTTTAGTATATAATTTTCTAATTTATATAATTTTATTATATATAATTAATGTGAAAACTTCTTTAATTATATAAATATGCATATATTTTATTTCTAACCATAATGAAGATTAATTAATTTAAAACATAATATATTATATAAAATAATTAATATAAGAGTATAATTAAAAAATAAAATAGGATGATAAAATCAAACATGTTTTTATTTTTAGTTTTCATATTAAAATATCAACCAAACAATTTTTTGTTTTTTAATTAAAAAAGTAGAAACCAAAAACTAAAAACAAAAACTAAAAACTAAAACAAAAAGTAGAAGTGGAACCAAACGACTCCTAAATAATTAGGTCCCTAAGCTAAGTAATTTCAAAGCAAGCAACATACATAGCACAATACTCAAACTTAGTGGAAGAATTGGATGCTCTATCTTGCTTTTTACTCTTCTATGATATTAAAGAGTTCTTAATAAACAGGCACCAACTAATGATAGAATGATGTCCATTTGGACATATAGCCTAGTTAGCACCATTAAAAGCAGTAGGATGTATCGAATTTTGAGCAAGAAAGAATAAACTTCAAAAAAGAGTACCCTAAAGATAATGAATGATATGATGAATTACTTCTAAGTGAAGATGATGTAGAGAATGCATAACTTAAACTAACATATTGGACAACAAAGGAGAGATTAGTTCTAGTAGTAATCAAATAGCTCAAACTACCTACTAATTGTCAATAAAATAACAAATCAAAAGGTAATTCTCCTTTTTCAATGTGATACTTTACATTTACTTTTAGAGGTGTATCAACAAATGCAGAATCTTAAAACCTAACTAAAGGAATCAAATCTTTAGTGTATTTATATTGATGTAAGAATATGCCAGAAGAGTTAGTGCAAATTTCAACCCCCAAAAAATGGGTAAGATGACCAAGATCTATCATTTGAAATGAAGTGAGAATGTTATGGATGAACAAGATCTATCATTTGAAATGAAGTGAGAAGGTGATGTTGAAGTTGAGTAATCAATAAAAAAAATCTAATCTAGTTATAACAATATCTTCCACATAAATCAAAAGAATGAAAGTGTCATTCAAGGTTTTATGAAGAAATAAAGAAGAGTCATATCGACTTTGTATGAATTCAAACTAAAGTAAGGTCTATATGAACTTCTATAACCATGTATGAGGAGCTTATTTTAAACCATACAATGATTGGTTCAACTTATAAACTTTTGAAGTAGAAGAGGAAAAGAACCAGGAGGAGGTGTCCTATATATATCCTTTTCAAGATTATCATGTAAAAAAGCATTTTTTTTATGTCCACCTATTGAAGTGGCCAATCTTATGAAGAAACAATGGCAAGAATTATTGGCACAATAGCCATTTTAGCCATTAGAGCACGTATTTCCTTATAATCAATGCCATACTCTTATCATTTTTTTGAGCAATTTTTTTGCTTAGTTGCTTATAAATAAGAGGATGGAATTGAAATAGAGGACAAAGTAATATTGAATGATGTACGATAAGAGTCATACTAACTAGGAGGATGGGAACATCATCTCAAGACTAGTTGAGTAAGATTAGATGGCAAATCTAGAGGAGGAAGGGGCAAGGGTGGACGATGTCATTGATACATAATTACATACTTAAGCAATGAGTAAGGGAATGTAATTCATCAAAACTAAGAAGAGTAGTAACAATGTGGGAGGTTTGAACATAGGTTGTAAAGAAAAATTAATGTTCAAAGAAAATAACATAAGAGACATGAAATTTCTGAGAACCAAAGTCATAATAAACAAAACTATCATGACTAGTGGTATATCTTATAAAGTTATATTTAATAGATTAAGTAGAAATCTTATGACATTTATTATATGGAAAATAAATGAAACAAACACAACTAATGGTATGCAAATGGCCATAGTTAGGATGTTTATCATAAATATGAAAATAAGGTGTCTTAAAATGTAATGTTTAAGAAGTTAATCATATATAAGATATACATCTATAAATAAAGGTTCTACACAATAAGTAGGTGGAACAAAGGATTCAAGTAATAAAGTACAAGTAACTTCTAATAGATAATTTTTTTTATTATGTTGCACCATTCCATTATGGTTTATACGAACAAGAGCATTGTAAGAAAATACCTTTTGTATTAAACAAATCATGAAATGTATTAGACATGTATTTTTAACTAGAATCGTAGTGAAGTACCTTAGTAGCATCAGAAAATTAAGTTTCAACATATGCAACAAAGGTTTGAAAAATTGAAAATACCTCATATTTAGAAAGAAGAAAATAAACCTATGTAAACCAACTATAATCATCAATAAATGCCATAAAATACTCATAATATTTATGAGAAAGAACAAGTTTAATCCCCCTATACATCACTGTGAATAATATTAAAACATTTTGCTGTGTCACTACTAATAAGAGATAAAAGAGGAATTTAACTTATTCCTAATTTACAAGTTGAACATTCAAAAGAAAGACTAGGAAATTGATCATCACAACCCAATAGACTAGAGTTCAATAAATAAGAAAAAATGACATAATTAGAATGTCCTAAACGTTTATGCCACACTTCACTTTATGGTGGAGCAAGCTAAATTAATATTTATAGTGATAGGAATATCGAGAGAAAAAATGTCTTACTTTAGGCCCCTTCACAATCTCCATCCTTAACACCGAATCCTTCACACAACAACCATCACAAGAAAAAATGTACATCACAAATTTTCTACTAATTGTCAAACTACAAGTAGACTATTAAAGAGCCTACAAGAGACATAAGCACTATTAAAGATTGGAGTAATATTACCAACAATAGTAATGCATATATTGTTTCCAATAGCGATTTAGAATTATGGACCCTAGTGTGATATAAATATCTAGAGTGACTATAGATATAGGTAAATAGAAAGTATAGCATATTGAGAGATGGGAGGGACAACCCACGGCTAAGTTCAGTGAATCAGCTCTTTACATCTCTAAAGCAAGCTATGGGGGAATCTAACTAATGGTTTTTCTTCCTCAATAGGAAATGAACTTTGACTTGCCTCCTGGTCTAGATAACAAATCCACCAGAAAAGGAAATGAAAATCAAATGGGAAAATGTGAAATATTTGATAGGATCCATTTCAGGAACGTGGAATGGTTGCGAAATTCAAATGTTAAAGTCATGACTTAAATGATGACTTACCATTACCTTGAAGCCTAAGAGCTAAAAATGTCAAAACTATTATTTGTTGCACCATTTCAGGAGTTATAACATTTGGTTGAGCATTTTGAATGATTGTTGATGGAGGTGGGGTCCCAAAAAGAATCTAAATAGTTGAAAAAATTGCTAATAGTTGCTTAAAAAGCATTATTTTCATAGTTTTGTGAAAGAGTTGGATAATCTTTAATGATGCACCCTAATTGTTTTGTAATAATTACAATTTTTTGGTGCAATTTATAATAATATGGCCATAATTCTTATAACTAAAAGACTAAGCTTTACTCATATCTCTATCTTTACCTTTTTAGGAGCCAAAAATGCAATATGTACTGTAGTGAATTTCTCCTACTCCAAAGTGGTTAAAGTATGAAGGCGTTCTTCATGAAACAATTAACTGAAACACTAATCAAAGGTAGGAGTTAGATGATAATTCATTAAATTAAAAGGAGCATTTTTATACTTTAGTCATAGCTTCATCAAGAACTGATCAGCCCTACTAATCTTATAGACAACCAATATACCAATAAGAGAATTCCTAGATACTATAACACAAATTATTTTAATAAATTTAACCTATAAAATTTGAGAACTAGAAAATTATTCTTGAATAGTTAGATGCCCTTGAGTATAATTTACAATCTCACTCCAATTAAATTCTCCTAGATGAATTAGTTTGATTATAAGCCTTTTCTAGATATTCCCACTTTGTTTTAGCAGTGTTATAGGGACATAAATTCAAAAAATCTTAGAATATCATATTTGATCTTCCATTAGGCTAATTGAATAGCATCTTTTAGAGTTGAGACAATGACATCAATATATACTTACAAATCTTTTATAGTAAAATGCAGTTGGAATTGAAATTCTCATATTGAATCATTCTTTCCAGTAAATTTAGCACAAAATTTAGAGTGCCACTAGTCATTTTCATCCAAAGAATAATATACTAATAACACAAATATAGAGAGACAAAGCTATTCAAAAGGTTACCAAAAAATGTGAGCTTCAGTCCTCCTTATCTTACTCTATGGAAAAAAATGCATCCAAGTTGACTTTTTTATTTCCTTTTTTAGATCAGGTTGCATCTTCAACAACAATATAAAAAAGAACTTTAAAGTATTGAATCACTATGGATTAACTTTTGAATCCAATCCGAGAAATGAAAACACTAATCATGCTCACCTTAACCAAAATAAAAGAAATTAAAACTAGCTCAATGTTAAACTAATAGCATGAGGCTAGATTGTAAAAAAGAGAACCTATAAAGCTAGAGACTTTTTTATTGAGCTAAAAGAATCGTCAAAGACATAAATATCTAAAAGAAAACTTTAAAAGGCTAGCTCTGATACTATAATATGAATTGTAAAGAAATGGCTCAATGCCATTTCACTTTGATTTCATGTAATAAATACATTAATATGATTGAAGGTTGATTTCTCCTTATTTTACATCTATCCAAGGTTGATTTCTCTTTATTTACAACTATATAATTAACTTAAGGAAAGTAATATATATAAAGAATGGATAAATAGTACGAAATAAACGTTAGTTATATATGATATCAAGGACATGACAAAAATTGCATCCTGATCATTATCAAAGAACCTTTTTCATAAGACCAAGCACATAAAACTAAATAATACTAACACAATGAAAGGAATACATTAAAACAAATACATATAAGAAGGTTGCTATTATCAGTGTAATATTATCTCCTATCAAATTTAAATGAATTAAATCATATTAAAAGAGTAACTAAAAATTTGATGATCATACAAAAACACTCAAATCTAAAATTAAGTGCTAAGATACGACCTATCAAAACTTCCTTAATGGTAGGACACATTAATAATGACAGGATCCAATAATAGAGACATTAAAATGCATATCTAGAAATACATTTTTCAATAATAAACAAAATAAAGCTAAATAGAATTTATTATAAACTAGAAAAACATAATAAACCAAGACTAAAGCAACCATATGACTTCCTATGAATATATTTGACACGAATTTTAATGTAACCATATCATTTAAAGTGTAACTTAATAGCAATTCAGGCTCAAAAAAAGATCTTAACTTAGATAAAATTGAAGCCCTAAAAATGCACATTAATAGTAACTTGGGAATTTTTTTGAGCTTATAATTCTAAACCTAGGAACATTGAAATACATTATAACATTTAAGAGGCATAAAATCCAGAATCGAATCCCCAAAATAAACTACTTATAAAGGGTACCTAAAAAATTAAAAATAAGAACAATAATAAAATTTACTCATGCTAGACATGTGTGTTAATATATAAATGATGTATAACTCTACTTTGTTTTTATGAATCTCACTTCTTTTATACTATTTGTTATCAAACTTAAGATATACTATGTATGAAAGCATTAGAGACAAGGTATTTATTAGGGAAGGTGATAACTTGCTTACTTTTCTTTAGAACCTCTTTAATGATGAGCCACTATATAAAGAATTAAGAATCTTGTGATACTCAAAATGATGATTAGGCAAGATGGAATTTTAGCTAGTAGCGTAAGGTAAAATGAGAGCTATGATGGCACGGATAACCACCCTCCTACTTTTCGATGGTAGTGCATGTGTAACCTTTCCTTCTCTTAAACGAAATCTCTTAGATTCTTCAAATAAAATGAGGAGTTGACTCTTTTGAAGGGGACAGGAAGAAGAAGAGATGGAAACATCAAAAACTTTTAGTTATCCTTTGAGTCTTAAAATAGAAGCTCCTCAATTAGTTTGGTCAAAATTTTAATATTTTTTTAAAGTTTTAAAATTAAAAGGTTTTAATGATTAAAATGAACTGATTAATTGGTCAATTCTTGATAAATCTAGTTGAACTGACCAATTTGATCCAATTTTGTTTTCATTAGAAAATACAGAATAATTGATAAGTAGTTATAGTATTCATTCTCCATTAGACATTGTCTTTTTTTGATAAACTAATTCCTTTTCTTAAAAAGACAAAAATTTATTAAAGATTTGTCAGAGAAGTGGTATGAACTTTAATCAACTTCAAAATAAACTTCTAACTATTTTAAATTAGTCATAGTAAGATAATCCTTCAAATATCGAAGAAATTGCATAATATGATTAAAATATGGTTGTTTTGATTATAATTTAAATTAACTATAATATTGAATTAAATAATTCCTAGTTATATAAAAATATATCAATTTTCCTATCAGTCTTATCTATTTTTTTAGATCTTATAGAACTCAACTCCTCAAAAATAATTTGAGAACTTTAGATAAGGAAAAATTAAAGGATTTAATGTTAACAAGTATAATATATCCTTAATTAAATTTTCTTACTTACAAAATACAATTTCTATGCAAATAACCTAATTCTCTAATAATCAACTTGTTCTGTAAAGTTGATTTCACTCTTTGAGTCTTACTCATGTTATAATCAACCCTATAGACACACAGACACAGACACAGACACAGACGCAGACACATAACTATGTAAAAGGGCAATGTTAACATTAATTTAATGAATATATCATAATATGGTAGTTGCTAAACTAATAAAGTAACCAAATTTACTAGCTTACCAACTTTTGAAATACTCTACTTATAATTGATTCATTTAACTTGGTTATATCTCTTAGCCTACTAATATGACCTTCAATCTGACCATAACATTTGAATTTCACATTAAAAACCTATAGCCTTTTTCTTTGTAAATAAATTTGCTAGCTTCCACTTCTTTTTTCTTTCAAAATCTTCCAATTATATATAAGAGTTTAATAATAAAATTTATGAAAATAAGAAAAGTGTTGGTCTGTGTCGGTAAATCAGAGGGTAAAAGGATTAACAAGAGAATACTTACCTTATTTTGGGATTAATGAATTCTAAGTCAAAATCATTGTTACTCGTATGAAAAGTATAGATAACTAAGAAAAATTCTTATAGATAAGTTAGTTTTTTGGTGTTTTTTAACTATTTATAAGAATAGTTAAATTAAATTTAGGTTACCAGAAGATTATACTCAAAGTAATATTCAATGGTTTGGTTTATAAAAGTGAACCTTAAAATCTAAACTATTGAATGTTCAAAAGAGTGTCTTTTCTAAATCTGAATAAATTGCATTAAAAACATTTTGAAAGGTGAGCATAAGAGTTTAAAATATTGACAAAGAAATAAAGGGAGAGAATAACCTAAAAAAAACCTATATGGACAATGATTAATTTTATGAGAAATAATGTGCTCTGGCTATTATAAAATGTTCTAATTAATAGTTAGATTTTTACTTATCTTAGCATTAATCTTATTATCCACACACATCATCCTAATCCAATTGAAAAATTCATATATAAAAGCTTATATGACCTTCAACTCATTTTTAAAGACTTTGTGATTTTTTAATATCTAAATGGAATAGATAATGCAACTGAATGCTAACTTAAAGAGCATGGAGTTTCCGTTATTGTAGAATTATACCTTACTTGCTTGATTGACTATGTCCTTCCATTCAAATGCTTTACAACTCAAATTGCAAAGAATTTATAACTTATTCCAAAATTTTGAGGAGTAATGGATTTTTTAAAACATATGTATATATGATTTAGAAACAACCTCTCTATTAGTTAGGGATAAGGTTGCATACTATTGGACTTTCCTAGACCCAGAGTCTCAGTGGGATTTCTACTTGATGTTGTTGTTATTGTTATTGTTGTATGTATGTATGTATGTATATATGATTTATTCTCTTAGTTTCATAAAACATAAAATGGATTAAAGGTGAACTAAAATTGAAAATACATTTGGCCCTGAGACTTTGTTTGATTAGTAGACACTACATCAAAGAAGCTTTTTAGAAGATTGTTGAAAAATGAAAGCAACTTTTTCTAAAGACCAAATTGATGGCTATTATGAAAAGATATATGCATGATTTATTTATAAAATTCCTTAAATTATGTCTTAAACAGATAACAAAATCCTCCTTATAAAAATTGATGTTATATCTTGGAAGACTATCCTTGATAGTAGCAAACCCTCTACAGTTATTAGTTAGATAAATTCATATATTGCTATGAATTATAACTTATATATTAGCAGACTGAGGTAGACTAGTCATTAGTGTTTTAGCATTTGGAATTTTAAAAGGAGGGCCTTGTGGATGCCAGTTATTAAAACATAAATATATGCTCTTATTCTTTTTATTTCATTACAAATGTTTTTCTCTTAGACTCAAAATCGACTTAAGAGTCTAAGAGGTGTCAACTTTAGGTTTTGATTTACCATAAGAATTTAAAAATTGAGTGTGAACCCATGTAGTCTATAGTGATTTATGGTTTATATAGAGCTTCCATATTTTCCTAGCTCGAAGAACTTTGAACATAGTTTTGATAGAATGGATTACTATGTAACACCCAGTTAAATAACCAAAAACGCACTTATGAATTCTTCTAACAAACAAATACCCCGAAGTTCTAGACAACTTCCAAAAATTCTCCAAAAATTCCGTCAT
>JANZLC010000005.1:30243424-30277224 GCA_026413385.1 Erythroxylum gracilipes
GTGCATTATTAAACACCTATGATTGTGCAAATTGTGATATATATGTATGTTATTTGTTATAGAGGAGCAACTGGAACATCAACCTATAGACGTTGCCGGAACTTCCAGGCAATAGTTTTGGGAGTAACCAGTGAGTAACCTAGACGGTTTCTCTCAATTATTGTTTGCTTATAATTATGTTTTGATTAATGAATGAATGTGATTTGATTGTGGATTCCGGACAGAAAGTCCGATTATTGTGTAATGTGGATTGAAATATTGAAGTGCTACTTGAATGTGAATGTGAAGACCTATGTGCTTTGTAATGTGATTGATTGTGGTACATGCATTCCATTCATGAATGCATAATCAGATAATGGCAGTTGTGACCTGAGTAGCCACCGATTAGAACTTAAAGCTCAATGAGTGAAACCGAGTCTTGAGCTCAAAAGTGATTTAGAGCCTTAGGCTCAACGTTTAATGAGCCCTATATGGGAAAGTTCAAACACTCGGCCACAACAACGTAATAATTGAAAAAGTGTATCATGAGCATTTCATATGCATATTGTTAAGTAAGTTTGATTGAGTGAAATGCAAAATTGCTTATGCTTAAGTGAAAATGTGTTACTCTTGTAAAATGCAAAGTTGTGAAATAATGTGATATGAATTGATGTGTTGCATGAAATGAGTGAACCATCGATGATGGTTACCTCATTGAGTTTGCAAAACTCACTAAAATTGCAAAGTTGTCTTTTCAGGACCGAGGGGCGACTCTAGCTACTGAGAGGCTCTATTGCTGTGTAGATTGTGATTTGGCAAGAAAAGTCATGGCTCAAAGGTCGGTCAGCTGGAATTTTTGGATGGCTTAGATAGATTTGATATATTCTTCTCTTTCATGTAGTACTTTTGTACTAGGTTTTGTTGATGTGCATATAGTAAAGGTTGAAAGACACAATGTAGACTTTTGATTTTTGAGAAAAGAAATGAGAAAAAATTGATTTAAAAAATATTGTGATTTCTTATGATGCTTTTTAAGTGAAGAATGATATGATGCCATATAAACAGAATGTAGTGATCGATCATACCTCGCCCTTATCATAGGATATGTACCGGAATGACCTTCGGGCGTCCCAGTGTATACCCTGTGGTAAGGGGGTGCTACAGATATCATAAATTAAGGTTCCTAGCCGCTTTTATACTTTTTTCTATATCAAACATGGTTTGGCACACAATTATATCTTAAACTTTGTATTTTGTATAACTTTCTAGATAAAGGAATGAGATCCTACACGCTCATGTCCTAGGTCATATGTTTCTCGATAAATTCTCTCAAAGATAACACAAATTGAGACACAACTATGTCTTAGACCATTTTGCTCTTTGGAAATTTTCACTACTACATTGTCTCTTTTTTACCTGTGTTTTAGGTTATATCTTCATCTTCACTTGTTCTAAGAGGGAAGTAAGTTCGTACACAATCATGTGCTAGGTTGTATCCAACCAAAAGTTGTAATTTCTTTATGCCTTTGCTTTAATTCTTAACAAGCCTCATCCTAAAGAAAATTTTCTTAATTATTTAAAAGCATCAAATAAATTAAGTAAACGAAGGTAATCTAGACAAAAACTAAGAAAATTACTTGTAAAATATATGTGTGTTATATACATCAATCACATACTTAGAAACAAGTTAGGACTGTGAAAGGTAAGGAAAAGACTAGCATTGTTCTATTAAGAGCATATATTAATATAGCAAAAAGAAAAAGAATAACACACGTTATGTTTTTTCCTTATAAAGAAAATAGTCGATTTCATAGACTAAAATATGAAGATAATTAAACAAATGTATGGGTACTTGTTAGAGAACAAGTTCATTGAACTGGATATAAGAATTCTATGTAAAATTTGTATATCTATAGAAATTCTCATTTTGATAATTGTATAAGTGATTTTTTAACTTGAAATCTCCAAAATATCTCATATAGGAATTGCTATGTTTTGATACTATTTATGAGTTATACTTATCAAGGGTAGCCCAATCTATAATCATTAGATATAGCATGAACTATATGGAGGTAGCTGAGTGATCAATATAGGATTCGTTACCCTAAATTAATTAAGGAGAATATTTTGTTATTCTCGATTAGTATTGATTCAAAAGTTGTTGGTTAAAGCGAAATAAAACTTTGCAAAATTGTTTTCAAAAATTATCAATTGAATCAATTACTAATGTTAGAGAAATAAAATGATTGGACTCAAATAGAGTAGATATTAATTTTACACTCTATGTCTAATCAAAACAATGTAGATGGAAAGATTGAATTATATGGAAAAATCATATATAAAAGGATTAATAAAAAACATTTTAACATTCCTAATATTTGGGTGGTTATGATGTGTTGCTAGGCGTCAATCTTGATCTATAGACCTAAATGATTTAATTAGAGAATTAAAATAAATTAAAGAAGTATGATTTAAGATAATAATTTATATCTATTACCAACATATTTACGAACTTAATGGGCTATATTCAAAGAACAATTAAAGAGAAGAAAGGTAATTCAAATAAGTTAGACTTGACTGTAAAGTTCAAGAAACTTTATGGTCAAATCTAACATATTTCATAAATAAGATCCAATACTAGATATTGGATCTTATATAGGCCTAATTGGAATTTAAATAAAATTAATTATAATTTTAATTAAAGTTTAATTGAAATTTAAAATAGATTTAAACTAAATTACTAAAGAATTCAAATCTTATTATAAATAAGTGTAAGCTCTAAATGAACTTTCACTCTTGTCTTACCCTTTTTTACGCTACTTATGAAGTTCTTTTAAGCATTTTGTATGGATAATGTTATAAGTCGAATACATGTGTAGCTATGTTAGTTCTAATGAACTAGTTTCAAAAATAGTTCGAGGGAATTGCAATATAAAGGATCAATCTATAGAATAAGTACGATTTATTTCGAAATGAATCAAATCTCCCTAAGTAGGATTCAACAAGATAGTGCTTTTTCAACTCTCTCAAAATGGAAAAAGAATTGATCCAATTCTATTGAGTCTGACTCATAGTGATCATTTATCAAAGAATGTTTATATTTTATTGTACTCACATCGAAAACAGTATCTCCATTTATAAGGGGTAAGGTTGCGTACTTCCGGACCTCCCTAGACCCTATGATCATTGGAATTTTCACTGAATTGTTATACTTTTTGTTGTTGTATTTTAATTTTCCAATGCTTCCATTTTTTTTAACTCTATATAATGCATTTCAAATACATCAAAATTAAAATTATTAATTTTAAAATTTAGGAAAATATAACTTTATTGTTATTAGTAAAAATTCTTTTCAACTAGAAGCACCTTCAACTATAAAAACAAAAGTAAAACTTGGAATAATAAAAGAAAGATTAACCAAACCATTAACCATAAAAAGAGAAAAAAGAAATAGTATCAGCATCAAAAGCAAATTTATATTCATATTTCCCTATACTTATATTCATATGTTTCAGCCAAATTCTAGCTTTCTAAGTAACACAATGGATTTTCTTCAAAAAAAAAAAGAGTAACACAATGGATAAGAAAAAAATGTACAATTCTTTCTTCCCTAACATTATCCTTACAATTAATTTGAATATTAATTTCTACCTTATATTAGTTGCTCAATACAAATAAAATATGAAATGATACACGTTTAAGTATTGATAATTTTTTCTTCTTTCGTCTCAGGTATAAGGAATGCAATGTGGATTTATGAATTTTCTAACATAAGTATACGTTATCATGAATAAGTAATATAATGATAAAAAGAGTATCATCCCATATGGATAGTATTTACTAGTTATATTTTTACTAATTCTATTGTGTTAATCATTGTGGTTGGTTATGACGAGTGATGTATCAGGTGTGCATAGTTAATTGATCTTTGTCACTTTTGGTTCTATTTTATAAAATAGAAATTTATGCGCTTAATTGAACTTCTTAGTTTAGATTAATATTGAAAAAAGTAATGAAAATTTTTATTTTAAAGTAAAAAATATTATATAATAAATTTTGTATAAATAATAATTATATACTGTAAAATTAATTTTATCAAAATAATAAAGTAAAAAATTATGTAACAAATTTTTTCAAAATTTTTTTGGTAAAAAGCACCAAATATATGCATAATCAAAAACTTTGAGCTATTTTAATTTAGATTCTCTTGACAGGGTATCATTTATTCGTCTTTTATATCCAAGAAATTCATTTTGAAAACCTCACCTCTAAAAATTGAATTTCATCCCTCCCTTGTTTTGGGTTGATTTGCAAGAAGATCAAAAGTTGAACACGAAATTGGAAAGGAAAAATTAAAGTTGGAATGCTCGATTGAATAATATAAATAAGTTTTAAGGACTTTTTTGTAAGATTGTACGTTGAAAGAAAGGCGAAGGTGCGTGCAAGGAATTGAAACGCACAATATTTATTTGGTCAGATTTAAGGTACATACGGCCTCGGGAAGGAGAGATCTTGATCGAAACTCCACTACACTTAATTTAGTTAAGGAGCAGAAGAGGAATTCTAAGATCGATGATTGTGTTGCAGTCTCATTCTAGATTTCTCCTCCAGATTTTGTTGAATCGGGTTCAGAAGTTCGTGTCTTTTCACCTTCTCTTTTGTCTTTTCCTTTCATTCATTTTCTTTCTTTGTCTTGATCAAAATGCAATTTCAGTCTTGACAAAGCAGTTGAGCTTGATTACCATTGGGTTGAGTTCAGTGATGTTCGCTACCATGTCCAGGTAACCGTATTTTCTTCATTTTCCCCAGTAATAGGGAGAACTTGCAAAAATCGAATTTTTACACATCTCCAAGTCTTATATGCTGGTGGGTGTTCGTGAATGGGGTTTATTTATCAGGTGTCGATGAAGAACCAAAATGTGGTGCTGCTATCGGTATCCTTACCCGTCCCACCACCTGAAACGGTGTTGGTGGGCGGCCTTCCACTGGGAGCAATTGAAGCGATAAAGGCATCATATGGAGTAGTTGTGCAAATTCTGGATCCTCCAAGGGATGGTTTCAGTCTCACTTTGAAACTCAATCTCCACAAACTTCCTCCAGATGAAGGTTCTATGAGTTCTTTTCCTAAGGTCACTTATGAACTGCTTTACCATGTTATTGTGTATTACCAGTTATGTAACTGTCTTGCGGGTTCCAACTATGTATAATTTTAATATTGCAACTCCAAAATGGATGAGTTATATTGGTTAGTATATGTATTGAAATTGTACCTCTTACTCCTCTGATTGGCATTGGCCATTGATGTCCCATATAGATACTATATATTCTGAAGCTTCAGTTTGAAAGTTGAGTGGCTGTTATGTTTGGTGGTCAATTTTTGTTGTTTGTAGAGGTTTGTAAGTCTAGCTACAAAGGCATCGACTTCTCACTTTGTGCAGACATATTTTGTGATTGAGTTTATGGCTTTCACCTATTTTAGTAGTGGTGGTTGATGTTTTTATGTGACTGTGTTTATATTTTGCAGAGTACAAGAATGCTATTCTCTTAAAGATTGCCTCTGTTAGGGAAGTGGTCTTAGGTGCGCCCTTAAGACTAATCCTAAAACATCTTGCTTCGAGGACCATTGCACCTAGTATGGGTCAACTTCTTGCCCTTGTGCATAGGCCAAATGAATCCTTTTTCGTCATACCTCAGGTATGCTAATATGTATATAGTGTGTCATACATCATGGAGTTGTGTTGGAAATTTCACTGTGAACCGATCAGTTGCACAAGCCAACAACTACTTCAAAATTTCTTTTGATGTTTTTGGAAAATTCTCTCTCGTCTATGTACAGACCTATTTCAGCTTGTAGTTGTTTAGGTTTTTCATGATCCTGATACATCATACCAAAATGCGCTAGTGGATGATTCTCCTTCATACCGTGATATGGGGAGTGTCTACCATCTCCGTAATTTAGGTTTCTTTCTGTCATGATCTTCAATTTCTTGGATATTGTCTGTCAGAAGAGATGACTATTAATGGAATTTAAGCTAACTATAATGTATGACAGGTAGAAAAGGTTACTGTTGTATATCCCATGAGATTCAACGATTCCATTGATCTTGCTCTTGCAACTTCTTTCCTACAGGTATAGCATGTCTATTTGTTCTTGCTTATTTCATGGAATTCTTAGAAATCACAATTATCAATTAGGAATATGTGAGAAATGGCCGTCTGTTTTATGTGCTAATGCTGATACATATTTCTGTAGAGTTTGCCACTATGCATTGCAGCTCTGCTGTTGATGTACTGCTGATGTTTATCAGATTTTGTTTGTGTATTTCCTCCACCTTTATTTAATTTCTTAACTTTAACCTACATGAGTTTTTAAGTCTCATTCAGGAATTTGTGCAAGCAAGGAAAGCGACTGGGCTTACTAACGCTCCTCCTTGTTTGTGGTCTGCTAATCCTCCTCGTGAGTTGGATGAAGCTCCTGCTGAAGCAGTAAAAGCAAATGCTGGATTTGTATCTTTTGGTATGTCAAAAGAGGAATGAATTTCATTTTTTCCATTCTGATTTTTGAAATAATAACTGTGACAAGCATCAAATGATGCAGTCATTTTCACACGTCATGTGGAAGGCAAAAAGTTGGACCGTACAGTGTGGAATTTATCAACATTTCATGCTTACGTCAGTTATCATGTTAAGGTATAGTGATTAGACCTTTTTATATTTATTTAGAACTTTTCAGATACTTGGAAGTGTTCAACCGTGTAGATAGCCCTTAGCATGGCCAGTTAAAATGTTAAGTACTTTCTTTTGCTTCAGAAAAAAAAAAAGAGAGTTTTTCTTGCCTTGCTAAAAAAGAGAGTTTTTCTTGCCTTGCTACTTGTAATTATTGAAGTTGTGGGTAAAAGAATTAATTTCTTAATTTCCTTTTATGCATGCATATAATAATCATCAAATTCTATACCTGTTTCGTCTTATCTTCATCCATTCTCTGTAGAAGCATATATGGTTATTGACCTGAAATATGGATTTTAAAATAGAGCATCAATGTAAGACTCGGTTGAACGCTTTCTTCTTCTCATAATCACATCAATTTATTTTATTATAGTGCTCTGAAGGTTTCATGCATACACGAATGCGAAGGCGTGTGGAGTCCATGATTCAGGTAGAACTTTTTACTCTTTTCTGTAAGTTAATTTTTTGTTCTGTGCTGATTTTTTTTTTCTTTTTTTGGCTCCAGATTAGCATGCTTTATGATGCCATAGTTATTATATTAATTTACTTTGGTTGAGATGACAAGACTGTTATGCGTTCCCATTATTCCCGAACTATTGTCAAGTCCCTGTCATCACCATTAAGACATTATTACTAGGCAATTGTTAATACAACCACTATTACTAGTAGGTAATGGCTGCTTCTTGTACCTTATGGTGAATCTTATGGTGTCAATTAATGTCAAAACTTCTAAGGGCAAGAGTTTGTGACTCTTTCTATGGATAAGAGTTAACTTGATCACAGACCGCAAGTTTCATGGGCGCTTGCAACCCTTTACAAATCTCTCTTTAGAAATTCAAGGAACCTCAAAATTTGCACAAGGATCCACAATCCTATAGCTTTTCAGAAATTAATATACAGAAGTTGGGTATTAGGAAATTTGTAATGCATAAGCCATTGAAAGCCAGGAAATCAATTGCAATAGCTAACATGAACTGAATTCTCACAACAAAGATGTCACATAGAACTATGATTTTCTTCCAAGTATATGTTGAGATAAAAATAGCTCTTATGAATTGCATATTCTGTATCATAGGCCTTGGATCGTGCAAAACCAGACACAAAGGAGAAAAGCAAATCACCAAATAGATCTTTCAAACGACTGGTAAGTCAGGATACTCCCAACAAATTTCAGTAAGCAAAATTATAATGGAAGATGCTATGTGATTGCGATTTTTTATCTGAAATGTAGAGCCTCAAGGATGCTCGTACAAATTCAATTTCTTGAAGAGTAGACTTGCCGGTGCTCCTCTTTGTTCCATGGCGATTCTTGGTGAAGAAAACTCTAGCCAGATTGGAAGGGTTACTGCAGGCATTGATATCTTTCTCCCCACTGATAGGGGAAAAGGAAAAGCAAGAACAAAAGGAAGTAAAGAAAAATATAAGGTACAAATGTTGCTTATGTCGGCTAACATGCTTCAAGCTGGTTATCTGGAAGCCACAAACCTTTTTCGCGATGTTAAAATCTTTTTTCGTTTTGTTTGTTGAATTTCTGTTACATCAAGGACTCGTATTTTTACACTGGAGACATTTTAGCTGTTGGTCGGCTCCCCTACCATGACTTGCCTTGCACCTTATTTTAAGCATTTATGAAATTTGGGAATTGTTAAGGCATGGTGTAGGAAAAACGTTGACAAAAAAGGGCATCGTCTTGGTTATTCCATTTTACCAATCAAATCTCTTTTTCCAGATTGGACCTTTCTTGGTAGGACTAGGAAATTGCAACGTAGTAAACGGGGCTCCGTACAAAGGGGTCTTTGCTTGAGAATGCATAAATGAAGCATAATATATTCTTTCTAAATGAAACAAAGAACCTGGGATTTGAAAGTTATGCATCGTGAATAGAAGTAGGAAGTAGAACGCTGTTACGTTTTTTGGAATTTTAAACAAAAAATATTGATGTCCTGAGACTGAGGCAGCCGGTCCCTATGTGCAAAGAAAGGTCGTTTTAAGCATGCCAACAAAACCCAATCACAAACCATGTTGTGATGCAGATGGGCTTTTGTAGGAAATGTACAGAACCAGTATTTGTAGCCCAAGATCCTGTCTTCGGTTTTGCCTCTCCACGGCCATCAAGGGTCCAGTTTGATTGTCAACAGACCTCCAATGATCCCAGCCAAACCCAACCCATTTCTCATCTAGTCGGATTCACTTTCCATGCTCTCCATCCCCTTTAGGCCCCTTCGGCGCTTTTGCTGCTGAAGAAAAAAACAATCACACGAGTCTTTAGAGATATACAATTCAATTCATACCTAAATCAAATTTATTATGATATTGATATTATTAAAACTTCGATAGAGGAGGACAGTAACGTTAATTATGATCATCTATTTATTCATGTTTGCTTTGAAAGATGAATGTGAAGAGAGCTATAAGTAATTAATGAAACCAATTAAATGATCGAATAACACATGAAAAAGGCAAAAGGTTTGGGAAGAGGCGATCAGTGGGGTCTTCGTGGGTTGAGGCTTAGCATCAATGCTCAACCAACCATTATTTTATGTTTTATACATACGTATGTATTAATAAATTCAGTTTACCTTCTTAACGCTTTTCTTCTCTCTAACCTCGTATCTACTCTTGGTCAAGTCGGACAGCCACATCCCTGGGAAACAATACTGACATGGAACAGAAAATTTAAATTAATTACTAGATTAACAAATACAATAACGAGTTTAATTGTTGGTGAGGAAAGACGAAAGAAAGGGTTTTGAAAAGGGAATGATTATTACCTGAAGAGTTTTATCAACATTCTTGGGCCTCTTTTTAGGTCTTTGAGGGAGCTTAGTACCCTTCATGGCAAAGAAATCTTCCTCTTTCTCCTTCCTTGACAAAGCTACGTAGATTCTAGGCCATTCAATCACTGCTTGCCCATTGTTCGCCAGCTTTTGTACCCCACCATTATTACTAGTATTGGTATTGCTATTAGTAATTGTTGCTGCTAAAGCTTGTGAATCAGCTTGATCAGCAGTAGCAGTAGCAGCAGGCTTTGATCCATCGTGGTGCTTCGGAGAAGCCATCTTCCGATCGAATCTGTCGGGAGAGCGCTTGCCTGTAGATCTAGACGGCAGACGGTTGCTGGCACCACCGTTGTTCCGAGAAGGGGACCCACTTCCACCAGCTGATAGCTTTTCCACATTCCTGGTCATCGCAAACACACGCACCACCCAAATCGCGAGCGATTGTGATTCACTAAATACCAAAACTAAAACTAAAACTAAAATAACAAATATAGGTAGTCGATGCTCATATGCTCATGCTCTCTCTTAGTTTCTTCGCTTTAGCCTTTAGTGGTACACCACACCACACCACACCACACCACACTTAATTATAAGAAAACCCAAGGAATAACTAACAATAGAATTATAAAGAAAACGAAAATTACTTTTGCTTTTTTAGACATGGGCAGCTGGCTACTATCTATCCAGCTCTTGGAAGTTTAAACCTAGTACCTAAAACACCCCCAAATGTAAATCCAAATTAACCCCCCCACCCAAAAAGAGCTAAGAAAATCGTAATCACTCAAAACAAAATTCAGGGACTTCGTATGTTCTCTCGTCTTCCCAAGCGTACAAGGGTAAAATGGTAAAGAGACGACGGCGAAGTGAAGAAATGTCATGAATTACGTGTCAGATTATGAAAAGCAAAAAACCCTAAATACGAATAACAGGCGGCATCATCAACCCCACGCCCACAGATCAAGGATATAAGCATACTTCATGCTAATTACTATTTACTACTAATTAAATATATTTCAGAATTTTAATAATAATATGATATCCACCAACAAAATAATTCAAAACGCAGAGGAAAGGGATTCATTTCTGTGGTACCGGTTAGAGTAGGCATCAACGCCTGGCTTCTCTTTCCCAAGTAACCCATTCAACTGATGTTGTCGAGACGGAGGCGGAGGCGGAGGCGGAGGCGGAGGCGGAGGCGGAGGCGCTGCCTTCATCTCCATTCTTCTCGATTGACGGCACTGAGCTGACGCCGCCCACGAGGATGATTCCTCAACCAGCGACGATCGGATCTCGGATCTCGAGAACCTAGCGCGCTTCTTTTGTCCCCATTGCAGCAGCACATCGCCGGAGCCGCCTCGGATGGCATGCGCGTAGTGATTCCTGGAGGCTTCCGGCGAGCGATTGGGGTGGTGATCTAGGATTCTGGAGGGACACCTGAACCTCAAACCTTTAGTTTCAACGCTGTCGGTATCGGATTTCTTGGCATTGCCGCCGTTTGTTAACGGAATACAATCTGTCTGGTACCTGCAACCGTTAACGGACATAAAGGGACGTCAATTCTTGCAGCTGTGACTAAACACAGACATGAATTTAAGCACCGGACACCATAGTCTACAAAGATGTTTTAGGATAATTTTACGCATCCCAAGTTCTAAAGGGACTGAGGAGTTAATATCAATCCCTCTCTCTCTCTCTCGCGTAACGATCATTGTCTTTGCTTTGTTTTCTCTAATCTGCAAATCAATATCCATTTCACCAGAAGGGACACAGTACCATCTAAACACATAAAGCAAAATCAGAACTGTTGAAAACCCACCCAATCTCCATATCTAAACACAACAATAGTTATAAGTGGATCCGCCGATTCATCGACCAGTTTAAGTTTACCACATAGGCAACAACACCAGACAAGAAGATCAACTCAGTTCGAACGAACACTTGGATTATCTTTATATTACACTGAAGATGAGACATCAAAGACCAGAAGATGGAAATTTGGGTCGAAGACAAAGTTTTAATGCATCAAATCACCGAAAGAAACAGGAAGAAGAAGATAGATGTATCTGAAGAATCAAAGAAAAGCAGAGCAAAGCAGAAGAGTAAACAGACCTCATCATTATAAGGAGCACCAGAACCCAATATTGCAATGGACGATAATAATCTTGAGATTGTAAAATTCAGGAGAAAGAAAAAAAGGACTGGTAAATCATGAGGCTTTGATTTGATCAACAATAACAAAATGGAATCTTTGTCTTCATAATCCAAACAAAACGAACCCCCAACTCAATAACCAACAACTCAGTCTCAGAAGGATGACACACTTCATGAACAAACAGCAGAACAGCAACAAGAAGAACAAACTATGGAAGAGGCAAAGACCAGAGACTGAGAGAAGGAGAAGAGAAGAGAGAAGCAGAGATTGGATGATGGAAAAGAAAGAGAGAACAGGGCAACCCATAGGAACCAACTGAAATATACACGCATATATATTGCTGCTATACAGCATATGTATCCATATACCTTAGGCTTAACAAACATAAAAAGAAAAATAGCTTTACATTCTTTAGGTTTTCGGAATTTAGAGGGTGAAAAACTATGGTTTTCCTGTAGTTTAAATAATTTTAAATTATTTGATCTTAGAAAATAACTTTGTAGGTTTTATTGGAAAAAAAATATATTTTCTATTAACCTTCTGTTAAAAGATGACAACTAAACATACCAAACATAAAAATCACATACGTATTAATTAAATATTTTTAAATTTAATTTAAACTAATTAAATTTTATTTAAATTAATAATTAATTATAATAATCAGTAATATTCATATTACATGTATTCATTGTTGTTTTCTAATAAAATTATAAGAAAAGAACTTTATAAATTAAAATTTTAAAAATTCAAAATTTAAAGAATAAAGAATATTTTAAAAATTACTTAAATTATAATTGAGTTCGTACCTTTTACTGAAATTATATTGTCTTTTGGTTTCACTTATATTGTTTAGATGTTGTATTTAGTTTTTATTTCTTTTTCGTGAAAAAATTAAATTTATTTGGGTTGATATTTGTAATAAAAATAAAAATAAAAACTTATTTGATTGAAATTTGTAATAAAATAAAAATTATTTAATTTCATCATCTTATTTTTTTATTATAGTATTAGATGTTAAAATTAAACTTATTTTATTCTAATATAGCAAATTGTATGATGAAATTTAATTAATTCTCATTCATACTAAAAAAGGTATAAATATAAAATGTAATTACAAACTTACAAATCAATTTTATATAATAAGATTCTATAAAATATATAAATTATATCAATTTGTTCTAATTAAAAAATAAAAAATACTCATCACGTTACAATCATTTAAAATATAATAGTAGGATCACTTACAAAATGAAGCATAAATCAATTAGAACTTTCATTAAATAATCATTCTATATTTGGCTAAAAATTTTATCCCACTTTTGAGACATAATTTAAAGTTTTACTTTAGTAATATTATACTCCACTGTAAAACTTGTACATTTTCATAATTTGCTCTTCATTTTTAACATGATTTTTAAATAATTAATTGTATTATCTATGCATTCTTGTAAAATTCTATCACAAAATAAGCAATAACAATGTATTCTTATTATTTAATATCATAACTTAGTATGTTCGAAAGTATAGGAAATTTTACTTTAGATTGCCAAAATATCTTTTAAGAATATTTCTTAATAAAGAATGCATGTAGTTAATTTTTTATAGACCAAAGGTTTTCTTCTTCCTTTATAATTTCGCAAATGATCTCTCACATTGATATGGTGAAAAAAATCCAAGCATATTACTATAACGTAAGTTAACTAAATAGAATTTATCTAAACATATAAAGAACATAATATCAACAAAATTCTATTAATAATTAATTGTAAACACCGTATTTATTTAAATAATGTAATACTTATGGAGGTGTAAGAAATTGGTTCACTGAATTTATTAATGTTTTTTAAAAAAATTGGAGACTCATTTACAATACCTTCCCATTCAACCATTACATATAAGCAACACATCTCAAATAAGCAATGACACATAAGATTTTAGGTTGGATCACTTCTTTTACTCTTATATGATATTTGTTCATCGATTGGAACATGTGCATCAATATATGTACCATCTATTGCTCCTATGGAATCTTAAGAAATAAATTATAATATTAAAATAAATAATTAAATATAAGGACATAATAAAAAATGATTAAATATATAAATATACTTGAAAATATGAAAAGAATTTTGAATTATGTTAAATCTCAAGAGGTATATTAGTAAAGGATGGTAAAGTAATAATTCTCTTTGTAAGATGATGAGTTGCATATGAGACTTTGTCAAAAATATTTTGAAGTTTTCTAGATAAAATGTTGAAAGCACTCTGTATAGTTGTCTTACTATATGCTCTAGTCATCAAGAAAATTGCAACCTTATTTCTCCACAATCAAATATCTTGTTGACTTTAAGTCTCATAAAATCTTTAACTCATTAAGTTAAAGAAGATTGTCTTGCTCATTCTTAAGTTCTCATAAATCCTTATAGGATTCTCATTCAAAGATTCTATATCCAATCATGACCAGATAGAGTAGAAGTTTTGTGTGGCTATTTGTGTAAATAAAAACATTCATTCTCTTCCCCTATTAAAGAAATAATAACTATCTTCATTAATTTATCTTTTGAATCTAATTTGAAATCCAATAAGAAGGCCATATATATGCAAATCAACATTAATAAAAATATTTAAATAAAAATAATAAAATGATTATAAAACACCATGTCATTTAATATAAATTTAAAAGGTTCATATCAAATATTCAGTCAAAAGGTTCATATCAAACATTATACAAAACATATACTTAAAATATTCAAACCATGATATAGTTCTTAATATAAAAATGTCTAAACCGATAACACTTCAATACATAATAATATAAAAATATATCCAAAATGACACACTTAATCCATCTTCCTTATATCTGGCATTTTCATAAAAATCTCCCTATAAAATGGAGAATCATGTAAAGCTTTAACTACTTTTCCATATTACATACTCTCGACACCTAAATCATATAAGAAATCCAAAACTTCCATCATTATGTTAGTTAATTAACTAATGAAGCTTTAAGTCCAATCTCTCAAGGGAATGATGTGTGATCATTTTTTCTCAAGTAAATTATTATTTATTTATTCACCAATTGTAATCATAACATTTTTTAGAGGGCTGAATGCCCAAATTGGGGCTTAACCTTTTTGTGTTTGATCAGTTTAGGGCTTAAACTTATAACTTTCTCAAAAAGGTCTAAAATTTCACGAGTCTACTTAATTGAAGTCTTTTCAGACGGAAATTAGGTCGTGTTTTACACGTTTAGTTACATGCAGGCCAGTTAGTACATGCAGGCCAGTTAGTACATGCAGGCCTGTTAGTCTTTAGATGCCA
Organism: Erythroxylum gracilipes; assembly: GCA_026413385.1. Classification (NCBI taxonomy): domain Eukaryota; kingdom Viridiplantae; phylum Streptophyta; class Magnoliopsida; order Malpighiales; family Erythroxylaceae; genus Erythroxylum; species Erythroxylum gracilipes. The sequence continues at coordinate 30,258,383 of JANZLC010000005.1, forward strand.
CTTTTAGAATACATATTTTACTGTCCAGGCCAGGTGGAATTTAAGGAAAAATTTTTAATTTCAGTTAAATTTATAGTCTTCAACCCTAAATCAATCTTTTTTTCAACAGGTGTTTTCACCCTGTTTCTCTTCTCTTGGTTGTGCCTTCACTCCAATCCCTGCACACATCATCACTTCACGCATGTGCCTCACTCCAATCTCACTTTTGCCTTCTACATAGTGTGAGCTCTCTCTTTTGGCGTTGGAGGTGAATGGGTGGTTGATTTTTTAGAGATTTGAAACATACATGTGCTCTGATTGAAGACTAAAATAGGTGATGACTCACTTTATTCCTTTGCCCTTTTTCCTTTTTATGGAAGATTTCATTAATAATGTTACATTTAGGTAAGTACTTTATCTTCTTTAAATGGGTTTGATTATAGGGCTAAATAGCTTGTAAAATAGAATTGTTTTTATGTGCAATTCTATTATACATTTGTATGTAGGATATGATCAAGTTTTCTCTTCCCTATCTGCTTGACATTGTATGTAGGATATGATTTGTATCACTTGGTTTAGCTTCATTGGTTGTTATCCCTGTTTTGTTTAACTATATTCGCTGGGTTTAAGATAAAGTATGACATTCATGGAAGAGATGCAGATTCTTAGGAGCAAAAAAATTCAGTTCTGTAGACATCACTTAGCTATAAATGGGTGCATAATCAACATTATAACATTGTGCTATAATACTTAAGAATGAGCTCAAGTAGTAGTTCTTCAAAAAGTAGTAGTTCTTCAAGGTAATGAGGTTGATTAGAGGATTCAGTTTGTTGTTTTCTTGGTTTTAATTTTGTGTTAAGTTGAAATTTTTGAAAATTTCATCTTTGGCAATAGAGTGATGCGTTCTAAGGTTGATTTGATGTCATACAAGCTAATTTCTTCAACTTAGCTAGTTGAATGGGACTATGACGGAGAGATTAAAATATTGTTACTGTAACTTGAAAGCACCTAGATGGACTTCATAGACTGATGAAAATCCAGGAACAAGGTTTTATAGTTGTTGACTCTTTCCAGTAATTTCGATACATTTTTATGTTGTTTTAGCTAAATATTTTCATATATTTCATTAACGAATTGTTGTTTTTTCTTTGATGATAGAGTGAAAATGTTTGTGGATTTCATGAATGGCATGATCAAATATTTTGTCCAAGAGTAAGACAGATTATTTTAGAGCTAAAAAATAGAGAGATGTTATACTGTCAAAGTAATCTATTAAAGGCCAAAGTGGCAGAATTAAGAGAGAATGCAGTAGATGTTTTGCAAGCTGAAACGATTGCAGAAAATTTGAAGTTGAAGAATGAGTTAGTTGTCGTGAGGAGTAGTAATGAAACACATCCAACAAAGTGTTGGAAATTTGTAGCTTTTTAAAGCTTGTATTTAGTAGTTTTACATATGTTTGTTAGCCTAAATAATGAAGGCAATATAGGCAATAGTTGTACCTTTAAAGCCTTATCTAGAAATGGTTTGATGTACTAGAATAGTGTGTAAATGTAATTCACCTAACCTAATGTTGGAAAGTGCAATTGTTAGATGTTTCAACATCTTATATATTCCTAATTTGATGTTCTATCCTAAACATGTTTGATGTACTAGCCTAAACATGTTTAATGTTTCAACATGTAGTAAGAAGGATTAGTAACACAATAGGATCTTTAATCAATGGAGATGGAGTACTGGTTAGCAGTCAAAAGGAGTTGAAATTGACAACAATTGACTACTTATAAAAATGTCATTGGTACTTTAGCTTGGAGAAAATGATTCACATAACTACAGTTGTTTTATAAATCATCAAATTATTGATGAACAAACAAAGATGTTTAATAGACTTATAATTCCAATTCTTTGTATTAACAATGTACATGTTCTACCGTTCATGAACTTCAACAAAAAGGAAAAAAAACTAAAAGAAATCCAATTCATACTGAAATTGGCAATCAATACATTCATTGCTTTAATAACATGTAAATGCCAACAAAATCCTTACAATCAATAGAAATCTAACAAGATCCTACCTTGCTGGCTTTTAATAATTAAGTAGGAAAATACATAGAAACACACGCACACAATAGAAAACTTGTAAAAAACTTGCAAAGATCAAATTGAAGTACCAGATTGGTTTATTATATACTACATAAAATGGCTACTTGATGATCTGATCTCAATTCAAGAATAAATGATGAAAATAAAGGGGACTAACACTTTACTACAAAAAGGTTATCATCTCTTTCAGGCCACAGACTTTAAGCTTTCCCTGAAAACTTAATAACATGTAATAACTTTAAGTTATCCTTGAAAACTTATTCATTGTTTAATGATATGTAAATGCCAACAAGATCCTTACAATCTATTGATATCCAACCTCTGAATATATATCCAAACTCTCAAGCATTATTCAGTACACAAATATTACAAAATTGATGGATATAAGGTATGTAGAATGAAGATGCAGTTTAATTTTGTTGTTCAGTACACAAATATCACAAAATTGTTCAGTTCACTAATAAACACAGTTAAGTTTACATTTTCTCCTTTCCTTTTGAAGATGCAGTTTGACCTTCTTGGCTTAGATTCACATGCCCAGTAATAGCTTCCTTCCCCTTTATTGATTTCTGCCTAAGGTGTAGTAGTCTCTGACTTCTCCTTCTAAGCTGTAGATAAAATGTAAACATTGTTAAGTTATATGACTTAATTAATGTTTAATAAGAATGCAAATATTTAACACTTACATTTAACATCTACAACCATATGGTTTCATTTGTGTATATCCTCATCTCTTCCATCCATTTCTTGAACTTCCTATTTGCTTCTTGTCGAAGAGAAGAATATGTGACAGGCCTTTTTCCTAAAATTTTTACTTGAGAATTTGAGCTACATCTGCTAGTGCCAAACATCCTCATTTTGCTTTTATCATCTGCAACACCATAACCAGGCTCTCTTCTCCCTTTGGTTTGGTTTTTAGTGGTGGCCTTTGAAGATGTACAGATATTTTTTTTATTTTTGAAGCACCTCTAGGGGTTGGGAGAACAAATGAGACTGTTTCATTTACACTTCCATATATATGAGCAGTACTTGAGGTGTTGGCAGTATTTGAAGCAGTTGTGGCACAAGCAGATATAGACACAGTAGCAGAGACAGAGGCAGAGGCAGAGGCAGAGGTAGAAGCAAAGGTAGAAGCATTTGCTCTTGTTTTACATTTCTTTCCCCTTTCAAATTTAGAGGCACTTATTGGGATGTTAGTGTTGGTTTGAACTATGGATATGTTTTCTGGGGTTGACTGTGAGTTAGTTGTGTTTTGCTCCATATGGAAATGAGTTGACTGGTTTGGGTTAGGATTTTGAAACTGGGCTGGAATCTACTATTGATAACAATGAGAATGGAACAAAAAACCTAGAAGATTTCTACTACTATGGAAAAGAATCTTAATTGTACCACAAAAAAGACAAAACATCTTAGAAATTACCTCTCTACCCTTCCAAGGATAGCCTCTTTTGTTGTGTCCTTTTGTATGGCAATGGTTATATGTCATGATCATGCCCCTCCTAGACACGTGGTCAGCATTTTACTTTTTGGTTACTTTTGTATTCTTTTGAGGTTTATCAATGCCCTTTTTTCTAGCTATTTTGGGCTTATCAGGCATTTGTTTGAATTATGGTGGCCTAATAGTTTCTTTATTGCTAATGGGTCATTCCTTTACCAGACATTGGTTAAATTGCCTTCCCATATGCTTTGACATATTCAGTCTTTTATAACCAATTAGGAATGTACTCTTCAATATTAACCCTATTGTCTTTAATAGCACATATGGCATGTGTACAAGGAATGCCAGAAAGGGTATACCTCCTACAAGAACATATTTTGTTCTAAAGCCTCACAACATATCTGTTCTGACCATGATCAATCTCGTACCCTCCTTCTCTATTATGATGTACTGAACAATGTTGAGCAATCATGACACTCTTCTCAATTGCTTCTCATATTCTTGGCCCTAAATTTCCTTTCCACTTGGCAACCTCTTTCCTTTTTCTCACAATTCTTTTCATCAATTCCCTTCTAATGTGCTTAAATAACCTTAAAATTGACATTTTCCTTGCATCAACCAGATTCTTATTGAAGGCCTCATCTAAGTTATTACCAACCAACTCAATTATAGAATCTTTCCTCTAGAAAGCCCTACACCATTGTTGAACTGTTGCATAACTCTAAATATCTTATGATGCCCTTTCCTTGTTGGCTCTGAGCTTATCCAAATTTTCTTCATATTCCCTTACTGTGAAGGATTTTGCAATTTTCCAAAAGTGCTCTTTCATTGCTTCCCCTTTATGTCCTCTTCTATGCTAATTCATATAAACATGTCTAGCACAAAAACTGTGCTTAGCATCTGGACACAAATCTGCAATGACTCTATCAAGTCCCTGTAAGGGAAAACATAACCATTTAAATAGGCATGTGGACACAAATCTACATATTCCATAACAGTTACACTCTCAATAAAAGTAAAAACAAGATTGATGTGAAACTTTTACCTTTTATTGGTCAGTCATTATCGTCCAACCAATTCCAGAGCCCAAGTGAGGTAAATCTTCCTTTAGCCTTTCAATGAACCACTTCCAGGTGACTGTCGATTCAACTTCAACCATAGCCCAAGCGGCAGGAAACATTTTATTGCTTCCAACTCTTCCCACAATACATAGAAGTTCACCCTTAGTTTTGGTTTTCAGCCAACATCCATCTAGGCCAAGATAATGCCTACATCCATGCCTAAACCTATGTTTAATAGCTTCTAAACATATGTACATTCTTTCAAATATAGGTGGAGATGTTGGAATTAGCTGAGACATTGTCAATGTAACAGTGCTTCCTATGTTGGTCTGCCTAATCTCTTCAGCATAAGACCAAAGCTTCCCAAACTCCTCTTCAGTGTTGGTCACAACACTGTCTACTATTTTTTTCTTTGCTCTTCTCACCATACTCATGGACACTTCAACACCTAAAAAATTCTTAACACAAAATTTGATATCATCATTCTTCAAAAATGGCTCCCTTTTAAGCTTATCCTTCAACAAGTCAGATAAGATGTTGATGTTTATCCTAGGATTTGTATATACCTTATTACAGTCATGACTGTTCCTGAATTTCCTAACTTGAAATGATTGTAACCTCCTATCAAATGTTCCATATATATACTAAGGGCAATTCTCTGTCCTAACTTTACCTTGGAAAAAATTGGGCTTATTGTTAGTAAAAATGATGGCCCTCTCTGTTTTGATGGGCAACAAACTTATTGCACACTTAAATTGCAAATGATTAAGAAAAATCATTCCTACTTCAATGTAAGGCTCAACTATATTTTCACCATAAATAGAGCATTTTCTTTTCCTCCTAGTAGCATCATCTACCATATAATCTACATCACTAACAAGTTCTTCATATTCATCCCTATCATAATATTTAGACAAAACTACCTCATCTGCATCACTTGTATCAACTTCATATTGTCCATTATCTTCATCATTTTCATCCGGACCATTACCTTCATATCCTTGCTCTAAATCCTCATCATCATCTTCTTCCTTTTCAACCTCCATATTTGTATCATCGTTATTCTCCATGTCTGCATCATTTTCATCCTCACATTTGACACATCGTCTAAATTACCTACATTACCTCGAAACCCTTCATTATTAACATCCTCACCATTATCTTCAACTACATTACCCTGATTAACCTCATTACATTCATCCTCAATCACTTCAATAGGGATATCCACTCCATATTCAATATAAATATCAATACCACTTGTACCCATCATCTTACTAACCATATCTAACACACTAGCATCATCTCGTACAACCCTCAAACCATTACATAGTTCGAAACTAAGTATAAGATAAAATATCTTTTTCACATTGTCATACCCGCTTCTTTTACACACATGAACAAGTTCAAAATACCTCAATAAATTAGGATCAAATTCAATTTCATCCACAAAGCCACCTTATACATAACATTATCACCTATATTAACAAAACATCCTGTATGATGAAACCTCAGAGTTACTTCATCAAATGTCATTATGCCAAACTAAAATGACCAACTCTAAGAAAACGAAGAGGCTTAGTCAGAATGTTGAAAGGAAACAGTGAAGTGAAAGTGAGAAATTGAAGCCTAGCACAACACATGATACTTAACATATCCATAACAATTCCATCAACCATATATATATATATATATATATATATATATAGCTCTTCTGAGGACTTACTAAGTTCTATTAATTAAGATACGTGGCATTGTTTACATCTATGAATCGAGAAATATGTTCTCACTATAGCTCCTAGGCTCGTGGAATTTTTCACCTATAAGCCTCATGAGAGCTGCATCACTAGTTTCCAGCCTATATACCTACCTAATGGTTTGTTATGCCTCAATGCTTCAAAAATACCCATATTAAATGCAATCCTTATTAAATTCAATTATTACATTAACTTTAAGTTAATGGTAACCAGAGTCTTTCAGATTTAAGTTACTACTAGAATGTTAAATCATAACTTTATGTTATCGTCTATGATAGTTAGAGTATTGCAAACAACATCATAAAAACAATACATCATTTGCAATTAAAAAAACCCTCATACAACAAAAACTCCCACTAGTAAAACAAAACATATTGGAGACATTAGTTGGATGACTTACTTGGATGGACAGACAACTGCAATCTATAAAGAAGGAGGACATTAGACTATAATGGATGCTCTTTAACACAAAACATAACCTGCAAACAATAGAAACAAACAAATGATCTAAGATATTAAATCAAGTGAAGGGGAGCTTTTCTATACTAACTTGTGGTTAAGTTTTGAATGATACTTGGAGAATGATCTAAGAAAAGAGGGCTACTAAGGATTGTTTTGCTTTGTAGAAATTCATCTGACTAGTCATCAGTGGCCAAAACCCATCTACATGTTTTCTTATGTGCCAATTTCCAATCTTTTTAATTCCTCCAATTTTATTTTTAATTGGACTTATAAAAGAAGTAGAAAAAAACTTAGTCCTCTCTTGAAGCAAATTTATTGGGAGATGAATAATTTAATCCATAGACAAAATGTTTGAGACCTTAATTCTATTTGCATCATAGGCAATGACTATACATCCATATGGTTTGTATATATACACAAGGATGTAAGACTAACTTTAAAAAGGATTATTTCTCTATATGATCACATTTCATTTCCTTCTTACCTGATGTTTTCTTTTTTCTTTTTCCCTAATAATATTTCTTCCCTTAACAAAACCCTCAATTAAAATAAAGGACTATATGTTAGACTTATGCACTAATAATGCTGGAAATTAATCAATAAGTCACCCTTAAAAAATTAACATTTTGTTTCTTTAAAATAAATATTTTATTTCTAATTTTTAGTAATCAAATTGTAGTTGCAAGTTTCACATGTCAACATTTCCTTTAATAGAAAAACCACTTAACATTTAAAGAAAATAAGGATGTAGTAGGCAATGGAAGTAAAAGCATCAAGTTAAGATTTTGTGGGACCAACTGTTTTTTTATTGTGCTTTGATTGGCAGGAAAGATGAATTTTTCTACTTTAGCAAGTATATCTTCCATTACCCTAGTTAGGTACTTTATAAACCAATACAAGTTAGAGTGACACTATAGTAGGCTTCAGTTTACCTATTCTAAGCTACTTAAAAAGAGATAAATTTATTAGATTAACACTAGCATACATAAACAATTAATAACATTAGAAGCATTCAAATGGCATGGAATCATAACACTCTGAAGATCCTTTATGTTTACAGGTAATCGGTTATGCAAGTTACTCAAAGGAACCATAGCATAATCCTCAAGTTTATTTTTTTAGAGAAAATCTTCTTCAAACTTACTCAATATATATGGAGGGTATATTAATGTGCAACTTCTTCAAAATATTTCATACTTGAAGTTTTCTATTATTTTCTTTACCATATGAGATTATAGAATGGGTAGCTGCTAGGATTTGATAGTGATTCAAGATGAATGCTCCTAACCATTTTCGGTCAAATATGAAAATAATACCAGTTTGCTTCTTTCCATCTCATTCATACTATCTTCCTCGGACTGCTCTAACCTTTGCACTTTCTTCTTTTTATTGCTCTAACCTCAGACTTCTCAGAATCAAATGTTTTACCGCTCTTAAGTCTAATGGCTAATATTTAATTCTCGAACTTACCTTAGTTTCAAGAGATGATGCGTGAACCATGCAAGCCAACCCCTTCAATAAAGACTAGAGCATGGATCGGGCAACGATGAAGATGCGTCAACTAGGCAAGACATTAGTTCAACGAAGGAAGAAGCGTGAATTGGGCGACGGTTTTGATGTGTGAACTAGGCAACACAACCTTTTCCCGAAGATTGGAGTGCGGATTGGCCGACGGTGAAGATGTGTCCAAAACGGAAGACAGTTGAAAATTTAGGGTTTTCTGTAACTTTTACTTTTAGGGTTTCTCTTTTTACTTTACCAAATTTACTAACATCTAAGGTTAAAACTTAAAACACCAAGTAAGCTTTTACTCTTTTAAACGTGACATTTAAAACAATTGTAACGGTGCCATGTTATACATTGTAATGGCGTGTGTAAAATACGTCATAATTTCTATCAAAAAAGTTTTTAATTGAGCAGACTTATGAAATTTTAGCCCTTTATTGAGCAGGTTACAAGTTTAAGAACCAAAGTGATCAAACTTAAAAAAGTTAAGCCCCAAATTGGGCTTTTAGCCTACCTTGAATTACCTTGTTTATTGTATTTGAAGTACTATGAATGATCGTAAACATCTCAAGAACAATATCCAATGTTTTAAAAATTAAACCAATTCAATCGGATTGACAGTAAAAACTTTGAACTGATCAACTTTTCGATTCAGTTTATAACTTTTCCATTCGATTTAATTTAATAATCTTTGTTATTAAAAATCGACCATTTTATTAATTAATCAGTCAATTTTAGTAAGCTAATAAGTTTTTAAATCAAAATAAACAGATTTCTATTTAACAGTCTTTTTTTTAATTAAACTTCAATTTTTTTAATGGGTAAAGATAATTATCTTTGATCATTTTTTAAATTATTTAAATTTATTTAATCTTGAACTAGTTTTATGATGATCTAATACCGGTTAAATTTTTTAAATTGTAAACCTTTTGTGTGGTCCGGTTTTTAAAATATTAACAGTACTTGTCCTTTTTTAAGACAAAAATAGGTCGTTATTCAAATGTGTAAAAAGATTCAGTCGGAAAGCTGTGTCTATTGGCCATAAGACCATCATAAATTATCGGTGGAGTGCCTTCCTCGACTGTCTTGAATTTGATTTCTACGACGCCATCTTTCTTTTAATAGAAAATTGCATCTGATATAAATAATGACTTTTAGATTGATTCATTAATGAAGTTTTGGTAACTAGTTATCCATCAATCAAGAAGAAGTTTAATAAGCTGTTTATGAGAGATTTGTTAAGAAATTTGAACACAGTTTGGTACCTGTGATGCTGATAATGCTTCAATGACTAAAGCATCATTTAAAGACGAGAGTCCGATCCTTTATTTTTTAAATCATTTAATATAAAGCCTTGTTGTTGCATTTGAAACACCAATAATTTGAATTTATACCTTTGTTGTCCTCAAGAGATTGGAATCGTTAAAATTGTGAACGTAAAGTAATGTCTAAATTGATATTCTAAAGTAAAGACGAGAGTAACTATCGATTCTATTTAAAATTATTTAAAAAGAATTTCTCAAAAAAAAACTATCGATTCACTTGCAAGAAAAATTATAAAAAATGTTTATAAAAAGAATTATTTTTCAGAAATGTTTAAGATCTAATGAATATTGAATTTAGATATTTGAACATATTCTTTTATTTTTTAATAAGAATATCATTTATGAATTGAGTTATAAATCTGTGAATAAGAGACAATGGTAATTTAGCAAAAATATCCTATGAATTAAATAATCTAAGAGTAGTATTAAAAACGAATGTAGTAATAAGAATGTCATCCATTTTTAATTTGTAGAGAATTGAATTTAGTGATGTCTGAAACTATTTTTGGAGATAATGGACAGAAAATTTTGAGTTTTTAGAAGCAGGAAAATAACTAGAATTAATGAAAATAAGTATTCTTAATTTCCTTTTTTGAATTTTACGAATTTTAAATTATATTCTTACCTTAACACTATTTATAGATGTAAGTGTACAAAATTTTTAAGGTAAACAAGATACATTAATGCTCGATCAGTCAGTGGATTCTTTTAAGTATTGCAATAAACAAGTTCCCAAAAGAAGGGACACCGAGTTTGATGCATACATCAAATTGTCAACCAAAAATAATGTGCCTTCCAACTGAACTTGCAAAATTGTTAAGATGCTATTAAATGAAGACATTTATAAATTCTTAATTTTTCAAAGGACAGCCATGAAAGAAAAAATGAGACGAAGAGAGAAATGAAACTCGAGTCTTGTTTCTTGCAAGAAGCAAGATATCAGGCTGCTCCTGAATCGACTGAGAGTCGTAAATATACAAAAGAATGGTTAATGATGAATTAAGCAAAATCTAATAATGGATGTCACAGGAACATGGAAACTACGAAGGACATGAATATCAACATCAATAACGCAACAAGCCCAAGCTTAAGCTTGTTGCTCGATTTTCCTCCTGTTTTCATTTCCTTATCCTGGGATTCCACCCACAGTTTATCTTTCAAATAAATTCCAACACCAGGATCTCTCATCCTTACCTCACTTCCAAGAAGAATGGAATTGTTCACCCCTTGAATGTTGTTGTTAATGTAAATGTTGATGCAGCAACAATCTTGTGGATCGTATGTACTGCCATGGCGAATGGACATAGAAGCCCCCGCATTTCTTCCCCTCAGATGGATACCATCCAAAAAACCGTAGCTTCTTTCCGGGGCCATTTGATATTTGGTACAGGATACCACTGACAGAGATTGGGCTTCTTATCAAAGTTCTTGTTCTTTGAAACTCATGGTCTATGTCCCTGCCTCTATTCTATACTTGCCTCGTGGGTTGCTGAGAATTTTGCTTTTCTCCGGAGAGAAGAATTCTTACTGTCCTCTAGCTCCAACTTGCTTGATCTACAATCTAACATGTCCGTTTTGTATAACCTTTATGGCTGCGGTCAAGCGTCACGAACAATCTATTCATTTTCACAATATGGTCTAGCCATAATAGAATAGAAAAATAACTCGCGGAAAACGAGATTGCAGCAGCCTTACTAGAAATGAAGAGAAGCAACGAAATCCTCAATAACACGTAACTCAATATCCATAACTTTTCTTGCAGCTGCTCGTACAAGCAAATGTTTCTGAAATTGTTCTACGGTTTAAATTCTGATAGGAACTTGAAACCCGAATCTCTTGCAAAGTACCATCATCAGAAGTTTTAAAAAAATCATTTGCTTTTCCACGTGTTCAAAAATCTCATCCCACTGCAAGAAATCAGAGAATGACCGATGGACATAACTGTCGCTAAATCCAAGTATTCTGTTGGTATTAATATTTACCGACAGAATTAAACGATGGACAAAAGTGTTGTTAATACAGGCATAGGTAACTTTAATGATGAAATTTCAAATGCATTTCTGTTGGTAAGATATACTGACGGACATAATGAAACCGTTGGTATATCGACATAAATATACCAACGGATTAACAAAAACGATCGGTAAATAAAACAAACATCTTACCGATGGTATATAATGTTTCGTCGGTAATATGGAAATACTTTTCCGACGGTATCCGTATTCCGTCGGTAATATTTGAACACATTTTTCAACTGTTTTCTCTAATCCGTCGGTGATTGGAAGTTAGATTTTTTAAGAAAATCCCGACATTAAATTTTGTTTGATAATCTTATAAAAAATGCATAATTTCAACAGTTGTGAATTATTTGTACATATTAAATTAATTTGTTTATATATTAAATTTGTTCAAACAAAAGTTGATTGGTAATATAAACTTCAAATTTTGTTAAGTGATAATAAAAATATTAAAGTTTACATAACATATCTTTGTAATTGAAAGCAAATGACTGTAACAATCCTAATATCCTGGTAATGGAGGGTGCTTAGAGGTGCTACCTCTCCCCTTCAGCTGCTCCAGCTCCTATCTCAGTTGAGTCATTTGGTCCATCAATGTATCAACTGTAGCCCGAAGCTCAGTGACTTACAACGATTGTGGTTGTCTAGTAGACGCTGCTGTACTAGACATGAAGGATTGCGAATAACAAATATTCGCAAATAAATCTAGCCTAAATATCCGTCCACGACGGTTCCTACCATCGACAACATCAAAATACATTTGAATCTCATCAACAGGTTGCTCCTCCTGAAACTGCCGCTGAATGGGTTGTTGTATTTGATCCTATTAGAAACCAATGGTTACATTAGTAAGGGATTATTCATAATCATAAAACTAAATTATTATAAAAGAAATAATAATAAGGCACTAAGTTTACATACATTCGGTTCTCTACATCGGCTATTGACGAATGTCACACCGTCATGTTTCTTGGTGTGAGTATGCAAAAGCAGCTGAGTAGGTATAGGAGGAAGACCTAAAGACTTTTCCTGCATATTTAACCTAAATGTTTAGATGTCAATTATATTTAATAAAAATTTTGACAGAGTTCCCCCTAATTTTATGATATGTCCCCCTTTTGAATAAATTAAAAAACTCAACATAGTCATATATGGCACCAGGCATTTATACCATTACCATTATTTATAATATAGCAAAGTAAACATGTACAAAATAAGTATGAAGTTTAGATACTTACAAGTCTTTATACATGCTCATAGTGGGTTATTGATCCTCTCGTATGTATGGGATGACACTCTCCTCCTGAGCCTCTACGTCTATTGGTGGAGTTATGCCCTGAGATTGTCATTGCCGCAGGACTTCCCCAATACTCCTACCATCGACTCCATATTTGCTCCTAAATAAAACGCTATCATACACCAGCCTTGCATATCACACCAATGAAGTCACGATAACGTGTACGAGCTCACCTCTCCCATAGTCTATATATGTTGGCGTCGATACCAGAATCCCAAAAAAATTCTTTCTGAAATAAGAAGAAAAAAATTTGAAGTAATATCAAGTAATAATATTTATGTAATTAGTGTATATAAAGTAATATAAAACAAAACTGAATGTTTATTGTACCTCAAACTCTTAAAAGTAAAATTCCTTTGTTGCCTGAGAGATATTCTTCCACACATAACCCTCAAGATCAATCCGTTCTTTAAATTTAGAAGTCATATTTTTAAAACACGGTCCAGACGAAAGCAACCTAATATAAGAAGTAGTTTGATAAAATGAAAAATTGATAAACCTATAACTTAATTAAAAACAAGTAGTTATTAATGTGATTTCACTTACAGAGTGCCATCAATTGCTATGTACTTTCTTCTTTCTGGTCCCTAATCTCTAGGCTTATGGACGTCTCTGCCATCTGATAAATCAGTATTGGGTGATATATGGGTTGGGGATGGGGATACGGATGGTGTAGCATGTCGTGCAGAAGGTGATGCCTCATTTGCAGTTGTAGGTCCAGGAGGGGGAGGAGGTGAGTTTGTGGGAGCTGCAGAATGTGACAATCCACCTACATAGTAAGTGCCACCGATCATGCCTCTAAACCTGGGCCGTATAATCTCACGTTGTCTCTTTGGTCCCATACGACGAACCTGAAAATCATAGTCTAGACACTTTAGGAGTTTTGAGAAAAACCAATTTTTGTTATTAACTTTTTCTTTGCAAATTTAAATGATTAGTGGTGGAGATCATGCAAAACTTGATCTTAAGTTGTTTATGAATGCTATTCAAGACTAAATTAAGGTACTAAACATCAAATTAAATGGTTTAAAGTTGTCATCTAGACCTAAATCCTTTAGAAAACATACATTTGAAGAGGAGGAATAGGAGGAAACTAATTATGATGATTCTAGTTCTAGGATGGGTAATTCAATCAGCGGCCCCCATTAATTTTTCTTACATGTTAAACAGTAAAACAATCTAAGCAAACTAAGGTTAATACTAATCAACCCAATAAGTATCAATACAAACACCAATAGACCTTCATACATATCACATTGTCCATAACATCCATACTCCATAAATATAAGATCCAATCATAATCATCAAAGTCGATGCAATGTTGCATTCAATCAAATTCCCATAGAAAATTTTCAATCAACCCTAACTATAAACATTTACCAACCAATCATAACTATAATTAGAGCTAAAAATGACAACTCAATCTAATGTAGTTTCAACAAAATTAGGGCAAGCTAATTAAATTTGTCTTGGTTTAATAAAAAATTCAGTCATTACATTACCATTTATATAACTATCAAAAGGCAATAGTCTTGCATATGTAACAATTATTATTGTAAACTTGTCTTGGTAATTTAAATCAATTAAAAGTTCAATAATTACATAACTATTTATTTAACAATCATAAGGCAATAGTCCTTTCATAATCAAGATAAAACTTGTTTTGAAATAAAATTAATTTAATGTTAAAAGAACTTTAAGAAAATTTTCAAATTATTTTAAATCTAATTATTATTTTAGCTATAAAAACACTTAAGAGTTGAAATTTCCAAGTCAAGTAGAGTAAGAGTAAGAAAGAATGAAATTATTCTTTTTCCAACAATCATTGTAATTTTTTTCCAGGAAATTATTGTAATTTTTTATTATACCTAATCTTCGTCATTTACGTATATAAATCCTTTCAATTATCAAGAGGAAAATATTTTAGAATTTTAAAGAAACCCTAGTAATCTCCAAACAAACTTAGGGGAACAATTCAAATTCTTTAAAATCAATTTTTTATCAAATGAGTACATTTTATCAAACACTTGGTATGCAGTCGAAGATTCATCCCTCATTCAAGACAAATAACTAATTTTTTTCCATTAGTCTCTAACCAATTCATTAACCATCAATAAGATTTGATAAATTAACAACCAAAACCACAAACAAACTGCATTTGGACCAAAAAATTCAACCCATCATTCACACATCTTTAGAGAAAGGAGAGGGCGGAGAAGAGGACACTACCTTCAGTTTGGAGAAACGGAGAAGACGACGTTGGAGACACAACAACTTGACGGCGACAACGCACCTCTAGACGACGGCAATGGCAGACGGAGGCGGTAGATGGAGGAGGAAGACGCAGGTGCGGGTGCGAGCGTAGGGGGGACTGCTTTGACTGGTTTAAATAATAACCAAAACGGCGCCGTTTTGGTTTAAAACAAAATGACATCGTTTTGGTTAAAGTTTTAAACGTTTTAAACTTTAACAAAACAACGTCGTATGGTTTCAAACTTATACGACGTCGTTTTCGTAATCATTTAAACGTTTATAACTTTAACAAAATAACGTTGTATGGTTTAAAACCTATAAGACGTCGTTTTGGTTATCATTTAAACATTTAAAACTTAACAAAACTACGTCATATGATTTCAATCCAATACAGCGTCATTTTGATAATTATTTAAACATTTAAAACTTTAACAAAATGACGCCGTATGGTTTAAAACCTATACGACGTCGTTTTTGTAATCATTTAAACATTTAAAACTTGAACAAAACGACATCGTAAAGGTTTAAAAACCAATACGACGTCGTTTTGCTAATCATTTAAACGTTTTAAACTTTAATAAAATGACGTCGTATAGGTTTTTAAACCTATACAACGTCGTTTTAGTAATCAGTCAAACGTTTAAAACCTTCAGAGAGCAACCTCATTTTGTTAGAGTTAAAAGATGACGTCTAAAATGAATTTTTACTGACCAATTTAGCGATGGTAATATCTGTCGGTAAACTTTTTTGTTCGAATATAGCGACGGAAATTTATAACATCCCCAAAGTTATATTTTCAAACAATATTATCGACTTCTATGCTATTTCCAATGGTATAATGCCCTACAAATTTCGTACCGTCGGTAATATTCCGTCGCTATTTTTGAGTTCTCTTGTAGTGTCCTTCGTTGTAAGCTGAACAAACAAATTTCAATCAAGAAAATATTGCTAATTGATAAGTTTGATTTTATATGGAATTAGAAGACCTGAAATCCTGGCTAAAGTGGAAGTCCACGTCACTTTCTAAAAATAAAGGAGAGTTTAAAAAATAGCTTGAAGAGGAGGTACAAGTTAAAAGAGAAAAATAATCCTACTTAAGACAGTATAACGATCCCAAGGTTATGGATGCTCGACTTGTAAACAGTAGGCAGAGAACCTGCGAGAGAGAAGAAATCGTCACCTTCTGTAGAAACAATAAACCTCAGCTTGAGCAGAGACCAAAGGGTGGTCGCATTTTGTCTTCTATAAGGAGTTTTAAACGCTACGGGCGGATATTGTCACAAATAATTGATAGATCTACAAAAAGTGTAACTTGTGATTAATGAGAGGAATGACCACAGCCAAAATTAATTATATGTAATAATTTGATCTTTTTTATTAAATTAAAATTTATAATAGAGATTGATGCATTATACCTTTTTATCTTTTAAATGAATAATAAGAATTTCCGATATTGGAAACTTACTGGAGGAATGAGATTCAAAAAAACTAAATAAAAGATTAATAATAGGAATAAATAACTAATACATTCATTAGTATTGGGTGTTGATCACATTTGAGAAGCCACCATTTCATGATATAAATGTCATTAAAGAAATTGTCGAGGTAATTTTGAATATTTCAAACAACATAATTGAATATCAGTGTGTCTTAATTTTTTCTTTAGTTTGGCTTCTAAACATTTTTGTGATAATACTTTTTTTACTATTGAAATAGTTCCTTCTAAACTGTAAGCTACTAAATTATCTTGTTTTTTATTAAAAATAATTCTTCTACTGTTTTATTTATAAGATAAGGTAATTTTTGTATAAAGATTTGTGTATAAATTTCTTGTTCAGGGAATTTTAATTTATAATAATATTTTTTATATTCACAAATATATTCTTCTAAATAACAAATGTCACAGATTCTTATATTTTTCTTTCTTTAGCTAAATTTTTTAGAAATCCTTGAACAGATATGTAATTTAATAATCCAATAAATTTTTGAACTTTAGTGATATTTTTTAATGTCTTAGAAAATTGTTCTAATTTTTCAAGCATATAAATGTAAAACCTCGAAACTTTTCTTTCATTGAATAAAATTTTTTATGTCCAATGAATAGTATTTTTAGATGAATAGTAAAATTTTGTAAGACCCAACCTCGAAATAATGTGCATGGTAAGATTGGACAGCTTATAGATATAAGCCAATTGGATTTTATATACTAGCGTCAAAGATACGAGGGCCACTTAATCAATTGTGCCTAGCACACGATTGACTCATCGTTTCCTCACCAATCACAAAAAAATCATATATAACAATTAAATACAAAAATCAAGTAAAGCACTATACCTTTATTTATCGGTCTAATAATAAAACCTTATTATGGCTCTAAGCCAAAAGAGAAGACATACACATATCATATATGTCTTGGTTATGCATATGAAAGTTCCAAAACATTATTTCATGAAATAAAAGACATCAGTTGCACTCCAAGTGCAACGAATTATTCAAAATAATGTCATTTATTAAATATCTAAGCACATTAGCATCCATTTAAAATTCAATTCTACCATACATTGCCTAGGTTCAAAAATTACATACAAGTCATCATGCTTGTCCTAGGATGTTATAATCCTATTTTCGAAATATAGTTTTTTCCCAACTCACCTCAAAAGGGGGCATATAGTCTCTTAACTTCAACAATTCTCAGTACGAGCTGTGATTCACAGCTCTCGAGCCTTTATATATAAAAGGACATATGATGAAATTACTAGTTGAACATAAATTTTATATTTATACACTATCACATAAGTGTATAAAACATAATACTACTTCCTTCAAGCTATAGAATTCGACCATTAAACTTCTCACGTAGTCACTTTCTTAATATTCACATTAGCTTTTCTTTTGTATTTTCTAAGGCATTTAATGCCTTTAATCCAATACTTACTCATTTCAAAATTTAATTAAACACATCTTTATCCAAGCATATTAGGCCATTACTTGTCAATCTAAGCAATAATTCAAGTTCACTCTAAATAAACATGAAAGTTTTTTCCAATGCATTCCATTACAAAGCCTTAAATCCTAAGCCAAGTTTGCTTAGGTATTTTATCAATTACCTAATATGCATGACTTTCCAAGTCACATTTTCAAGATTTTATCATAATAATTTATGCTCCTATCATGTTATATACTAACACATCCAATCAATGACACATTTCACCACTCCATTCAAACCAACTACCGTCATTTAAGCTACATTTATCAGTTACACAACTCATTACATTAATCCACTTCTTCTCCATCATTTTGACCTAACCTTAACCAACATACATTTTCTTCATTCTTCATCATCAATTCACATTATACATGTATAATTAACACCATAAAATTTATTTAGACCATTAATTTCAAAAAATATTCAAAAATTCACAAACTTTCACCAAAAGGGGGACAATTTTAGTTTTGGCTTATAGAACTCTTTCTATGACACATTTCAGTCATCTAAAACCATGTTTCATGCATATTCAAGCATGAGAACAACATATCTTAATACCAAACTCAAAATCATAATGTAGAGAGAGATGAGTGATTGGACCAAATTTATACTACAAATTAGGCCTATTTTCTCTAGTAATTATGCATTTGTTGACTCCTGATC